>CM038677.1:282439478-282952747 GCA_021605205.1 Aegilops longissima
TTCTTGAATGGCTCCAAAGGAACCACGGAGGACCTTGGCGGTCACTAGGCAGCCCTGCCGCGGGGTGCTGCAACTGCCCGTGCACGAGTTCGGGATACTAGGGTACCCCTACTCTAGTACACCGACACTGAAATGCCCTTCTAAATGTTCATCATCTTTGCTCTGGTCTTAAACATCTGACAAAAATGGTGCACAATTTTCTAGGACACATATGGTCACTGGATTAAATCATTATCTATTTGCATTGGACATTTAAATGCTATAGAATATTTTGAATGTCCAAATAATTCTGAACTTAAATGAGGGCTGTTGGGAATATTCCAAACAGAGCCCACAATTATTTTCAGGGTTTTTGAAAATGCACTAGTATTTTAATTAAGTCAAAGCAATTACAGAAAAATAGAAAACAGAAACTAAATTAGAAGAGAGAGAACGTACCTGGCGCAACTTACCTGTCGCCTACCAGCCCGGCCCAACCTTTAGCTGGCCGGCCAGCCCACTGAGGCTCCTCCTTGTCGTCTTCCCCCTTGCCAGAAGGACGAGCGCGTGGCCGGCGCGCGCGAGCACGCGTCCGGCCACCTCCTGCCTGCATGCCGCTGCTGGAGTCGGCCCCGAGCACCACGTGCATTGGCCCGACCTCTCCCTGGACCTCTCTCACTCTCCCTCGGCCTCCTCCCCCTCCTCTGCTCTCTTCCCGCAGCACCACCGAGCGAGGACGTCGCCACCGCTCGCCATAGCCGCAGCCACCGTCGTCCTCTCATCGCCTCGCCGTGTCTAAGAGCTCCGCCGTCACCCACATCAATGAGCAGGCCAAGCCCTGAGCGCTCGCACGCCCTGCACCGCCTTCACCGAGCCGTCTCCGACCTCGCGTCGCCGAAGATCCCCTTCGCCGCACTGACCGCTCTGATTCCTCCCCGACCTCGCCGACCCGTTCATCGTGACCGCTGTGAGCTACTGGCTGTTCTCCCCCTCTCTGTTCTCTTCCTCGCACGCCGTAGAGAATGCAGCAAGTTCGACCGCACCCGCCACCTCTTGCGCTTGTCGCTGATGACGCTCCGGTGACCATTTGGTCCCGGGCGTGTGATCAACGCGCTCCCCGGATCACGTGGAGCTTTCGTAGCACCTCGCCTCGCTCATTTGCGCACCGCTGCCCCATCCCCGCTTGCACCCGAGCTCTGGACGCCGCAGCCGAGCTCGCCAGCGTCAGCTCCGGCCACCCCAGCACCCGTCGTTGCCACTGTCCGACGCGCCTCATCGCGTCGGTCCCGCAGAACCCATCCGCACGGCCTCTAGTCGCCGGAAACGGCCGGACGAGGACCTCCGCCGTGTCCTGCTTAGCGCCGGCGGCTGATCGCTGGTTATCCGATGTGGCCGTCATTAGGTTAGGGACTAACTAACCCTGTTAGTTTAACCCCTAGACACTTACAGCCAGGACCCACCGGTTCAATTAACAGGCTAACTAAATTAGTTAGATTTAATCTAATCCGATGGACCCACGGGTCAGCATTGACTATCTTGACGTGGCGTTTATTGGTCCCACATGCGTGAGTCGACTAGCCGTGAGTCAGCGACGATGGAACCCATACGTCAGTTGACCTGAACTGGCGTGTTGACCCACTGATGTCATGCCGACGCAATAAGTTATTTTCTGGATTTAATTTAATTTAGAAAATTCCAGAAAATAGTATAAACTTCAAAAAATCATAGAAATTAATCTATAGCTCAGAATGAAATAAATTATATATAAAAAATGATCAGAAAAATGCAATCTATCCATCTGTACCATTTGCATGCATGTTTGAATGACCTAAGGTTGTTGTATATGGCAATTTTCATAATTGGCATTTAAATAAGCACATATGGAGTTTGGATTTGAACCCTTGGTTCAAACCAACTTCATTTAAATTGGTTTCTAGTTGCATTAGCTCAAACCACAACATATTGCCATGTCATGATCATGCATCATATTGTTGCATTGCATTGATTGTGTTCTTCCATGTTTGCCCGTAATTGTCCCCTCTCAGTAGATGACGTTCCGACGATGAGTTCGATGACACCGATGAAGAACTATACTATCTTCAGAAGTGCCAGGCAAGCAAAACCCCCTTGTTCATTCCGATACAATCCCACTCTCTCGCACCTACTCTCTTTTACGACATTAGGACAACATCGATTCAACTGTTACATGTTGCGGTAGCTAAACCCCTTTTCCTCTCCATGACCTGTCATTGCCTCAGTAAACAGATGAAACTCACTAGCATGAGTAGGAGTTGTTTGAGCCTTGATGTTCCTACTCATTCATGCTTGTTTGTCATGCCTGCTACTGCTTAGAGTTGAGTCAGGTCTGATTCATCGGGGATGAATTGGAATGGTGACGAACATGTCCTACTGTGTGAACACGATTTGGTAAAGGTAGCGGCGAGAGGCCATGTAGGAGTACATTGTGGGTTGTCGCATTGAAGCCGTCCTCAGGAACAGAGTTCTGTGTTTGTGATCCATGAAACAGTTACTACCACACATTGGGCCTTGAAATATGACCACGCTCGACTTCTTAACCACCCTAGTCCTTTATCCAGGAGGTGCAAGTAGTTTCTGGTGTTTGTAGTACGCTGGAGGCCGTGCGCAGCGCTGACCCGAGGGGTGGGCTGTGATGCGGTAGGCACGTGGCACGGTGTACCGGGCGCCCGTTTGGTGTCTCGGGAACCCTGCACACATCGTTCGAGGCCGTATGTGGAAACCTCGGCCGGACTCCCTGCGGATGGAACCTGGATAGGCGATAAACCTAGACTAGGGACTTGAGTGTTTAGGTAGGTCATGGTCTACACCCATGCCGGCTTTCGCTTGAAGTGTGCCGAGCACATGTCGTGTGCAGACGCTAAATGGTGGAAACATGTGTGATGAAGTACACCCCTGCAGGGTTATAAATGATCTATTCGAATAGTCGCGTCCGCGGTAAAGGACTTCTGGGTTTCCTATAACAGTTCATAGACAAGTGAAAGTGGATACTCTAAAATGCGCAAGATAAGCGTGAGTGCTATGGATGGCCTTCTTGTAGGGAGACGGGGTTGGATCCATAGTGGTGTATTGATATGGTGAATATGTGGACTCGTGTGCGCCACCTCAAAAGAGTTGATTGCAGTCGTAGTTCAGGATAGCAACCGAGTCAAAGATGGCTTGCTGAAGTTAAACTCCACCACCCCCTTTGTTGATACTGATGAATATGTAGCTAGATCTGATGTAAGTCTTGCTGGGTACATTTTTACCCACGTTTGCCTATTTTATGTTTTGCAGAGAGACCTTAGTCTCGCTAGTAGTTCTGTGTGGACTTCGATGTTTAGCTTGATACATCAGCTAGGATCTTGTGCCCTCGACATGATCTGGTAGATAGTCAGGCTTCTCAGCCTTTTTCATTTGATGTCTGTACACACACATGTTAAGCTTCCGCATGTGCTTTGACTTGTATGCTCTGAATGTTGGGTCATGAGACCCATGTTTGTAATATCTCGCTCCTCGGAGCCTAATGAATAAATACTTTGAGTGGTAGAGTTTTGTTGTGATGCCATGTTGTATTTACACATATCGAGCATATTATGTGTATGATTGAAATGCTTGGTATGTGTGGGATCCGACAACCTAGTTGTTTATCCTTGGTAGCCTCTCTTATGGGGAAATGTAGTCTTGTGCTTCCATGAGCCATAGTAGTCCTTCTGGCCGGATCACGGAGTCCTGCTAGCCCAAAGACAAGCTGCTCCGGAACACTTGGTAGCGCCATGTGATCCACTTCGTTCCTGTGTCTGTCCCTTCGGGGAAATGTCACACGGTGACATCCGGAGTCCTTCCTAGCCTGCTACAGCCCGGTTCACCGGAGTCCTGTTAGCCAGGTGCAACAGCCCGGATTTTGCACGCTTCTGACCGACATGCTCGATATTGATTCATGTATGCCTGTCCTTGTAAGTTAGTGCCACTTTGGGTTCACGACTAGTCATGTCGGCCCGGGTTCTCTGTCATATGGATGCTAGCGACACTATCATGTACGTGAGCCAAAAGGCGCAAACGGTCCCGGGCCATGGTAAGAGGACACCCGTGGAAATACCTTGCGTGAGGCCGTAAAGTGATATGAGGTGTTACCGCCTAGATCGATGTGACTTGGAATCGGGGTCCTGACACACTCTGCTTTGCCTCGTCCAGCCTCGACCTGAGGGTAGTGGTTCTGCCCCCAGCTTCAGCCTCCAGGAGCTTCAGCTTCAGGTCGTACCTGTTGGCAAGATCCGTGCGGGCCTTCGCCACCCTACGGTCAACCTCTTCTTGGATTCCGGCTTCACGCATGGCGGCGTCTTCAGCCAGGGCCACCAGGCGCTCTCTCATCTCCAACCACTCAAGCTCGAGGCTGCACTCCGAGGCCTCCAGCATCAGCACCTCCTCACGCTTCAAGATCTGCTTCTCTTTGGAAGGCGCCCCCCTCATCAACGCCAAGATGGCTCCGCACGCCTTGACCCGCTGCTCCAAGGTAGCGTTTAGGACCTGGAGCTCCCGTTCGCGCTCCTCCATGACCTCCCGGTAGTGATCTGCCTCCCTGGCGTCCTCCAAGGCTCGGGCGCTGGCCTCGCGCGAGGTCGCAAGTGACACCTCGGCCTTCGCGCTGGCGCGCTCGCGTTGGAGACGCCCGAGATTGATGGACACCTTCAGTTCATGCCATTCGTCCACCAGCCCTGAGGCCCTTTGGCTCAAGGCGGGTATCAACATCCAGGAGCTCTTCCCCGAGCCGGCTCAGCACACCCATCGCCTCCCGGAAGAGCTCGTGACGGATAGCGCTGCGCCCGGGTCCGCCCTCCACTCCAGGGATGGAGTCAGACGCCTTCCTCACCGCTATTCGGACCTTGGTGGAGGCCCGACGAGGCGGGGCCTCGTTGCTCGAGGAAGAAGCCAAGGCCAAGGTCGCCCATCCGCGGGCGATGACCAGTGGAGGGGCGCTCGGCACGCCTTCAGCGCCCCAGGCAGAACCACGAAGGATGGATGACAAGAACGCAGGGTAAAGACGCCTGGTCGGCGCGTCCGCTTCCTCACTAGGCCCCGTGCCAAGCGCGGTGGTCTGGAAGGGGGAACTCAGGGCCAATAGAGAGTTCGGAGTGGGTGGAGGTCGCTTCCCAGGAGACTTCGCCGCTTCGGCCGAAGGGACCCTAAAGAGTTGCGATCAGGAGGAGATGTGGCACTTAGGAAATTACAAAGATAAGGTACTCACTCATCTATGGCAATGTACTTCCTTTGCTTCAATGGCCAGTGCACGTCATCACTGCAGCTCGGAGACCCCTTGCTCTTGAAGAGAGCTTCGAAGTTCAGGCAAAGCTAGCCGAAGCCCCGGGTGCGACCACCAGCGCCAGGAGCGCTCTGTTGGATTTGATGAGTATGTTGTTGGACGTGATGTTATATGCTGTTGGATATGTTGGATAAGTATGCATGTATATCTATGTTTGAAACCATGTCTAATTAAATGGATTAAAATAAAAAAAAGGGGATATATAGCCTCTTTGCCGTCTGCTAGCGGACGACATAGGGCTTTGCCGTCCGCTAGCAGGCGGCAAAGAGGACACGTGGCAGCTACCTATACGAACTGGGAACACTGGCTGCCTATTTGGTCATTTTGCCGTCTGTTGGCAGACGGCATAGATGGCCACGTGGCATCTTCCCAGTGCTGGCCCAGCTAAGCTCTTTGTCATCTGTCAGCGGACGGCAAAGAGCGCCGTTAACCCCCTTACGGCTCTCACCCCACCACACTGCAGTCCGTTCTCTTTGCCGTCGGCTGGCCTTGGATGGCAGACGGCACAATCCTTTGCCGTCCGTTTCTAAGAAGCGGATGGCAAAGAAGGCCTTTGCTGGCACGTGTTCAGATGGACTGTTTGCCGTCCGCTGGCTGACGGCAAAGGAGTTTACCGTCCGGGATCTGTGCCTTTGCTGTCCGCCATGGCAGACAGCAAATAAGCTGATTCCAGTAGTGAGCGGCTGGTGTGGCTCTTGTGGAGGCGACCTCAGCAGTATCGGGCTGCATCTGCCCTTCAGCCTCCGCCTTGTGACTGCTTGCTCGGGCCTTGGGGGCTCCAGCCTCAGGAGCGTCGAACTGCGCCAGCCTTCCGGTCACCTCCTCAGGGCGGCTCACCCGAGGCTCAGGGGTCGTCACTTCAGGAGCCCCGAGCGATGTTGTTTCTTCAGCAGCCGAACCGCTGACGTTCGACGGCGATCGTCCCTCTACGCCCACATTCGAGGTGAGCGTCGCTGTCGGTGGGAAACGACACCTATGGGTTCACAAGAATCCCTACTGCGGTTGCTTGCGCGGGGTTGAGAGAAAAGCGGGTCTAACAGGCGCGCGTGTTCGTTTATCGAGTTGAGACCCACGAGGATCGTAAAACCCTACTCCTGCTTTGGTGGATGTATTCGAGTTCTTGAGCTAGCTACTGAGTGTAACGAGCTCCAAAAGCGAATCCTTCTCCTCGTCGCCTTGGGCCTCCTTTTATAGGAAAAGGGGTTGCCACAGTGGCACGGGGAGGTGGAAAACCTTGATGTTCGAGTTATCCTGGTATTACAGGACAAAGCGCATTTAATGCGAGGCTTAGGTGTCCCTTCACTTTATCGGGGACGGGGGCGAGGCCCGTCCCGTCCGTCGCTGCTCCTCCAAACTTCGACACGCGCCCCGGCCAGCGATGCATGCGATGCCATGTAGGCAGGCAGGTAGCTGAGGTGGCGCGGTGGTGGAGCCTCCACGAAGGGCTGCATGTCGCCACACAGGTGCCTGCCCGGCTGGTTGGGTCGGCAGCTGCATGCGAACGGCGGCGGAGACTTGGCTGGTGTGGGCCCGACGGTGGCCCTGCTGGTGCGCTTGGCGAGGGCCTTGCCGGGTGGCCCGACAAGGATCTTGCCGGGGGTCTTGCGCATTCCTTTGGCGAGGATGGCTGCCTTCCTATCCTCATTTGATTTTGACTATTCTTTGTCTTCACAAAGATCTACATGCCACCTTAGAGGTGCCTTCCCGAGCCCTGGCCCCACACGGATGATGGCATCGGGGATCGTGGGCTCAAGGGCGGCTCACTCCGTTGGTGTGGGCGAGCTGCCACGGCAAGGGTCTTGCCAGGGCTGCCGAGGCTGCCCCCGGCAAGTGTCCTTGCCGGGGAAACCTGCTTCCTCCATCTGATGTTTGTGGCCTTGTCCTTGTCGTCACTTTGCTTCGTCTTGGGCCTCGGTCTTACCTTGGCTCACCTCCCTCGCTCTGCTTGGTGTGGTCGCAGGCGTATCTCTGACTGCCCGTGCATGGGTAAAGGGGTACAAAAATGTGCCCCTAGTTTTGTACACCGACAGGAGCCCTCGGGCCTGGGCCACACATAAGCGTGACACGTTGTTGGGTCAGGCCCAAAACGGTGTGCGGGCAGGCGGGGCGGTTTTTACCGCGGTAAGATTTTTCATGCGTTGTGCTTCCGATGACCTGCGCGCGCGGCACGGCGTGGAGGGGCGTGCGTGATGTGGGTGGCATGCGTGGGGCGGTTTCACATGCATGCGTCACACCGTAGTAAAGAGGCGGCTCGCGCCTTCCCCGTAAAGGGAGGGAGGTGTGGAGGCGCAGCTCATTTACTGAATGGGGCCAGGGCGCGGTCTTCAAGGCGTCCACTCCCCACGTTCACGGGGTGGGGAGAGGTCGCCTCACTTGTCCCTTCGGTTCTGCACGTCTGCCACGCGTCTTTCATGCGCTTCGAAGTGGCAAACGGTGGAGGCGAGAAACCGGGCCGTCGCTGGTTGGTGCAGCGGGTCGGTCCTGGTTCCCTGCGCCTCCCGTGCCTTGATTGGCCGAGCGGAGCGGCCGAGCCCCAACCTCGTTCCTTTATAAAGAGCGGGATGGGGAGATGGCATCCCGCATTCTTCCTTCTTCTACCTTCCTTTGCTTCTGCTCCTCCCTTCCATTTGTCATGGAGAGAGGGAATCCCGGTAATTCGACGGTGGTAGCGAGGGTCGCCGCTCGACAAAGCGTCCCTCCTCCTTCTGCGCCCATGGCGGCAGAGCCGGCCGCGAGGTGAAGGGGGAGGGGGCGAGGCCGTGGGCGAGGCCGGGGCAGAGGTCGCAGTGCTCGGGGAAGAGGATGGCGAGGCGGCAGATCAGCCTGTCCTCCGCCAGCAGCTCCTCCTCCGATGGAGGGCCTTGCCGGGGACAACCCCTGCGAATTCTTCGCCAGGCTGCACCGGCCGCCGCGCCGTCACCTTCGCCTCTCGACTCCATTCGCGCGGGAGATGGAGCTGGATCCGCCGCAAGCGTTGCGGTTTCATATGAGGGGCTTGATACGTCTCCGTCGTATCTATAATTTTTGATTGTTCCATGCCAATATTATTCAACTTTCATATACTTTTGGCAACTTTTATACTATTTTGGGACTAACATATTGATCTAGTGCCCGATGCAGTTCTGTTTGTTGCATGTTTTATGTTTAGTAGAAAACCAATATCAAGCGGAGTCCAAGCGGGATAAAAGCAGACGGAGAATTATTTTGGAATATTTTTGATTTTGGGAGGAAGAATCAGCGTGAAGCGGTGCCGAGGTGGCCATGAGTGGGCCACGCCACCCTCTCGGTAGCGTCCCCTATCTCGTGGGCCACCCGTAAAGCGGTTGATGCTCTTCTTTTGCCGCAAGAAAGCTAATTTTATGAGAAAAATCTGGGCGAAGGTTTCAGGCCAATCAGATTACGGATCTCCATATATACGAAGCGGTGAAAGCAGGCGGGGATGTAACGCAGAAGCAGAGAGATAGATCCAATCAAGGAGGGCTCTCGCCCCTCCCAAGCCATGGGAGCCAAGGACCAGAGGGGAAACCCTTTTCCCATCTAGGGAGGAGGTCAAGGAAGAAGAAGAAGAAGGGGGCCTCTCTCCCCCTTGATTCCGGTGGCGCCGGAGCGCTGCCAGGGGCATTCATCATCACCGCGATCTTCACCAACACCTCCATCATCTTCACCAACATCTCCATCACCTTCCCCCTTCTATATTCAGCGGTCCACTCTCCCGCAACCCGTTGTATCCTCTACTTGAACATGGTGCTTTATGCTACATATTATTATCCAATGATGTGTTGCCATCTTATGATGTCTCAGTAGATTTCCATTGTCCTATCGGTGATTGATGAATTGCTATGATTGGTTTGAGTTGCATGTTTTTTTATTGGTGCTGTCCTATTGTGCCCTCCGTGTCGCGCAAGCGTGAGGGATTCCCACTGTAGGGTTTGCAATATGTTTATGATTTGCTTATAGTGGGTTGCGTGAGTGACTGAAACACAAACCCGAGTAAGTAGGTTGTTTGCGTATGGGATAAAATGGGACTTGATACTTTAATGCTATGGTTGGGTTTTGCCATAATGAATCTTTAGTAGTTGCAGATGCTTGCTAGAGTTCCAATCATAAGTGCATAGAATTCCAAGTAAGGGATGATATGTTAGCTTATGCCTCTCCCTCAAATAGAATTGCAATAGTGATTACCGGTCTAGTAACGTAGTCAATTGCTTAGGGACAATTCCACAACTCCTACCACCACTTTTCCACACTCGCTATATTTACTTTCTTTCATCTTTATCTAAAACAGCCCCTAGTCTTTGTTTACGCGCTCTTTATTTTCTTGCAAACCTGTCCTATCACACCTACAAAGTACTTCTAGTTTCATACTTGTTCTAGGTAAAGTAAACGTCAAGCATGCGTAGAGTTGTCCGTGTTCGATAGAACTTGAGGGAATATTTGTTCTACCTTGAGCTCCTCGTTGGGTTCAACACTCTTACTTATCGAAAATTGTTGCATCCCCTATACTTGTGGGTTATCAAGACCTTTTTCTGGCGCCGTTGCCGGGGAGTCATAGCGTGGGGTGAATATTCTCGTGGGTGCTTGTTTGCTTTATCACTAAGTAATTTTTATTTGTCGTTCTAAGTTGTTCGCTATCTTTAGTTATGGATATGGAACGCAAAATACCAAAAAAATTAGCTGTACTTGCTACTCATGAGGATGGGGTAACTCCTAAAACCCTCGATTCTCATTATGCGAAAGATATTGTGTACTACTTTGATAATCCTGAGAAAGCCCCATTCAAATTTATAATGGGAGACACGTTGGATCAACGTTAATAATTTAAGGATTATCGCTCGACACAAAAAGGGAAACTATTATGGGATCAATTTATTATTTTGCATTGGTATGCTCGTCAACTATGTGTGATGCATGATTATACTTGTTGCTCTAGGGTGGAGGATCCACACCTTCCCTTTTCATGCAAATTCAATGATAATGAAACCTTGGCTTCTTATGCTAATGGTAGATATGATTACTATGATGTGGAACAAATAGAAGAATTTGTTGCTTTTATGGGTGCTTATGAGATTGAATCTATGTTTAAAGCGTTTGATGATTTTGATGATGCAGTTTGTAGGCCTGAAAATCTTGCTATACTTAGATATTACTATGAAAATTATGAATACAATTACTATATTAATGCTTTTATGAACGAAGTCTCCACTGTCCAAGAAGAGACTAATATTTTGCAGGAAGCTATGGATGAAGAAATTGATGAAACTGTGAGCTCATTGGATGAAAAAGATGATGAGGAGAGCGAAGAACAAAAGGAGGAAGAGCGGATTGATCACCCGTTCCCACCTTCTAATGAGAGTGACTCTTCAACTCATAGATTGTTTAATTCCCCTTCGTGCTTACCGAAGGATGATTGCTATGATGATTGTTATGATCCCGTTGATTCTCTTGAAATATCCCTTTTTGATGATGCTTTCTATGCTTGTGGCCAAGATGCCAATATGAATTATGCTTATGGAGATGAACTTGCTATAGTTCCTTATGTTAAACATAAAATTGTTGCTATTGCACCCACGCATGATAGTCCTATTATCTTTTTGAATTCTCCCGACTACACTATATCGGAGAAGTTTGTGCTTAGTAAGGATTATATTGATGGGTTGCCTTTTACCATTGCACATGATGATTTTGATTAATGTAATATGCATGTGCTTGCTGCTCCAACTTGCAATGATTATGAGAGAGGAACTATGTCTCCACCTTTCTATGCTTCCAACACGATAGAATTGCAAGAAACTATTTATACTATGCATTGGCCTTTACTATGTGTGCATGAATTGTTCTTTTATGACATGCCGATGCATAGGAAGAGAGTTAGACTTTGTCATTGCTTGATATATGTTGCTTTGTGCTCACTACTAAATCACAAATCATTGTTAATTAAAATTGGCTTTGATATACCTTGGGATCCGGGTGGATCCATTACTTGAGCACTAAATGCCTAGCTTAATGGCTTTAAAGAAAGCACTGCCAGGGAGACAACCCGGAAGTTTTAGAAATTCATTTATTTATGTTGAATGATTTCATATAGTTTAAAAACAACAAAAATAAACAGGGGAACCCAAAACCTTTTCAAAAAGAAAAGTGAAAGTGAGAGAGACGAGCATTGTGAAAGTGGGGGACGTCCTTGAACTTTGTTCATGCTCATGGGAACTTTGTGAATCTTAATTACAGAAACTTTTCAATGAAAATAATTATCCCCTTATACAATTCCATTGTATTATAAAAATAATGTGCCAAGGTTTGCCTTTAGGATGTTTACAATGCTTGTTGGTTTGTACGGTGCAGGACAGAAACTTTGGCTGTAGTGCGCGAATTTTAATTTTTTACTGGAAAGTCAAATGGTTCTGATTCTTTTTGCACTGTCTTGATGTACAAATTTTTTATTTTTCCTAATTTTGGCAGAAGTTTTCAAGTATCAGAAGTATGGTGTATGTTCAGATTGCTACAGACTGTTCTGTTTTTGACAGATTCTGTATTTGATGCATAGTTTGCTTGTTTTGATGAATATATCAATTTATATTAGTTGATTAAGCCATGGAAAAGTTATGTTACAGTAGACACAATGCAAAAACAAGATATGAATTGGTTTGCTACAGTACTTAGAGTGGTGATTTGCTTTATTATACTAACGGATCTTACCGAGTTTTCTGTTGAAGTTTTGTGTGGATGTAGTGTCTAATCGAGGATGTCTCGATATGAGGAAAAGGAAGAGAGGAAAGAGCTCAAGCTTGGGGATTCCCGAGGCACCCCAAGTAAATATTCAAGGAGACTCAAGCGTCTAAGCTTGGGGATGCCCCGGAAGGCATCCCCTCTTTCTTCAACAAGTATCGGTATGTTTTTCGAATTTGTTTCGTTTGTGCATTATGTGCAAGTCTTGGAGCGTCTTTTGCATTTAGTTTTCACTTTTCTTTTATGCACCATGCTGGTATGAGATAGTCCTTGGTTGATTTATAGAATGCTCATTGCACTTCACTTAAATCTTTTGAGTGTGGCTTGATAGAATGCTTCATGTGCTTCACTTATATCTTTTGAAGTTTGGATTGCCTGTTTCTCTTCACATAGAAAACCGCCATTTGTAGAATGATCTTTTGCTTCACTTATATTTGTTAGAGCGTGGGAATATCTTTTGTAGAAAGAATTAAACTCTCTTGCTTCACTTATATCTATTTAGAGAGATGATAGGAACTGGTCATTCACATGGTTAGTCATAAAATCCTACGTAAACTTGTAGATCGCTGAATATGATATGTTTGATTCCTTGCAATAGTTTTGTGATATAAAGGTGGTGATATTAGAGTCGTGCTAGCTGAGTAATTGTGAAATTGAGAAATAATTGTGTTGAGGTTTGCAAGTCCCGTAGCATGCACGTATGGTGAACCTTTATGTAACAAAGTCGGAGCATGAGGTGTTTATTGATTGCCTTCCTTATGAGTGGCGGTCGGGGACGAGCGATGGTCTTTTCCTACCAATCTATCCCCCTAGGAGCATGCGCATAGTACTCTGTTTCGGTGACTAATAGATTTTTGCAATAAGTATGTGAGTTCTTTATGACTAATGTTGAGTCCATGGATTATATGCACTCTCACCTTTCCATCGTTCCTAGCCTCTTCGGTACCGTGCATTGCCCTTTCTCACCTTGAGAGTTGGTGCAAACTTCGCCGGTGCATCCAAACCCCGTGATACGATACGCTCTGTCACACATAAGCCTCATTATATCTTCCTCAAAACAGCCACCATACTACCTATATGGCATTTCCATAGCCATTCCGAGATATGTTGCCATGCAACTTCCATCATCATCATATACATGACTTGAGCATTCATTGTCATATTGCTTTGCATGATCGTAAGATAGCTAGCATGATGTTTTCATGGCTTATCTGTTTTTTGATGTCATTGCTACGCTAGATCATTGCACATACCGGTACACCATCGGAGGCATTCATATAGAGCCATATCTTTGTTCTAGATATCGAGTTTTAATATTGAGTTGTAAGTAAATAAAAGTGTGATGATCATCATTATTAGAGCATTGCCCCAGTGAGGAAAGGATGATGGAGACTATGATTCCCCCACAAGTCGGGATGAGATTCCGGACAAAAAAAAAGAGAAAGGCCAAAAAAAGTCCCAAAAAAAAGAAAAAAGAAAAAAAGAAAAAAATGAGAGAAAAAGAGAGAAGGGGCAATGTTACTATCCTTTTACCACACTTGTGCTTCAAAGTAGCACCATGTTCTTCATATAGAGTTTCATATACTAGTGGGAATTTTCATTATAGAACTTGGCTTGTATATTCCAACGATGGGCTTCCTCAAATGCCCTAGGTCTTCATGAGCAAGCAAGTTGGATGCACACCCACTTAGTTTCAGTTTGAGCTTTCATACACTTATAGCTCTTAGTGCATCCGTTGCATGGCAATCCCTACTCCTCGCATTGACATCAATTGATCGGCATCTCCATAGCCCGTTGATTAGCCGCATCGATGTGAGACTTTCTCCTTTTTTGTCTTCTCCACATAACCTCCATCATTATATTCTATTCCACCTATAGTGCTATATCCATGCCTCACGCTCATGTATTGCGTGAAAGTTGAAAAGGTTTGAGAAACATCAAAAGTATGAAACAATTGCTTGGCTTGTCATCGGGGTTGTGCATGATGTGAATATTTTTGTGTGGTGAAGATGGAGCATAGCCAGACTATATGATTTTGTAGGGATGAGCTTTCTTTGGCTATGTTATTTCGATAAGACATAATTGCTTAGTTGGTATGCTTGAAGTATTATTGTTTTTATGTCAAATGATAGACTATTGCTTTGAGTCACTCGTGTCTTAATATTCATGCCATGATTAGACATATGATCAAGATTATGCTAGGTAGCATTCCACATCAAAAATTCTCTTTTTTTATCATTTACCTACTCGAGGACGAGCAAGAATTAAGCTTGGGGATGCAGATACGTCTCCGTCGTATCTATAATTTTTGATTGTTCCATGCCAATATTATTCAACTATCATATACTTTTGGCAACTTTTTATACTATTTTTTGGGAATAACATATTGATCCAGTGCCTAGTGCCAGTTCCTATTTGTTGCATGTTTTATGTTTCGCAGAAACCCAATATCAAACGAGTCCACAGATGGAGAATTATTTTGGAATATTTGTGATTTTTGGGAGGAAGAATCAACGCGAAACGGTCCCCGAGGTGGCCACGAGAGTGGGCCACGCCACCCCTCCAGGGGGGGGCGCCCCCCTATCTCGTGGGCCACCCATAAGGCGGTTGATGCTCTTCTTTTGCCACAAGATAAGCTAATTTTACGAGAAAAATCTGGGCGAAGGTTTCAAGCCAATCAGAGTTACAGATCTCCATATATACATGAAACGGTGAAACAGAGCCAGGATAGAACGCAGAAACAGAGAGATAGATCCAATCTCGGAGGGACTCACGCCCCTCCCAAGCCATGGGAGCCAAGGACCAGAGGGGAAACCCTTCTCCCATCTAGGGAGGAGGTCAAGGAAGAACAAGAAGAAGGGGGCCTCTCTCCCCCTTGCTTCCGGTGGCGCCGGAGCGCTGCCGGGGGCCATCATCATCAACGCGATCTTCACCAACACCTCCATCATGTTCACCAACATCTCGATCACCTTCCCCCTTCTATTTTCAGCGGTCCACTCTCCCGCAACCCGCTGTACCCTCTACTTGAACATGGTGCTTTATGCTTAATATTATTATCCAATGATGTGTTGCCATCTTATGATGTCTGAGTAGATTTCCATTGTCCTATCGGTGATTGATGAATTGCTATGATTTGTTTGAGTTGCATGTTTTATTATTGGTGCTGTCCTATTGTGCCTCCCTATCGGCATAGCGAGGATTCAGCTGTAGGGTTTGCAATATGTTTATGATTTGCTTATAGTGGGTTGCGTGGTGGTGAAACACAAACCCGAGTAAGTAGGTTGTTTGCATTATGGGATAAAGGGACTTGATACTTTAATGCTATGGTTGGGTTTTGCCATAATGAATCTTTAGTAGTTGCGGATTCTTGCTAGAGTTCCAATCATAAGTGCATAGAATTCCAAGTAAGGGATGATATGTTAGCTTATGCCTCTCCCTCAAATAGAATTGCAATAGTGATTACCGGTCTAGTAACGTAGTCAATTGCTTAGGGACAATTCCACAACTCCTACCACCACTTTTCCACACTCGCTATATTTACTTTTTGCATCTTTATCTAAAACGCCCCCTAGTCTTTCTTTACGCGCTCTTTATTTTCTTGCAAACCTGTCCTATCACACCTACAAAGTACTTCTAGTTTCATACTTGTTCTAGGTAAAGTAAACGTCAAGCGTGCGTAGAGTTGTATGGGTGGTCGATAGAACTTGAGGGAATATTTGTTCTACCATTAGCTCCTCGTTGGGTTCGACACTCTTACTTATCGAAAACTGTTGCGACCCCCTATACTTGTGTGTTATCAGGGCTGCGGGATCAGCAGCACATGGGCGACGTCGAGTTCCCCGCTCCTCACGTCATGTATCTCCACCGAGGGTGGAAGACCTTCGCTCGCTTCCACAGTTTGACGGATGGGCTCACTCTCCATTTCAAACTAATGGAGGGTGGCCTCCTCTCTGTCAAGATCTTCGGGCACTTCGGGACCCGCGTAAGGTGCTGCGTGGAGAGCTCTTCTGACGACGAAGATTCCTCCTCGAGCAAGAATGGTGAGGAAGACAACGGCAGCGACAACGGGGCTAGCGGGCGGCAGGATGACGGGTCCGACTAGGCGTCGGGCGCCGCTCCGAGCGGCACCGGCCACCCTATCATCCGTGTCGCCGGCTCCTTGAACTTCTCGGGGTCGTCTCCTTGGGCGGCTGGCGTTGGGAGGCTGCGGAAGAGGAAGAGGGCGAGTGGCAAGGCCGTTGTCGGTGTCAAAACCGGCGGATCTCGGGTAGGGGGTCCCGAACTGTGCATCTAGGCGGATGGTAACAGGAGACAAGGGACACGATGTTTTTACCCAGGTTCGGGCCCTCTCGATGGAGGTAATACCCTACTCCTGCTTGATTAATATTGATGATATGGGTAGTACAAGAGTAGATCTACCACGAGATCAAGGAGGCTAAACCATAGAAGCTAGCCTATGGTATGATTGTTGTTCGTCCTACGGACTAAAACCCTCCGGTTTATATAGACACCGGATAGGTTAGGGTTACATGTAGTCGGTTACAATGGTAGGAGATCTACATATCCGTATCGCCAAGCTTGCCTTCCACGCCAAGGAAAGTCCCATCCGGACACGGGACGAAGTCTTCAATCTTGTATCTTCATAGTCTTGGAGTCCGGCCATGATGATAGTTTGGCTATCCAGACACCCCCTAGTCCAGGACTCCCTCAGTAGCCCCTGAACCAGGCTTCAATGACGACGAGTCCAGCGCGCATATTGTCTTGGCATTGCAAGGCGGGTTCCTCCTCGAATACTTCATAGAAGGTTTTGAACACCAGGATAGTGTCGGCTCGCAAAACAAGTTCCACATAACACGAGAGAGAATAATTTTTGCACAGATCTGCCGGCGTATTCGCGGGCGTGACATCACACCCGGCCAGGCCTTTATATGAATCGTTTTTACCGTTCCACCTTAGCGTTTAGCGAGGCGGTTTCTTAGCACGTCTTATCAAAGCATAGATCGTGCCCCTTATTCCGGGATTCTCATCAATACGGACGTGGGTAACCCATCCGCGCCATTGATTACGGCGCTTGGGAGATAAGCGAGTTTTACCAGGCTGGTGGGGGACGCATAACTTTGTCCGTCCATATAAGGGGATAAGGATCCACCTTTTCACCTATGCCTTCTTCCTCCTTTGCTCCTCCATTTCCGCGCACTCGAGCTCTAGCGCCCAAGTCCGCACAATCCTCCTCAACCTTCTCCAACCATGTCAGGAGCGGGAGGCAGATGGATGGCCTACGCCGTCACGGAGGGGCACATCACAAGACTGCGGAAGGCCGGATACTTGTCCGGCGATATCGCGCACAGGCTGCCCGACGAGGGGCAACTCATCCCAACCCCCAGGCCCCATGATAGGGTGGTGTTTCTCCCCCACTTCCTCCGCGGACTAGGTTTTCCACTTCACCCATTTGTCCGGGGGCTCATGTTCTACTACGTCCTGGACTTCCACGACCTGGCCCCAACTTTCGTCCTCAACACCTCGGCGTTTATCGTCAGGTAATGCGAAACCTTCCTCTGCATCCAGCCCCACTTCGCCTATGGTTGAAGACCTTTAATGTCAGGCGAAGGTTGTGGGCGGCCGTCAAGCGAGTCTTGGGCGCCATGGTCGGCAAGATGGCCAAAGTCCTATGGCTCGAGGGCTCCTTTGTGGAGACAATAAAGGGGTGGCAATCGGGGTGGTTCTACATCACTGAGCCCCGCGACCCTGAATGGGTGGCGGCCCCCGAATTCAGATCTGGCTTCCCCACATGGCTCTCGTCATGGAAAGAGACGGGCCTGAAGTGGGGGGATTCAGACGAGCTATCCGGACTCCAAACATGCGTCTGAAACCTGGAGGACAAGAATCTCAGGCTTATCGATGTAATCCAGGTGATGCTCATCCGCCGGATCCTCCTGTGCCAACAACGGGCCTTCAATTTGTGGGAGTTCGATCCGGCACAGCACCGAACCTTGAGCCGGCTCTTCGACACTACGTACGAAGATGCCTGGAAGGTGCTGTTCAAGGGCGCCGAAGCCCCCGCATCCGCTAACAAAGATCACGGATACAGCTCGTGGCGTCAAGCCGGCGAGGTAAGTTATTTTACCCTTTATGGGACTCTTTATCCATAGATTGACTCTATGTGGGATCTAAAAACTCCCTAATCTTTGACAGAACAGGCTGAAGACGTCCGGACAGATTAACTATCCGGCTCCTTTGCCAGAAGACCCAGCGGATGCCCGATTGACGGGGCTCCTGGCTTCGGTACCCCATGTGGTGCCGGAGAAGAAGGCCAAGAAGGAGGCCACGGGAACTCGAAGGAGCTCCCAACGCCAGGTGCTGTCAGATTCTGAAGAAGAATCTTCTCCTGAAGACGAGGAGGAGGAAGAAGAAGCTTCTCCCCGGTGGGGAGGAGAGGAAAGGAAGGCCGCCTAACCGGGAGGCCGGAGGGTCCAAGAAGGGAAGAACCCTTCCTCCGGACTTCTCCACCAACATCAACGACGACGAGGAGGATTGGCCAACAAGGTCCAAGCCCCTGGTGAGATCGTAAGTGTCCGGATACCCATGGCTTTTTTATCATTGCATAGTGTTCTCTAATACTGAACCATCATGCAGCCCGCCCAAGGGCGAGTTCGCCGCTTCGACAAGCGGGTCCCTGAGTTCGTCGAAAATGGAGAGTACTTCACTTCCGACCGCCTCCTCACCTCACGCCGCGGACGACGCCGCGGTGGGCCCCAAGAGGGGCTTGGTCAAGAGGAAGTGGTGCAGGAGGCGCCACAAGGCAACCTCCCGGACTCCAGGCGCGTGGGGGGCAAGACCCCCAGGGGCTCTGAGCCCAACCCTTGTCCGGACTCCATGCCGGAACCTTCAGTGATTACGGAGTCCGGCAAGCGGTCCCTTCAGAAGAAGGTAAGATGCAGTGTCCTCCGTCCAACGGAGGCACCGGATAGCTCTTGGAGGCGCTTAACAGCGCCTCCATCAGGAGGAGCACCGCCTTTATTATGAGTGCGGTGATCTGACGATTCGATCCGCCAAGAGCGGGCTGACCGAAGCCTGTACCAGCCTTCTAACAGGCTCTGAGGTAAGTTTAGAATATGTAAACATATTACCGCATAGACAGTAGCCCCTGATGCTTAGTTCGGTGTTCGGAAAGAAAAGTCGGACTAAGGATCTAAGAAGATATACACAGGAGTCTAACATAAGTATGTCAATATGGGAATGCAGGCTGTGCTGCTGACCTCTGCCGCACTTACTGCGGAGGTCAATGCATTGAAGCAGAGCCTCGAGCGGTCCGAGAACGAGCTCGGCCAAGCCAAGAAGCAGCTCGAGGATAAGGAAGGTGAGTAGTACCTTATTAAAGAAATACCTTATAGAAAGGTTTCGGTTGCAAAAAATAACAGGAATAACATGGGGTACTGCAGGGGCCACGAACGAGGTGGCGACCCTGAAGGAAGCGGTAAGAAGCAGCTCGAGGACAAGGAAGGTGAGTAGTACCTTATTAAAGAAATACCTTATAGAAAGGTTTCGGTTGCAAAAAATAACAAGAATAACATGGGTACTGCAGGGGCCACGAATGAGGTGGTGACCCTGAAGGAAGCGGTGTCCGTGGCCGAAAATAAAGCAGCTGCAGAACGCACCGAGCGAGAGAAGGGGGAGGCGCAACTGGCCAAGGTACGGCAAGAGCTCCAAGCTCTCGTGGAAAAACACGAGAATTTGGAGCTTGACTCGAAGACTCGAGAGTCCGAGCTCGCCTCGGCTCTTGAGAGTGCCAAAGCTGCTAAGGCCGAGGCCCAAAAAGCCCACCAAGAAATTGAGTCGTTAAAGAAGATAGCGGCAGGTAAGGCATTCTTTATGCAAAGCAAGCATGTGAAAGTGAATTACCTATTACTTACCCGGATTCGGAGCTCTCCAGGAGCATACACAGATTTGCCCCATAGTGTGTCTGATGCTGCCGCATTCTACCGCGCCAAGGAGGGAGCTCCTTTGGAAAAGGTGTTCGGTCTCGGATGTTGAGGCGGACATTCAGTGCCCTGAGCGACCAGTGAAGCAGCTGGTCGAGCTCCACAAGGTCGCCGAACAGGCCATGAAGGGCCTTATAGCGCGGTGTGGCCATTGGAAGCCATGCACAGGAGCTACTTGGCTTAGTGCAGCGGGTGGTGGACTTTGTCCACGGATTGAAGTCATCAAGCGCTCCGTCTGCATTGAAGGTGTCCGTCGGGCCCTTGCCCGTGCTAAAGTGCACCGGGCAAGCTGGATGCGGAGAAGCTTGTGACGGACGGGCCACCGAAGGGCAAGGAGCATCATGCGCCCAAAATGTACTATGAGGGCCTCTGAAGGGTGCCCGCTTGAATAGCGGATGAGTGCTCCAAAGATGTAATTTTTAATAGGATCGCATTTGTTATCCTATCGCTGAAAACTTGTTCATATCGCTAAGAAACGCTTGTTAATTTAAAATATTGCCTTATATGCGGCCGTTTATCAAATTTGAGAGATGGCAAGTCGTTGGCTTCAGCCCCATGCCACGAAGTTTGGGGTGTTGGGATAAACTTGAGCACTCTTGTTCCCATTCTTGGGTCCATCTAGGAGGCGCTCAACACAACGAACGAGGCAACCGGACTTATAATGCTTGAACACTCTCACTTAGCCATAGAATTCTATAATTTTAAATTTCGGTGAAGCCCCTAGTATTCGGAAGACCGAGTTCGAGGCGCTATCCACGCCTTGGCCGGACAACTCCGGTTCCTCGCTCTAAGCGGCATAAGTCTTTAGGGACCCGAAAAAACCTCTCGAACAGCGACCGACTCTCGCCCTATCATGACGGTCAGTTTTATCTTTCTCCACTGAGGTGCTCGACCCAGCTCAACTGGGGCACAATAGCAGTGGTTCTCCCGGTGCTACCTTAGCCGATATAACGGGCGTAAGGTACCAAAACACGGAGCGGGCAAACCCAACTATTGACCCAAGACATGATTCGGAGCCGATTCATGTAATGCTATAAGTTCGGGGTGCCGCACTTGTGAAAGTGTTCGGACTTATCACACCATAATTTTGGGATACGTAAGCCCCTGGTGTATTGGCCGTACCAAAGTGTACGGGTGCCACATGTCATGAAATGAACATATATATAGATAAAGAAAAGAGTGCAATAATAGGCAAAAGCTATGTATTGTTTATTCAAAAAGGTACTGCAATGAAAGCAGAACGATACAAATAGTACGATATGCAAGGGATGGGACTATCTAACATGTCCCCCTCTAGGGGTAAGCTGCGCGATGGTATGTAAAACAGGTATAATGCTCGTAATAGAGACCACCTGAACACTCGACGTGGCTTTCTGCTTCCCTGGCTGTTGCATCGTGAGTTCGGCGATTCTAGTGCCGGACAGGACTTCTGAAAGACGGAGTCCTGAAAGTAAGAAAAAGGGAAAAAAGAAAAAAGAAAAAGAATGACACAATCGGGAGCCCCTGGTGCGATTGAGCCACATTCCGGGCGTGCCGTGGTCGTGCCCCTCCCCTTATGCCCATGGTATCTCCAGAGCGTAGTTATGTACGCGCAGTACTGGCTTCGCGATTTCACGAGGGCTGGGGTTGGGCCCGATTGCTGGCGATGCTTGAATCGTGCGGTCGGTCTTGTTGTAGGCTACTCCGGCGGCAGCGGTGTCCGAGCGCTTAGTGGCGGACTCGAGAATTGCTGTGAGAGGCTGCTTTGTTCCTCCGCCCGAGGGCCGCCGTGTGCTCCTCCGTTCGGAGAGAGCGTTCGGTGTTTCCATTGACCGTGATTACTCCTCGAGGGCCTGGCATCTTGAACTTGAGGATGCGTAGTGCGGCACCGCATTGAACTTTGCAAATGCGGTTCGTCCGAGCAGTGCATGATAGCCGTTGCGGAATGGGACGATGTCAAAGATTAACTCTTCGCTTTGGAAGTTATCCGGGGATCCGAAGACCACTTCGAGTGTAACTGAGCCCGTACAACTGGCCTCTACACCTGGTATGACGCCTTTAAAGGTCGTCTTTGTAGGCTTAATCCTGGAGGGGTCTATGCCCATTTTGCGCACTGTATCCTGATAAAGCAGGTTCAGGCTGCTGCCGCCGTCCATTAGGACTCTTGTGAGGTGAAATCCGTCAATAATTGGGTCAAGAACTAATGCGGCGAACCCTCCGTGACGAATGCTAGTGGGGTGGTCCCTTCGATCGAAGGTGATCGGGCAGGAGGACCATGGGTTGAACTTTGGGGCGACTGGCTCCATCGCATATACGTCCCTTAGTGCACGCTTCCGCTCCCTTTTGGGTATGTGGGTTGCGCATATCATGTTCACCGTCCGCACTTGTGTGGGAAAACCCTTATGTCCTCTATTGTTCGGCGGCCGGGGCTCTTCCTCGTCATCGCTATGCAGCCCCTTGTCATTGAGTTCGGCACTTAACTTGCCTGCTTGCTTGAACACCCAACAATCCCTGTTGGTGTGATTGGCTGGTTTTTCGGGGGTGCCATCTATCTGGCACAAGCGATCGAGTATTCGGTCCAAGTTGGACGGGCCCTGGGTATTTCTTTTGAATGGCTTCTTCCGCCGACCGGGTTTAGAGCCTCTGAATCCAGCATTGACGGTCGTATCTTCAGTATTATCGCCGTAAATGCGGCGCTTGTTCTTGTTGCGACGCGACCTGCCATTGCTGTCCTTGGTATCCGAACTATCGGGATGTTTGGCCAAGTTGTTGCTTCGAGCTAGCCAGCTGTCCTCTCCCGCACAAAAGCGGGTCATGAGTGTTGTGAGGGCTGCCATGGATTTTGGCTTTTCCTGTCCTAGGTGCCGGGCAAGCCACTCGTCGCGGATGTTATGTTTGAAGGCTGCAAGGGCCTCGCATCCGGACGATCAACGATTTGATTTTTCTTTGTTAGGAACCGTGAACCAGAATTGTGCGGCGATTCTTCGGCTGCTGAATTATGTGGCTAAGGTCATCGGCGTCGGTGGTCGTTTATATGTGCCCTGGAAGTTATCGAGGAATGCGGCTTCCAGGTCCTCCCAACAACCAATTGATTCTGTTGGCAAGCTGTTGAGCCAATGCCGAGCTGGTCCTTTAAGCTTGAGTGGGAGGTATTTGATGGCATGTAGATCATCACCGCGGGCCATGTGGATATGGAGGAGATAGTCCTCGATCCAGACTGCAGGATCTATGGTACCATCGTATGCCTCGATGTTTACGGGTTTGAAGCCCTCGGGGATTTGATGATCCATTACTTCATCTGTGAAGCATAGTGGGTGTGCGGCGCCTCTGTATTGGGCTATATCACGGCGTAGCTCATATGAGCTTTGTTCTCGTGTTCGCCCGGCCGGGTTTGTTTGTATCCGCGCGACGGTAATCATCCCGTCGGTTGGGCGCCACGCGATCCGTAGATCGATCTTGTATGTTTTGCCTTATCCTCCAATATATCTCGCAAGTCGAGCGTTTTCCGTGCCTTGGTACTTTTTGAGCGGCGTCGGGGTGTGGCTTGAGCGGAGGGCCGAGAGGCTTCTCTCGTCATGCCACGGGTGGGCGGTCTGCCATGTCGTCGCTGGTGACTTGGGTGCTTCCTCCTCGATCGAGGCAACGACTTGCGTTTGGGGTAGCTTTTGGAGGGGCGTTCGAGTTCATACTCTTCAGCTGCAAGGACTTTAGTCCATCTGTCAGCTAGCAGGTCTTGGTTAGCTCTAAGTTGTTGCTGCTTTTTCTTGAGGCTGCTTGCCGTGGCTATAAGCCTGCGTTTGAAACGCTCCTGTTCGGCGGGATCCTCGAGCACGACAAATTAAATCGTCGTCGAGGCTTGCCTCATCTTCGGAGGGAGGCGCATAATTATCGTCCTCGACCTCTCTTTCTGCCGCACTGTCGTGCGGACTTGCTTCTCCCTCCTCCTGCGCTAAGTCCTGCTGGAGGGGGTTGTCTTCGGTACTGTCCGGGGTGTTATTATCACCCTTGCCGGAACTGTGGCGGGATTTAGAGCGGCATCGCTGACGTCGGCGCTTCGGTTGCTTTTTGGAGGGGTCATCCTCCGTTGTTCCATCGCCGTTCCCATCTTTTGGGATATCCACCATGTATATGTCGTATGACGAGGTGGCCTTCCAGTGCCCTGTAGGCGATGGGTCTTGGTCGTCTCCGGCATCGTCGTCCATACCGTCGATGTCTTCGGAGTCGAAGTCGAGCATGCCGGTTAAATCATCCACAGTGGCTACAAAGTGGGTGGTGGGTGGGAGTTGAACTTCTTCGTCGTCCGTATCCCAACCTTCCTGTCCGTAGTCCGGGCAGGGCTCTCCGGATAAAGAGAGAGACTTTAGTGAATTCAGGATGTCGCCAAAGGGCGAGTGTTGAAAGATGTCCGCGGCAGTGAACTCCATGACCGGCGCCCAATCGGATCCGATTGGCAGGGGCGCGGAGGGTTCGGAGTCCGGAGAGGAGTCCGGCACCCTGGAGTCGAGGTCTTCGCAAAGGACAAGGATGGAGTTCGGCTCAATCGCCATAGAGATTGTAGCCCCCGAGGCGGTGTCCAACCACTCGTCCTCGATCAAGGAATCCAGCTCCGGATTAAGGGTCGGCCTCCAGGGCACTGTTCGGCTGCAGAGCTAGATCATGCCCATCGATACAGTGCGGCACGCTTGGCTGCAGCTCGAATCCGTCGAAGATCAAGTCTCCGCGGATATCGGCCGTATAGTTCAAACTTCCAAATCTGACTGATGGCGGGCGTAGCTTCGATCGCTCCAGATGGCCAGCGAATTGGCCCGCAATGCAAAGCCGCCCGAATCGAAGATCTTTCCGGGAGAAAAGTCTCACCTGGACCGCGTCGTTGTTGATGATCGAAGGAGCCATCGGGCCTATCGGTGATGACACAGAGGAACTCTCAATGAAAGCACCAATGTCGATTGTCAAAACCGCGGATCTCGGGTAGGGGTCCCAATCGTGCGTCTAGGCGGATGGTAACAGGAGACAAGGGACACGATGTTTTTACCCAGGTTCGGGCCCTCTCGATGGAGGTAATACCCTACCCCTGCTTGATTAATATTGATGATATGGGTAGTACAAGAGTAGATCTACCACGAGATCAAGGAGGCTAAACCCTAGAAGCTAGCCTATGGTATGATTGTTTTTCGTCCTACGGACTAAAACCCTCTGGTTTATATAGACACCGGATAGGTTAGGGTTACACAGAGTCGGTTACAATGGTAGGAGATCTACATATCCATATCGCCAAGCTTGCCTTCCACGCCAAGGAAAGTCCCATCCGGACACGGGACGAAGTCTTCAATCTTGTATCTTCATAGTCTTGGAGTCCGGTCGTGATGATAGTTCGGCTATCCAGACACCCCCTAGTCCAGGACTCCTCAGCCGTCAAGTCGGAGTACGCGGGCACCGACGCCCTCGTCGCGTACCGACATCCTGCTGCCTCGTCTTCGAGCTCTGCCTCCGGCGCCGCCATCACCATCCAGCCCTTGGGCGGCCACCAAGATGTTCTCCTCTTGTCTTCTGCCACTCGTAGCTTGCCTAGGCGCCCCTTTTGCCGTTTTCGCCTCCTTGACCTGCCTCCCAAGGAGAGGGACAAGAAAGGGATTACGGGCATCTTATCTCTTTTTAGTCTTGTAAGCCTTCGGGCCTTTGTTGAATTTAAAACTTGTAGTTCCTTTGTTCATGTTTTTCATTTCGTATGAGCTGTACCTGTACGGGATGTTTTAATGAAAAAGGGATGTTTGCCGGGTTTTTCGTTCGCAGGTAAAACCCACGACAAGGAGTAAATCCTTGTTACTTTTAAGATAAACGTTTTCTCGTCCGATAACAGGCCTTGCCGTCCCCCCACTTCACTCGACCTTTCTCACGCCCTTGGCGGAGGCAGGGATGAGGTGGGCTTAGGCTCCTCGTTTCATTTCCTTGCTGCCACGACTATGACCAAACTCGGTCCCAGGAAACAAGTCCTAGGGTCCGGAATGAGTGGAGCACGGTAGCCTAAGGATGAAATGAGGTTTCACATCCCTCTGTCCATAAAGAAACGCATGGTAAGGGATAGAGAACTTATCTGAAGTTGCAGCCCCTGGCGACCTTGGCTTGTCGCCGGTGGATCTTTGCTCTTGTAGCCCCCGGCAATACTGGCTTGCTGGGGCCCGGACGCCGGTCCGTCCCCTTTCTTCCCAAACAGCTCGGCAAGGATATTTATGTGTCCTGGGAACCAAAGAAGACAGAGAAGAACAGAGAGACGCGCACTCGGCCTCTAAACTAGGGGTTAGCCGCAGCTAAGCACTATCAACCCTAACCAAGGACGAGACTCGACCTAGCATGCATGCTATAACTTAGGGCGCCAGCGCTTCATTTATTTATGCTCAGGGTCTATGCCAGGCTTTGTACAGAGGGTCACATGCCTTGTTGGCAAGGCTCATACAAAAAGGTGGCTTGCCGGGAGGCCCGGCAAGCCGCGCCTTATGGGTAAAACTTGCGAAGATGCTCGATGTTCTAGGAGCTGCTCACTGGTACAGCATCCTCCGTCTCTAGGCGGACTGCGCCAGGCCTGGTGACTCGTATTACCCGATAAGGGCCTTCCCACTTCGGCGTCAACTTGTTGGAATTCTTGGCCGACTGAACACGCCGAAGAACAAGGTCGCCTTCCTCAAAGCTTTGGGCATGAACCTTGCGGCTATGGTAGCGTCGCAAGGCTTCTTTGGTAGCGTGCGCTCTCACAAACCCTCAAGACGATCTTCCTCAAGGAGCGTCGCATCATCTTGGCGCAACGGCTCTTGCTCAAGCTTGTCATAAGCGAGCACTCAAGGTGACCCGTATACGAGTTCCGTGGGAGAACTGCTTCCGCCCCGTATACCAGGGCAAAAGGTGTCTGGCCGGTGTCTCGATTTGGCGTTGTCCTGATCGACTAAAGAACCACCGGCAACTCATCAATCCAGCGCCTTCCACTCTTGTGCAGCTTGTCAAAGGTCTTCGTTCTCAAGCCTCGCAACACTTCAGCATTTGCCCTCTCCGCTTGGCTGTTGCTCCGTGGATGTGCCACGGAAGTAAAACAGACCTTGCTGCCGAGGTCTCGGATGTATTGCATGAAGGCGTTGCTTGTGAACTGTGTGCCATTGTCGGTGATGACTCTGTTTGGCACACCAAAACAGCAGACCAGTCCTTTGAAGAATTTGACGGCTGACTGAGCAGTCACCTTCCTCACTGCTACCACCTCTGGCCACTTTGTGAACTTGTCGATTGCAATTTACAAGTACTCAAAGCCTCCGACAGCGCGGGGGAAAGGGCCTAGTATATCGAGCCCACAGACCGAGAATGGCCAGGAGAGAGGAATTGTTTGAAGGGCTTGAGCTCGTTGATGAAGCTTCTTTGAATGGAACTGGCACGTTTCACACTTGGTGACTAGTGCCGTCGCATCCTGGAGGGCGATCGGCCAAAAGAAACCTTGCTGGAACACCTTCCCGACAAGGGCCCTTGACCCTATGTGGGAGCCACATATGCCTCCATGTATCTCTGCCAACAGCTCTAGTCCTTCCTCCTAGGGGATGCACTTGAGTTTCACACTGTTCGGCCTCCTCCGATACAGGACGTCATCGATGAACTGGTACAGGGCGGACCGACGGGCTACTCTCTCCGCTTCTTCCTGCTCCTCAGGAAGCTCCCCTGTTTGGAGGAATTGGACGGTATGTTGTGCCCATGCCGGAGCCTGAGGCATGAAGGTAAGGACTAAAGGCATCTCTTCCGCCATGGGAGCGGCTGTCTCTATGGCCAGGGCCTGACTACCCGCCGGAGTCAGTTTCTCTTGGGCAGGCTCAGCGTCCGCGGCAGCACCCTTGCTGGCGGCCCCGAGGGGCTCGGTAGGGAAGTACTTGCCGGGGCCTGATTTTCTCCGGGTGGTCTGCCCTGCTGATGGATCGACGGATGGCTGAGTTAACCGGAGCAAAAAGGTACCTGGTTCCACAGGTAGCTTGAATGCGGCACGCCTTGACAGGTAATTGGTGATGTCGTTCTCCGCTCGGGGGACGTGCTCCGCCTGGATACCGTCTGTCGGTGTTCTGGGAACGGGGGTACCCAGACTTGCCTGCCTGCAAGCTGCGGCGTGGCTCAAGGGGTGGCCCAGTACGTCCCATCTTCATCAACACAAGCTCAAGACCCTCGCGAGGGGCCAAGCCTCGCGGGGCGGACGACAGGAAGCTTCCTCAGGCACGGCCTCGTCAGGCTGGCTCGCGAGGAGGCGGAGAGATCAAGCGGGTACCTCACGAGGTGCCCATGACGCAAGCCATGACGACCGAGGGCGCCAAGGGCGCCGCCAGCCAGCAGATGTCCTCATTTCCCCTTTGGTGCAAAGGAGGCAAGCGCAGGCCAAGGCATCAGGCAAAGGTAACCATTTCGGTGCAACAAGACCAAGACCAGCAGAACAGCAGGAAGGAGGTCATCATGGAGCCCAAGCCGGCGTCACCGTCAGAGTCTTTGGTAGGCGAGGACCGACTTTAGTCAGGATAAGTGTACTAGATGTTCCCCTTCAAAATGGCCAATTGTTGGTGCCCTTCCCGCTCAATATTTGGGAAGAGGCCCAGGGCCTCCCACTATAAATAGAACTAGCCACCACCAAGGCAGGGAAAGAGGGAGAAAAAAGAAGGGAAAGAAGGGGATCGATCAGAGAGAGGATCGGCACCTAGAGAGAGAGAAAGAGAGGCGATCGAACTCACCCAAGCAGTTCGTCGCACCAGCTCAAGAACAGCCCCTCGCGAGGCTGTTCTCCCTTTGTATTGTTCATCATCAGCCCCTGAGGCAATCCACCACACCACAAAATGGAGTAGGATATTACACCACAATGGTGGCCTGAACCAGTATAAACCTCGCGTCCCTTGTGTTGTTATTTGTGTAGTTTAGACACTTGAGAGGCGACGAGACGTAGGTAGGTTGGAGGTGTGATCTCCGCATGCACCCCCAGAGTTCAAACCTAGAGGGTCTGCTGGAACAAGAAATCCGACATTTGGCGCGCCAGGTAGGGGTGCACCGGAATCCGCCTTCCGCCGCCCTGCTCTTCGCCGCCCCTCGCATCCATGTCAGACGCTCGTCGAGCCTGCGCTGAGCGCGGCCGCCTCTCGCATCTCGCGCCGCCTTAGACGGCCCCTTCAGCGCCGCCCCACCGTTCCCCATCGCTCGCCGTCAACGCCGCCATCAGCCCGGGAACGAAAAGAGAGCGATGGCGTCGTCAGATCCTTCGGTGCGGCGGGAAGGTCCGATCGCCACCCGTCGCTGACTCCGGCCGGTTCTTCGCCCCACGCCCGTCGCTCTCTTGCGGACGCAAGACGCCACGCTGCTCTGGGGCGGAACTCCTGCACTACCGTCCCGTCGACGACGTCTACGACGAGTGGCTCGCCCGCATCACCGAGCTCGTCAGCACCGCTGGGGGCTCCCCTGCGCCATCCCTCTCGCTGCACCGCGCCCCGCCTTGTGCGGGCGATGAAGCTCCGGGGCACCTCAGCCGCCTCCCCCTCAAGAAGGTGCCTTGGCCCCAAGGCGCGTGGCCCCTGGGCGGAAGCCACTCCGTCCGGCACCAGCACAGCAAAAGAAGAGCTGCCAAGAGGTCCCTCGTCCCCAAGAAGCTGCCCGAGTGCTCCCCGCACCGGCCCGTCACGACCGCGCTCCTACTTCAGCGCGCCAAGACCCCGCGCTGCTCCCGGCGGCGGCGCACGGAGACCTCCAAGATCAAGCTCTCCGTCACCGAAGGCCTCCTGTGGCCACTGCAGGTTGCCGTGCCTTCACCGCCGAGCTGCGCAGCCTGGCCTGGCCGGGCAAGTTCAAGCCAGACCTGCCCCCACGCTACGATGGCACGGCCGACCCTGCGGAGTTCCTCCAGCTCTATGAGCTGGGCATCGAAGCCGCCAACGGGGACGAGAAGGTCATGGCGAACAGGTTTCCCATGGCGCTCAAGGACGGTGCCCGCACCTTGCTCCTGAACCTGGCTCCTGGAACGATTTGATCCTGGAACGAGATGCGCACCCGATTCATCGCCAACTTCGAAGGCACCCGCGATCGGCCCCCGGCCATGAGTGACTTGCGCCGCATCAAGCTGCAGTCAGGGGCGACCCTACAAAAGTTCATCCAATGTTTCAACAACGCTCGCCTTAAGATCCCCAGGGTGTCTGAGGAGGCCATCATCTCAGCCTTCTCCGACGTGTGCACGACGCCAAGATGAAGAAGAGCTCGCGATCCATGAAGACCTGTGCACATCCCTGGAGCTGTTCAACTTGGCGACCAAGTGCACCAGGGCTGAGGAAGGATGCCTTTCCCTTCTCGATCTGCCGGCTGCCGACCCAGAAGAGAAGAAGCCCAAGGTCAAGGACGTGAAGCGCAAGGGGGCTGTCGTGCTTGCAACAGAGCTGGACACCAAGCGAGGCAGGGATCAGCCTTAGTCATCCAAGGGCAGTCGGTACTGCGTGTACCATGACCCCCACACCCACAACACCAACGAATGCCAAGAGCTCAGGGCCGTGCGGGACGTGCGTGCCGGCCGATGCCCCGAGCGCAGAGACCGGGGCTATGGACGAGGAGGAGGAAGAGGTGGAGGACGATGGGAAGACCGTGGCCCTCGCCAAGGGTGGCGTGACCGACCTCGCGAGGACCGCTGGCAAGATCAGCCTCGCGAGGGAGGTTGGAGGGACCCTCCTCGCGAGGGAGGCTGGAGGGATTAGCCTCACAAGGATCGCCCACAAGGCAACACAGGCCTCCCTCCTCTGCCACCGCAGCCAAGGAGAAATGAAGACCATCATCAGGACGAGGGGGCTGGGGGCTTCCAGGAGCCGCGCGCAATCGCTTGCATCCTGGGTGGAGCTCAAGCCCTAGCCTCTCAGCGCATCTTCAAGCAGTTCGCCCGCGAAGTGAATGCAGTCCTCCCAGCTCGAAGCCGCGACCCCTCGGTGGTCAGCGGCGCCATCACATTCAGCTCAGTGGATCAGCTCAAGTCGCGCAGCCACGGCGGAGTCCTCCCGATGCTTTGTTCCCCAATCATCGACAATGTGCAAGTCACGGGACCCTCATCGATGGCAGATCAGGGCTCAATGTCCTGTCCGTCGAGACATTCAACAATCTCCAAGTGCCATACAATCAGCTTCAGCCAACCAAGCCTTTCTCCGGAGTAACTGATGGTTCCACAGTTCCGATAGGGCAGGTCCGCCTTCCTGTCACCTTCGGGACGCGCGACAACTACCGCACCGAGCTCATTGACTTCGACGTTGCTCACATTCGCCTGCCGTACAATGCCATCCTCAGGTACCCAGCCCTGGCCAAGTTCATGGCCGTGACCCATCATGGCTACAATGTCCTCAAGATGCCAGGAAGCGGTGGAGTCATCGCGGTGCCTTGTGAAGAGAGAGACGATGTGTGTTCTCTGGAGCGTGCTTTCCAAGCAGCATCAATTGAAGACCCAGATCACAGGAGCGGGAGGCTTCCCGAGGTGGTCCCTAAGAAGAAGAAGACATCGCCTGGCCCGACCACTCGGGAGGCAGGCCCCTCAGAGTCCGCGCCCGTTCCAGGGGCGCCTCCTTCTGTCGCATAGGAAGGCGCGCCCGGCGCCCTCCTTGAGCAAGGCTCGGGGGCTCTCTCCTGGAGGGCCACCGACTTTGCTAAGATCACGAGGGAGTTGCTCGGGCACCACTTGGAGGCGTGTTTCAAAGCACGTTTCCCTCAGGAAGGAGCAAGGCAAGGAGGGTCAAACCCTTAGGAGTTCGTCAGCAAGATCATTCAGGAGCTGCAGGAGTCAAGAGTCATGAGTAGAGCCACCGCTTACCCGCCGTAGCTCCCCATCCAGGCGAGGATGATGGGCTGCACGTCTGCATCGACATACCAGGGCTCAACCGAGCCACCTCTCAGGAGCGCCTCTGGCCCTCACGCGTGGGGCGCTGTGAAGGTCCACCCCACAGCTATGTTCGCATGCCTTACGGCTTGCCGAACGCGGCTGCCGCGCGCCAGCGCCTCATGAGGAGCATCCTGGAGGCTCAAGTGGCTAGGCAGTCCTGGCGGAGATGGAGATGGTCCGCGAGGAGCCACCGGCGCCTCCGGAGCCTCCCGAGGCTCCTGGGCCTGGGGGCTCGTGAAGATCGGCTTCCGCAGCACACGACGTCCGCTACTTCAGCGTCCCTTCATCTCCAAGATCACCAGGTGACATCCTTCGAGTATCATTTTTAGCTGGGAGCGCCCCCCAGGGCTGCATCATTCCTAGGCCGCGTGGGTCCGTCCCTACGGCATGTATCCCTTTTGATTCATGTTTCTAGTTTACCTTATTGGGGGCGCCCCTCGGGCTGCATTATCCCCAAGCCACCCAGGCCAGACCTAGTGGCATGTATCCCTCTTGCGTTTATTCGGGTCATGCGTTTGACCCATCATGATCGTTATTTGATGCCTACCCACGGCACCCTTCTTCCTTCAGGTCGGCCGCTTGCACATTAAAGGGGGGGGGTACCTAAGCATCGTGACTCATGGGCTCCTATTGGCTCTCCAGCCCTCACCCTCTGGCCTTGTCCACGGCATCGCGACCTGGCATAACAGCGACGGCTGAGCCCGCTCGAGGGCTGGGACCCGAGGACGTAGAGCGCCGACATCTAACCAAATTTGCAGGAACACATTACAAGTAAAGGCCCAGAGCCAGGCGCAACCCGCCTTGAGGTAGGGCCCCGTGAGTCCCGTGCTGGCTCACGGGTGCCCAGATACACCTCGTCAGGCCCTACCGTGCCAGCCACGTGTCAGGGAGGGGCTGTACACACCCCGGGGGCTCCTCCCGGAGGGGAGCCCCCTCCCACGCACCAGTGGAAGCACCATGCTCCGCGCTGGCTGACGACACTACCGAGGAGCGGCTATGCCCGTACACATACGGAAGCGCTATGCTCCGCGCTGGTGATAAACAACTAAGGGTGGCCCCCGGCCACATCAACCTCAGGGAGCCCAGAGCTCAATGTCTGGCCTCATGGTAACGCCTCCCCTCAGGAGTGCCACGCGAGGGAGCTGGGCACGGGGGCTACGCCTGGGTCATGCCCAGACGCACGCCAACTAGCCAGGCCCCTCGGGCCTGGTTCGTCGCACGTCTCTCCCCGAGCGGAGCCAAGATACGAAGGCCGTTTGAACGTCAAGGGGGACTCCTGAGCATCGCGACTCAGGAACCTAACTGGTCACGTAGCCCCTCACCCCTTAGTTCCGAAAGGTTAACGGCGGTTGAAGTATGCGCGGGGCCGGGCTCTGCCGACGTAGAATGGTAAATTCACCCATAAATCTCACCTCCCTACTTGTTGTTCGTGCGTCAAGGGGGACTCTTGAGCATCGCGACTCAGGAGCGTAACTTGTCACATAGCCCCTCACTCCTTGGCCCCGTCCTGGTTTCCGGTCGGGGCTAACGGCGGCTGAGGTATGCGCGGGGCCGGGCTCTGCCGACGTAGAACATAAGCAAGTAGGAAGGAAAAGCGCAAATCTCAAGGAATTCAAAAGCAAATATTACAGTCCATAGAGTGCTTTGACAACGCCAAACACAAGTTTAAACGCCTCCACGAGGCAGGATGCATGTTGCAGGAACTAAAAGCAGGACGGGAGCCGTGAAGGGGTCACTTTCTGGCGGAGCCATCGCTGGTGACGGAGCTGCGCTGGGCGACTTCGCCTCGTGGAGCCTCAGGATCGGCAGCGCCTCGCTTTGGCTTGGTGCTGAAGGTCCGGAACTTCGCCAGCAGAGCCTCCGCTTGACCCTTCACGGCCTCAGCAGCGGCAGCGGCAAGCTCGCCGCTCACGGGCTCCAGCAGGCTGTCAAGGTAAACGTCGGGGTCGCGAAGGTAGATGTGGGTGAAGACGCGCGCCAGCGCTGCAGAAGAAAGGACACGCGCCTCAGCCTCAGTCGTGGGGCCAAGGCCGAGGGCGACATCTTCAAGGGCGCGGACCAAGAAGGGAAGCAGCTTGGCAGGGCCGTCCTTGGCGCCGGCCATCGGGCTTTCCAGGGGGTCTGCCGGTACCCGAAATCCGACACCGTCAAAGCGTTCCTCCAGCTTCCTCACCTCATCTACGTATGCTTCCATCAGCGGGCTCTGATAATCTTTGTTGACCTTCCTGACAATGAGCTACGAGTTAACCCTGACGATGAGCTTCTCAACCCCGAGGTCTGCCGCGATTCTGAGACCGGCCAGCAATCCCTCGTACTCGGCGGTGTTATTGGTGGACATCTCCCTTGGGAAGTGCATCTGGATTATGTACTTGAGGTGCTCTCCGGTGGGCGCGACGAGCAGCACACCGGCATCGGCGCCTTGCAGCGAGAAGGCTCCATCAAAGTACATGATCCAGTTGCGGTCTGCTTGCTCGCCGGGGAGAGTAGTCTCCTGGACTTCTTCGTCGGGCGTCGAGGTCCATTCCGTGATGAACTTTGCCAGAACTCTGCTCTGAATTGCCGAGGTACTCTCAAACTTTAAGCCGAAGCTTGACAACTCTAAGGCCCATTCCACAATCCTTCCGGTTGTGTCCGGGTTGTGCAGTATTCGTTGGAACGGGAGGCGGGTGACGACAGTGATCTCGTGGGCCTGGAAATAGTGACGTAGCTTCCTCGAGGCCATAAGGAGGTCGAAGAGCAATTTTTGCACACTGGAATACCTTGACCTAGCCACCTGCAAGAGGGAGCTGACAAAGTAAACGGAGTGCTGCATCATCTTTTTCTTGGGCACCACTTCACTCGACCGCGCGGGCATCACCTTGGTGGCACCAGACTCTGCCGGGAGCCGCGCCTTGTCGGCACCAGGCCCTGCCGGGGGAATCTTCGTCTCGCCATCCGCTGGTCCTGCCGCCATTGTTGCCTCCTCGTCGACCTCCCTCTGTGTCACTAGTGCGGCACTGACCACTTGATTCGTCGCCGCCAGATACAGCAGTAACGGCTCTTGTGGTTTAGGCGCGACTAGTATTGGCGTGGAGGAGAGGTATTTCTTCAGGTCTTGCAGTGCGGTCTCGGCTTCTGGGGTCCACTCTATTGGGCCTGCCTTCTTCAAAATCTTGAAAAAGGGAAGGGCGCGCTTGGCGGACTTGGAGATGAACCGGCTCATGGCGGCAATGCAGCCGGTGAGCCGACGCACATCCTTGATCCGCTTGGGCGCCTCGATCTGCTCAATTGCCTTGATCTTGTCTGGGTTTGCCTCGATACCATGCTGTGACACGAAGAACCCGAGAAGCTTGCCGGACGGGACACCGAAGACGCACTTCTCACGGTTCAACTTGAGGTTGATCTTGTGCAGGTTGACAAATGTCTCTTCTAGGTCTTGCACAAGAGTTGGCCCGTCCTTGGTTTTGACCACTATGTCATCCATGTAGGCTTCCATATTTCTATGGAGCTGAGGTTCAAAACCAAATTGGACCGCTCTTGCAAACGTTGAGCCAGCACTCTTCAACCCGAAAGGCATCCGTAAAAAGCAATACGTACCACATTGGGTGATGAATGATGTCTTTTCTTCATCTTCTCTTGTCATGAAGATTTGGTGGTAGCCTGAGTAGGCAACGAGGAATGATAACAGATCACACCCGGCCGTGGAGTCAACAATCTGGTCGATGCGCGGCACGGGAAGGGGTCCTTAGGACAAGCCTTATTGATATCTGTGTAATCAATACACAGCCTCCACTTCCCATTCGCCTTGCGCACCACTACCGGATTGGCCAACCACGTCGAATGGAGCACCCCTCTCACCAAACCTGCCGCTTCTAACTTCCTGATCTCCTCTGTGATGAACTCCTGCCTCTCCAGAGCCTGCTTTCTGACTTTCTGCTTGACGGGCCGCGCGTGGGGGCAGACAGCTAGGTGGTGCTCAATCACCTCCCTGAGAACACCGGGGATGTCGGTCTCTTGCCATGCAAACACGTCGACATTTGCCCGCAGGAAGGTGACGAGCTTGCCTTCCTATTTGCTTTCGAGGGCAGAGCCTATGATAAAGGCCCCTCCCGTGCCGTCCTCCGCGACGGGCACCTTCTTGGTCTACGGCGGCTCGGCTCTGGATCTCTTGCTCTTGTTGGCAGAGCTCTCTGTCACGTCCTCAACGGTAGCACAACACCCCGAAGAGGTGCGCTTGCAGGAGTGGGTGAGAGAGGTCTTGCCGGGTTCCTTCTTTCCTCCCGGGCCTTCGGCGGCAGGAGCAGGTGCCTTGACGGCAGCTGCTGCAACTGCTTCCCGGTAGAGTTGGTCGGCGCAGATCAGCGCGTCCTTCTTGTCGAAGGGGACGGAGATGATGGTCAACGGCCCGGGCATCTTCATCATGTTGTATGCCGCCATGAACTTAGCCAGTGCCGGGCGGCCGAGGATCCCGTTGTAGGGCAAGGGGATCTCGGCTACGTCAAAGACGATCTTCTCCGTTCTATAGTTCAATTCTCCCCCAAATGTCACGGGCAACGTGACCTTTCCCTTCGGCTGGCTCCTCCCCGGATTGACCCCTTGAAACGTGCCCGTCTCCTCGAGGTCTCCATCAGGGATTTGCAACCTTTTTATCACGATAGGCGAGATCAGGTTCAGGCCGACCCCTCCGTCAACCAACATCTTGTTCACCCTGAGGTTGCATATTGTTGGCGAGACCAATGATACATCTCCAACGTATCTATAATTTTTGATTGCTCCATGCTATATTATCTATTGTTTTGGACTATATAGGGCTTTATTTTCCATTTTTATATTACTTTTGCGACTAACCTATTAACGGAGGCCCAGCCCAGAACTGCTATTTTTTTTTGCCTATTTTAGTGTTTCGAAGAAACGGAATATCAAACGGAGTCCAAATGGAATGAAATTGTCGGGAACGTGATTTTCTCACCAGATAAGATCCAGGAGACTTGGACCCCTCTGTCAAGAAAGCCACGAGGCGGCCACTAGGGTGGAGGGCGCGCCCCCCTAGGGCGCGCCCCCCTGCCTAGTGGGCCCCCCGAAGCTCCACCGACGTACTCCTTCCTCCTATATATACCTACGTACCCCCAATAGATCAGATACGGAGCCAAAAACCTAATTCCACCGCTGCAACTTTCTGTATCCATGAGATCCCATCTTGGGGCCTGTTCCGGAGCTCCGCCGGAAGGGGATTCCACCATAGAGGGCTTCTACATCATCACCATAGCCTGTCCGATGAAGTGTGAATAGTTTACCTCAGACCTTCGGGTCCATAGTTAGTAGCTAGATGGCTTCTTCTCTCTTTGGATCTCAATACAATGTTCTCCCCTCTCTCGTGGAGATCTATTCGATGTAATCTTCTTTTTGCGGTGTGTTTATTGAGATCGATGAATTGTAGGTTTATGATCAAGATTATCTATGAGCAATATTTGAATCTTCTCTGAATTATTTTATGTATGATTGAGTTATCTTTGCAAGTCTCTTCGAATTATCCGTTTGGTTTGGCCAACTAGATTGGTAGTTCTTGCAATGGGAGAAGTGCTTAGCTTTGGGTTCAATCTTGCGGTGTCCTTACCAAAGGATGAAAGGGTTGCAACGCACGATTGTATTGTTGCCATCGAGGATAACAAGATGGGGTATTTATCATATTGCATGAATTTATTCCTCTACATCATGTCATCTTGCTTAAGGCGTTACTCTGTTTTCATTAACTTAGTACTCTAGATGCATTTGGATAGCGGTCAATGAGTGGAGTAATAGTAGTAGATGCAGGCAGAGTCGGTCTACTTGTCTCGGATGTGATGCCTATATACATGATCATACCTAGATATTCTCATAAATATGCTCAATTCATCAATTGCTCAACAGAATTCGCTCACCCATCGTAAAATACCTATGCTCTTGAGAGAAGCCACTAGTGAAATCTATGGCCCCGGTCTACTTTCATCATATTAATCTTCCCACGCTTTATTATTGCTTTGCTTTTTACTTTGCCTTTTATTTTACTTTGCATCTTTATACCAAAAATACCAAAAATATTATCTATCATCTCTATCTGATCTCACTCGTAAGTGACTGTGAAGGATTGACAACCCCTATTCGCGTTGGTTGCGAGGAGCTATTTGTTTTGTGTAGGTACGAGGGACTTTGCGTGGCCTCCTCTGGATTGATACCTTGGTTCTCAAAACTAAGGGAAATACTTACGCTACTCTGCTGCATCATCCTCTCCTCTTCGGGGAAAACCAACGCAAGCTCAAGACGTAGCAAGAATGATTTCTGGCGCCGTTGCCGGGGAGTCTACGCAAAAGTCAACATACCAAGTACCGATCTCAATCCCTTATCTCTCTCATTACATTATTTGCCATTTGCCTCTCGTTTTCCTCTCCCCCACTTCACCCTTGCCGTTTTATTCGCTCTCTCTTTCCCAATCTCCTCCTCTCTTTTCGCTTGCCTTTTTTTGTTTGCTCGTGTGTTGGATTGCTTGCTTGTCACTCTGGCTCAAGATAATACCAAATTGTGTGAATTTACCAATACCAACAATAATGATTTCCTTAGCACTCCGATTGCTCCTCTTGCCAATACGGAATCTTGTGAAATCAATGCTGCTTTATTGAATCTCGTTATGAAAGATCAATTCGCCGGCTTTCCTCGTGAATATGCCGCTACTCATTTAAATAGCTTCGTGGATTTGTGTGATATGCAAAAGAATAAATATGTTGACAATGATGTTGTTAAATTGAAGCTATTTCCTTTTTCGCTTAGAGATCGTGCTAAAGCTTGGTTTTCGTCTTTGCCTAAAAATAGTATTGATTCTTGGAACAAGTGCAAAGATTCTTTTATCTCTAAGTATTTTCCTCCCGCTAAGATCATCTCTCTTAGGAACGATATTATGAATTTTAAGCAACTTTATCATGAACATGTTGCACAAGCTTGGGAGAGAATGAAATTAATGATACGTAATTGCCCTACTCATGGTTTAAACTTGTGGATGATTATACAAAATTTCTATGCCGGATTGAATTTTGCTTCTAGAAACCTTTTAGATTCGGCCGCGGGAGGCACTTTTATGGAAATCATTTTAGGAGATGCTACTAAACTCCTAGATAATATTATGGTTAATTATTCTCAATGGCACACTGAAAGATCTACTAATAAAAAAATTGCATGTGATAGAAGAAATCAATGTTTTGTGTGGAAAGATGGATGAACTTATGAAATTATTTTCTACTAAGAGTGTTTCTTCTAATCCTAATGATATGCCTTTGTCTACTTTGATTGAGAATAATAATGAATCTATGGACGTGAATTTTGTTGGTAGGAATAATTTTGGTAACAACGCATATAGAGGGAATTTTAACCCTAGGCCCTATCCTAGTAATCCTTCTAATAATTATGGAAATTCCTACAACAACTCTTATGGAAATTTTAATAAGATGCCCTCTGAATTTGAGAATAGTGTTAAAGAGTTTATGAATTCACAAAAGAATTTTAATGCTTTGCTTGAAGAGAAATTACTTAAAGTTGATGAATTGGCTAGGAACGTTGATAGAATTTCTCCTGATGTTGATTCTTTAAAGCTTAGATCTATTCCTCCTAAGCATGATATCAATGAGTCTCTCAAAGCCATGAGAACTTCCATTGATGAGTGCAAGGAAAGAACCGCTAGGATGCGTGCTATGAAAGATGCCTTTATGAAAGCGTGTTCTTCCAATTTCCATGAAAATCAAGATGAAGATCTAGAAGTTATTGATGTGTCTCCCATTAAATCCTTGTTTTGCAATATTAATCTTGATAATGATGAGATTGAATATGAGTCACCTTTACCTAGAAGGCGTTCTAAAAATTCGGAGCTTTTAGATTATGATGCTAAAATTGATAAAAGTGGGATTGAAGAAAGTAAAACCTTAGATGTTGCTAAACCCACTATTTTGGATTTCAAGGAATTTAATTATGAACATTGCTCTTTAATTGATTGTATTTCCTTTTTGCAATCCGTGCTAAATTCTCCGCATGCTTATAGTCAAAATAAAGCGTTTACTAAACATATCATTGATGGCTTGATGCAATCTTATGTGGAAAAACTTGAGTTGGAAGTCTCTATCCCTAGAAAACTTTATGATGAGTGGGAGCCAACTATTAAAATTAAGATTAAGGATCATGAATTTTATGCTTTGTGTGATTTGGGTGCTACTGTTTCCACTATTCCCAAAACTTTGTGTGATTTGCTAGATTTCCGTGATTTTGATGAATGCTCTCTAAACTTGCCTCTTGCGGATTCCACTATTAAGAAACCTATGGGAAGAATTAATGATGTTCTTATTGTTGCAAATAGGAATTATGTGCCCGTAGACTTTATCGTTCTTGATATAGATTGCAATCCTTCATGTCCTATTATTCTTGGTAGACCTTTTCTTAGAACGATTGGTGCAATTATTGATGTGAAGGAAGGGAATATTAGATTTCAATTCCCACTAAAGAAAGGCATGGAACACTTCCCTAGAAATAAGATAAAATTACCATATGAATCTATTATGAGAGCCACCTATGGATTTCCCATCAAAGATGGCAATACCTAGATCTATCCTCGCTTTTATGCCTAGCTAGGGGCGTTAAACGATAGCGCTTGTTGGGAGACAACCCAATTTTATTTTTAGTTTTTTGTTTTTGTTTAATTTTAGGAATAAATAATCCATCTACCTTCTTTTTAGATGTGGTTTTATGTTTTAATTAGTGTTTGTGCCAAGTTAAACCTATAGGATCTTCTTGGATAATAGTTATTTGATCTTGCTGTAATTTCCAGAAACTTTCGGTTCACGAAAACAATTTTTAAAAATCAAAAGAACGTGATAAAATAGTTATTCCAATTTCTTCCGATCAATAAACAAATTTCCTAGGTCGTCCTATTTTTGCTGAATTTTTGGAGTTCCAGAAGTTTGCGTTAGTTACAGATTACTACAGACTGTTCTGTTTTTGACAGATTCTGTTTTTCGTGTGTTGTTTGCTTATTTTGATGAATCTATGGCTAGTAAAATAGTTTGTACTCCATAGAGAAGTTGGAATACAGTAGGTTTAACACCAATTTAAATAAAGAATGAGTTCATTACAGTACCTTCAAGCGGTCTTTTGTTTTCTTTCGCTAACGGAGCTCACGAGATTTCTGTTGAGTTTTGTGTTGTGAAGTTTTGAAGTTTTGGGTGAATTTTTTTTGATGGATTATGGAACAAGGAGTGGCAAGAGCCTAAGATTGGGGATGCCCATGGCACCCCCAAGATAATCCAAGGACACCAAAAAGTCAAAGCTTGGGGATGCCCCGGAAGGCATCCCCTCTTTCGTCCACTTCCATCGGTAACTTTACTTGGAGCTATATTTTTATTCACCACATGATATGTGTTTTGCTTGGAGCGTCTTGTATTATTTGCGTCTTTGATTGTTAGTTTACCACAATCATCCTTTCTATACACACCTTTTGAGAGAGCCATACATAAATTGGAATTTGTTAGAATACTCTATGTGCTTCACTTATATCTTTTGAGCTTGATAGTTTTGCTCTATGTGCTTCACGTATACCTTTTGAGCATGATAGTTTTGCTCTAGTACTTCGCTTATATATTTTATAGAACGGTGGTGGATTTTTTTAAAGAAACTATTGATCTCTCATGCTTCACTTAGATTATTTTGAGAGTCTTAAATAGCATGGTAATTTGCTTAATAATAATATGCTTGGTATTCAAGATTTGTAGAACTTTCTTTTGAGTGCGTTGAATACTAAGAAAAGTTTGATGCTTGATAATTGTTTTGAGATATGGAGGTGATAATATCAAAGTCGTGCTAGTTGAGTAGTTGTGAATTTGAGAAATGCTTGTGTTGAAGTTTGCAAATCCCGTAGCATGCACGTATGGTAAACGTTATGTAACAAATTTGAAACATGCGGTGTTATTTGATTGTCCTCCTTATGAGTGGCGGTCGGGGACGAGCGATGGTCTTCTCCTACCAATCTATCCCCCTAGGAGCATGTGCGTAGTGCTTTGGTTTTTGATGGCTTGTAGATTTTTTCAATAAGTATGTGAGTTCTTTATGACTAATGTTGAGTCCATGGATTATACGCACTCTTACCCTTCAATCATTGCTAGCCTCTTTGGTACCGTGCATTGCCCTTTCTCACATTGAGAGTTGGTGCAAACTTCTCCGGTGCATCCAAACCCTGTGATATGATACGCTCTTTCACACATAAACCTCCTTATATCTTCCTCAAAATAGCCACCATACCTACCTATTATGGCATTTCCATAGCCATTCCGAGATATATTGCCATGCAACTTTCCACCATACCGTTCTTCATGACACATTCATCATTGTCATATTGCTTAGCATGATCATGTAGTTGACATTGTATTTGTGGCAAAGCCACCGTTCAAAATTCTTTCATACATGTCACTCTTGATTCATTGCATATCCCGGTACACCGCCGGAGGCATTCATATAGAGTCATACTTTGTTCTAGTATCGAGTTGTAATCATTGAGTTGTAAAAAAATAGAAGTGTGATGATCATCATTTTCTAGAGCATTGTCCCAAAAAAAGAAAGGCCAAAGAAAAAAAAGAAGGCCAAAAAAAAGAAATAAAAAGGGGTAATGTTACTATCTCTTTTTCCACACTTGTGCTTCAAAGTAGCACCATGTTATTCATATAGCGAGTCTCATATATTGTGCTTCAAAGTAGCACCATGTTTTTCATATAGAAAGTTTCATATGTTGTCACTTTTATATACTAGTGGGAATTTTTCATTATAGAACTTGGCTTTTATATTCCAACGATGGGCTTCCTCAAATGCCCTAGGTCTTCGTGAGCAAGCAAGTTGGATGCACACCCACTTAGTTTCTTTTGTTGAGCTTCATACATTTATAGCTCTAGTGAATCCGTTGCATGGCAATCCCTACTCCTTGCATTAACATCAATTGATGGGCATCTCCATAGCCCGTTGATTAGCCTGGTTGATGTGAGACCTTCTCCTTTTTTGTCTTCTCCACATAACCCCCATCATTATATTCTATTCCACCCATAGTGCTATGTCCATGGCTCGCGCTCATGTATTGCGTGAAAGTTTATAAGTTTGAGATTACTAAAGTATGAAACAATTGCTTGGCTTGTCATCGGGGTTGTGCATGATGAGAGCATTCTTGTGTGACGAAAATGGAGCATGACTAAACTATATGATTTTGTAGGGATGAACTTTCTTTGGCCATGTTATTTTGAGAAGACATAATTGCTTAGTTAGTATGCTAGAAATATTATTATTTTTATGTCAATATGAACTTTTGTCTTGAATCTTTCGGATCTGAATATTCATACCACAATTAAGAAGAGTTACATTGAAATTATGCCAAGTAGCACCCCGCATCAAAAATTCTCTTTTTATCATTTACCTACTCGAGGACGAGCAGTAATTAAGCTTGGGGATGCCTGATACGTCTCCAACGTATCTATAATTTTTGATTGCTCCATGCTATATTATCTATTGTTTTGGACTATATTGGGCTTTATTTTCCACTTTTATATAACTTTTGGGACTAACCTATTAACCGGAGGCCCAGCCCAGAATTGCTGTCTTTTTTGCCTATTTCACTCTTTCGAAGAAACGGAATATCAAACGGAGTCCAAACGGAATGAAATCTTCCGGAACGTGATTTTCTTACCAGATAAGATCCAAGAGACTTGGACCCTCCGTCAAGAAAGCCACGAGGCGGCCACGAGGGTGGAGGGTGCCCCCCCTAGGGCGCGCCCCCTGCCTCGTGTGCCCCCCGAAGCTCCACCGACGTACTCCTTCCTCCTATATATACCTACGTACCCCCAACAGATCAGATACGGAGCCAAAAACCTAATTCCACCTCCACAACTTTTTGTATCCACGAGATCCCATCTTGGGGCCTATTTCGGAGCTCCGCCGGAAGGGGATTCCACCATGGAGGGCTTCTACATCATCACCATAGCCTCTCCGATAAAGTGTAAGTAGTTTACCTCAGACCTTCGGGTCCATAGTTAGTAGCTAGATGGCTTCTTCTCTCTTTTTGAATCTCAATACAATGTTCTCCCCCTCTCTCGTGGAGATCTATTTGATGTAATCTTCTTTTTGCGGTGTGTTTGTTGAGACCGATGAATTGTGGGTTTATGATCAAGATTATCTATGAGCAATATTTGAATTTTCTCTGAATTCTTTTATGTATGATTGAGTTATCTTTGCAAGTCTCTTCGAATTATCCGTTTGGTTTCGCCAACTAGATTGGTAGTTCTTGAAATGGGAGAAGTGCTTAGCTTTGGGTTCAATCTTGCGGTGTCCTTATCCAGTGACAGAAAGGGTTGCAAGGCACATATTGTATTGTTGCCATCGAGGATAACAAGATGGGGTATTTATCATATGGCATGAATTTATTCCTCTACATCATGTCATCTTGCTTAAGGCGTTACTCTGTTTTCATTAACTTAATACTCTAGATGAATGCTGGATAGCGGTCAATGAGTGGAGTAATAGTAGTAGATGCAGGCAGGAGTCGGTCTACTTGTCTCGGACGTGATGCCTATATACATGATCATACCTAGATATTCTCATAACTATGCTCAATTCTATCAATTGCTCAACAGTAATTCGTTCACCCACCGTAAAATACCTATGCTCTTGAGAGAAGCCACTAGTGAAATCTATGGCCCCCTGGTCTATTTTCATCATATTAATCTTCCTACGGTTTATTATTGCTTTGCTTTTTTACTTTGCCTTTTTATTTTACTTTGCATCTTTATACCAAAAATACCAAAAATATTATCTATCATCTTTATCAGATCTCACTCTCGTAAGTGACCGTGAAGGGATAGACAACCCCTATTCGCGTTGGTTGCGAGGAGCTATTTGTTTTGTGTAGGTACGAGGGACTTGCGCATGGCGAGGTCCTTGCTCGGTGGTCCTAAAAAACAGAGGGAAATACTTACGCTACTCTGCTGCATCATCCTCTCCTCTTCGGGGAAAACCAACACAAGCTCAAGACGTAGCAACCAACAATGGAAAACACCCGACCGCGGTGGTGCGGTCAGGGTGGTCCTCGGCGTCAAAGATGAGGGGCGTGCTGGACCACTTCAGCGGCTTCTGAGCGTCGAACGATGGCTCTGCTGCTGTAATATCAAGCGCCCACTGCTTGAGCTGGCGGTGAGAGGTATGCAGCAAGGCGCCGCCATCGACGCACATGGCCTCCATAGCCTTCTGGAACACTTGCTCACCGGACTCGTCGTCCTCGTTGTGATCGTTGTCTTCTTGTTTCTTGTCGCGGCCCCGGGCGAGCCTCTCTTGCTGGTTGTCGTTGCCGGGGCGGCCTCCCTGGCCGACACGCTTCTTGCCGGATCCCTCTGCACCATCCTGGTCCTTCTCCTTGTCCCGCCGTTCGTACTCAGCCTTTTGCTTCTCAGCAAGCAGCTCGACTTGTCGGCAGTTCTGGAGATCGTGGCCCATGGTGCGGTGGATCTTACAGTATTGCTTGTCGGAGCTTCCTGGCTTGTCGGTAGCCGCCAAGGCCCGGCAGGCAGCGCACTCGGCAATCTAATTGCCAGGGGCGTCTGCCTTGACCTTCTTGCCGGCACCAGTGTCGTCAGATCCCTCAACGGCAAGCACGACCTTGCCTTTGCGTTTCCTGTTGCGACGCCGACCCTTCTTCGTCGGGGCGGCGGCATCCTCATCGGTAGAGTCGGTTTCCACGCCGGCGTCTTCGCCGGGGTACTTCCTTCCCTCTTCAGCCCGGGCGCACCTGTTGGCCAGAACGTAGAGCTCGGCCACGTCCTTAACCTTGGTCATCGTCAGCTCCTGGCGATCTTGCAATGCGCGTATGTTCGATGGAACGCGCTAATCACATGGCGGGATGAACGCCGGGATGTTGTCTCGCACCGATTGAATCTCTGGATGTACTTGTGTAGGGTCTCCCCCTCCTTCTGGGGAATGATATGCAAATCACTGGCCTGGCCACGAGCTTGGTGGCCTCCTGTAAAGGCGCCAATGAACTCATGGCACAGATCTGACCAGGAAGAGATGGAGTCCGCTGGCAAGTGCATCAACCAAGACATGACATTGGGCTTGAGCTCCAGCGGGAAGTAGTTGGCAAGCACCTTGTCGTCGCGAGCCCCAGCGGCCTGCATCGCGATGGTGTAGATGCTGAGGAACTCGGACGGATGGGTCTTGCCGGTGTACTTCTCGCTGATGTCGGGCTTGAACGTGCGGTGGGACGGCCACTGGAACAGCCTCAGCTCATGGGTAAAAGCTGGGCAGCCCACCTCGTAAGGTATGCCACCGGGGCCCCCCGGTGCCGGGTGGTCCGTAGCGGGTCCCGCCCGCTTGTCCGACTGGCGGCACGTTTCGCGCCGGTGCTCGACGGTGGTTCGAGCGTCTTTGTGAACTCGCTACCAAAGAACCTGGCGTTGGTCGCGGAGGGTCCGTGGATCGGACGACGCTATGAAGAACCGCTAGGCTAACTACCAGAACAGATTCTCACAAACGCGCCCCCTACCTGGCGCGCCAAAGATGTCGGTGGGAAACGACACCTATGGGATCACAAGAATCCCTACTGCGGTTGCGGGGCATGGGGTTGAGAGAAGAGCGGGTCTAACAGAGAGCACGCGGCTAGTTTATCCAGGTTCGGGCCGAGAGGATGCGTAAAACCCTACTTTTGCTTTGGTGGATGTATTCTGAGTTCTTGAGTTAGCTACGGAGTGTAACGAGCTCCAAAAAGCCAAATCCTTCTCCTCGTCGCCTTGGGCCTCCTTTTATAGGAAAAGTGTTTGCCACAGTGGCACACAGGAGGTGGAAAGGCAACAGTGTTGCGAGGTTATCCTGGTATTATAGGACAAAGCGCATTTAATGCGAGGCTTAGATGTCCCTTCACTTTATCGAGGACGAGGGCGAGGCCCGTCCCGTCCGTCGCCGCTCCTCCAAACTTCGACACGCGCCCCGGCCAGCGATGCATGCGGTGCCATGTAGGCAGGCAGGCAGCTGAGGTGGCGCGATGGTGGAGCCTCCACGAAGAGCTGCATGTCGCCACGCAGGTGCCTGCCCAGCTGGTTGGGTCGGCAGCTGCATGCGAACAGCGGCGGAGACTTGGCTGGTGCGGGCCCGAAGGTGGCCCTGCTGGTGCGCTTGGCGAGGGCCTTGCCGGGTGGGCCGGCAAGGGTCTTGCCGTGGCACGCAGGCGTCCATGGCAAGGATCTTGCCGGGGGTCTTGTGGGTTCCTATGGCGAGGATGGCTGCCTTCCTATCCTTATTTGATTTTGACTATTCTTTGTCTTCACAAAGATCTGCATGCCACCTTGGAGGTGCCTTCCCGGGCCCTGGCCCCACGCGGAGGATGGCATTGGGGATCATGGGCTCAAAGGCTGCTCACTCCATTGGTGTGGGGCGAGCTGCCTCGGCAAGGGTCTTGCCAGGGCTGCCGAGGCTGCCCCAGGCAAGGGTCCTTGCCGGGGAAACCTGCTTCGTCCATCTGATCTTTGTGGCCTTGTCCTTGTCGTCACTTTGCTTCGTCTTGGGCTTCGGTCTTACCTTGGCTCACCTCCCTCGCTCTGCTTGGTGTGGTCGCAGGCGCGGCTCTGACTGCCCGTGCACAGGTAAAGGGGTACAAAAATGTGCCCCTAGTTTTGTACACCGACAGTCGCGCTGACGGCGGGCAAGGGAACCTCGAAGACAGGGCTCTCGCGAGGCCCTTCAAGGACGACCTGGAGTAGTCCCCATTCATCAAACGACGGCATCTGCCTCATGAACTCCACCCTGTTCGAGCAACAGTACAAGAGGTATCCCTCCTCCGGCATATTGGCTGGCGACGGGTCACCCGTCAGGAGCTCGAGCATAGTCCGTTGTGCCTCAGGAGGAAGCCCGGGCGCGTGAAGCCTTATGGGGTCCTTGCTGTCGGAGAAGGTCCACATCGGTCGAGAATGGCGCTGGGGTGGAGCAATGCGGCACTAGATGAACTCCTTTACCACCATGGGCGCCGTCACCCCGAGATCCGTCAGCCTGGTCAGCCGGCACTAGACGTGGGCGAGTCGCGGGTATGCGAGCCTCGCGTGCCCCCAGCCGTAGCCGGGAGCGGCTGGTTCCATTGAAAGCAAGAGCAGGGGGCTGAGCATGCCTGCGTCCACTGACAACCCACAAGTATAGGGGATCAATTGTATCCTCTTTCGATAAGTAAGAGTGTCGAACCGAACGAGGAGCTAAAGGTACAACAAATATTCCCTCAAGTTCTATCGACCACCGATACAACTCTACGCTCGCTTAACGTTCGCTTTACCTAAAACAAGTATGAAACTAGAAGTACTTTGTAGGTGCTTTTGGATAGGTTTGCAAGATAATAAAGAGCGCGTAAATAAAAAGTAGGGGCTGTTTAAGTAAAGACACAATGAAGTAAATATAGCGAGTGTGGAAAAGTGGTGGTAGGAGTTGGCAAATTGTCCCTAAGCAATTGAATAGTTTACTAGACCGATAGCAAGTATTATGTGGGAGAGGCCACTGCTAGCATGTCATCCCTGACTTGGAATTCTATGCACTTATGATTGGAACTATTAGCAAACGTCTGCAACTACTAACGTTCATTAAGGTAAAACCCAACCATAGCATTAAGATATATTGGTCCCCCTTCAATCCCGTATGCATCAATTTCTATGCTAGGCTGAAGCTTCTGTCACCCTTGCCCTCCAATACATAGTCCTATCAACATACAACTAACTCTATGGTGTGATCCACGCGTGTGCTCATATGATGGGCACCAGAGGACAGCAACATAACCACAAGCAAATTAAATCAATCATAGCAATTCATCAACCACCGATAGGACAACGATAATCTACTAAGACATCATAGGATGGCAACACATCGTTGGATAATAACATGAAGCATAAAGCACCATGTTCAAGTAGAGGGTGCAGAGGGTTGTGGGAGAGTGGACCACTGTAGATAGATGGGGGAAGGTGATGGAGATGTTGGTGAAGATGGCGTAGCTGTTGGTGAAGATCGTGGTGATGATGATGGCCCCCGGTGGCACTCCGGCGCCACTGGAAGCGAGGGGGATAGAACCCCCCTCCTTCTTCTTCTTCCTTAACCTTATACCAAGATGGGAGAAGGGTTTCCCCTCTGGTCCTTGGTTTCCATGGCGTGGGAGGGGCGAGAGCCCCTCTGAGATTGGATCTGTCTCTCTATCTCTCTCTGTTTCTGCGTTCTCCCCTGCTGCCCTTTCACCGTTTCGTATGTATATGGAGATCCGTAAATCCGATTGGACTGAAACCTTCGCCGTGATTTTTTACCAAAAATTAGCTTTCTTGCGGCCGAAGAAGGGCATCAACCGCCATACGGGTGGACCACGAAGGTGAGGGGCGCGCCCCGATGTTGGGGCGCGACCCCCTACCTCGTGCCTCCCTCGGGCAACGTCTCGCGTGGATTTTTCTTCCGGAATTCTCCAAATATTCGAAAAAATATTCTCTGTCCGTTTTTATCCTGTTTGGATTCTGTTTGATATGGATATTCTGCAAAACCAAAAACATGCAACAAACAGGAACTGGCACTAGTGCCAGGACCCCGATTCCAAGTCACATCGATCTAGCCGGTAACACCTCATATCACTTTGCGGCCTCACGCATGGTATTCCCACGGGTGTCGCCCTACCATGGCCCGGGACCATTTGCGCCTTTTGGCTCACGTATATGATAGTGTCGCTAGCATCCATATGACAGAGAACCCGGGCCGACATGACTAGTCGTGAACCCAAACTGGCACTAACTTACGAGGACAGGCATACATGAATCAACATCGAGCATGTCGGTCAGCAGCGTGCGAATCCGGGCAGTAGCACTGGGCTAACAGGACTCCGGTGAACCGGGCTGTAGCTGGCTAGGTAGGAATCCGGATATCACCGCGTGACATTTTCTCGAAGGGACAGACACAGGAACAAAGTGAATCACATGCCGGCCAGTCAAGTGTTCCGGAGCAGTAGTGCTGGGCTAGCAGGACTCCGGTGAACCGGGCTGTAGCGGACTACTATGGCTCATGGAAGCACAAGACTACATTTCCCCATAAGGGAGGCTACCAAGGATAAACAACTAGGTTGTCGGATCCCACAGATACCAAGCATTTCAATCATACACACAATATGCTCGATATGTGTAAATACAACATGGCATCACAACAAAGCTCTACGACTCAAAGTATTTATTTATTAGGCTCCGAGGAGCGAGATATTACAAACATGGGTCTCATGACCCAACATTCAGAGCATACAAGTTAAAGAACACGCGGAAGCTTAACATGTCTGAGTACACACATCTACAAATGAAAAAGGCTGAGAAGCCTGACTATCTGCCAGATCCTGCCGAGGGCACAAGATCGTAGCTGAGGTATCAAGCTAAACATCGAAGTCCAGAAGGAACTACTAGCGAGACTGACGTCTCTCTGCAAAACATAAAATCGGCAAACGTGAGTACAAATGTACCTAACAAGACTTACATCAGAACTATCTACATATGCATCGGTATCAATAAAGGGGGTGGTGGAGTTTAACTGCTGCAAGCCAGCTTTTGACTCAATGGCTAACCTGATCTACGACTGCAAGTAACTCTTTTGAGGTGGCGCACACGAGTCCACATATTCACCATATCAATACACCACTATGGATCCGCTCCCGTCTCCCTACGGGAAGGCCATCCATAGCACTCATGCTTATCTTGCACATTTCGAGTATCCACTTTTACTTGTCTATGAACTGTACAGGCAACCCAGAAGTCCTTTTCCGTGGACACCGCTATTCTAATAGATGATGTTAACTCTGCAGGGGTGTACTTCTTCACACACGCTCTCGCCACTTACCACCATGTACACATCGTGTATCTCGGCAACCTTCAAGCGGAAGCCTGGCAAGGGAGTCGGCCACGACTTGACTAACCACACAAGTCTCTAGTCCAGGTTTATCGCCTATTCCAGTTCCATCCGCAAGGAGATCCGGTCGGGGTGTCGCTCACGGCCCCAAACGATGTGTGCAGGGTTCCCAAGCTCACCTTGATGGATGGATCTATGCTTGGTACACCGTGCCATGGTTCCTAGTCTGTCCCAAGCCCGCCTGTACTGGGTGCCACTTGGTAGACTACTAACACTACCTACAAACACCAGAAACTAGTTGCAACTCCTGGACAGAGATCAGGTTGATTAATAAGTCGAGAGAGCTTGGAGCGCCCAGAGCCCAATGTGTGGTAGTAACTGTTCATGGATCAGAAACACAGAACTCAGTTCCTGAGGACGGCTGCAATGAGACAACCCACCATGTACTCCTATATGGCCTCTCACCGCTACCTTTACCAAATCGTGTTCACACAGTTAGCTCTCAACAGTAGGGCATGTTCACCACATTCCAATTCATCCCCGATGAATCAGACCTGACTCAACTCTAAGCAATAACAGGCATGACAAACAAGCATGAATGAGTAGGCACATCAGGGCTCAAACAACTCCTACTCATGCTAGTGGGTTTCCTCTATTTACTATGGCAATGACAGGTCATGCAGAGGAAAGGGGTTCAACTACCGCAGCATGTAACAGTTGAAACGTGGTTGTCCTAATGCAGTAAAAGAGAGCAGGAGCGAGAGAGTGGGATTGTATCGAAATGAACAAGGGGGTTTGCTTGCCTAGCACTTCTGAAGATAGCATTGAGTCTTCATGATAGTCAACGATCACAGCGTCGGAGCAGCGTCTACCGAGGGGGGACAATTACCGGCAAACAAGGAAGAGCACAATCAATGCAATGCACAATATGATGCATGATCATGACATGACAATATGTTGTGATTTGAGCTAATGCAACTAGTAATAAAAAGGTTTGGGTTGATTTGAACTCAAGGTTCAAATTCAAATTCAAACTATGAATTCAAATAGTGCATTATCATGTTTTGCGCTAAACAATGAGGTGAAGTTGTTCAAACATGCATGAAAATGCCATATTCAGATTCCTTGGATTTTTCTAATCATTTTTCATATATAATTAATTTCATTTGGAGCTATAGATTAATTTCTATGATTTTTCAAAGTTTTGGATGTTTTCTGAATTAAACAAATCATTTAAGATTTATTTCAATTCCAGAGATTACTGCGTCAGCCTGACATCATTGATACGTCCATTTTGCATCATGCTTTTATATCAATATTTATCGCATTATGGGTTGTTATTTCATGTTATGTCACAATACTTATGGCTATTCTCTCTTATTTTACAAGGTTTACATGAAGAGGAGAATGCGGTATTTGGAATTCAGGCTGGAGAAGGAGAAAATATTGGAGACCTATTCTGTGCAACTCCAAAAGTCCTGAAACTCCACGGAATATCTTAAAATAAATAAATAAAAGTCGTCGCCAAAGATGAAGGCCAGGGGGCCCACACCCTGCTCACGAGGGTGGGGGCGCCCCCCCTGGGGCGCGCCCCCCTACCTCGTGGGCCCCCTGGTGGCTCTCCGATGCCCATCTTCTCCCATATGAATTCTTTCAATGAGAAAAAAAATCATAAGCAACATTTCGGGACGAGACTCCGCCGCCACGAGGCGGAACCTTGGCGGAACCAATCTAGGGCTCCGGCGGAGCTGTTATGCCGGGAACACTTCCCTCCGGGAGGGGGAAATCATCGTCATCATCATCACCAACGCTCCTCTCATCGGGAGAGGGCAATCTCCACCAACATCTTCACCAGCACCATCTCATCTCCAAACCCTAGTTCATCTCTTGTATCCAATTCTTGTCTCTAAGTCCGGGATTGGTGCTAGTAGGTTGCTAGTAGTGTTGATTACTCCTTGTAGTTGATGCTAGTTGGTTTACTTGGTGGAAGATCATATGTTCAGATCCTTTATGCATATTATTACCCCTCTGATTATGAACATTAATATGCTTTGTGAGTAGTTACATTTGTTCCTGAGGACACGGGAGAACTCTTGCTATTAGTAGTCATGTGAATTTGGTATTCGTTCGATATTCTGATGAGATGTATGTTATCTAGCCTCTAGTGGTGTTCTGTGAACGTCGACTACATAACACTTCACCATTATTTGGGCCTAGAGGAAGGCATTTGGAAGTAATAAGTAGATGATGGGTTGCTAGAGTGACAGAATCTTAAACCCTAATTTATGCGTTGCTTCGTAAGGGGATGATTTGGATCTATATGTTTCATGCTATCGTTAGGTTTACCTTAATACTTTTGTTGTAGTTGCGGATCCTTGCAATAGAGGTTAATCATAAGTGGGATGCTTGTTCAAGTAAGAACAACACCCAAGCACCGGTCCACCCACATATCAAATTATCAAAGTACCGAACGCGAATCATATGAACGTGATGAAAACTAGCTTGATGATATTCACATGTGTCCTCGGGAGCGCTTTTCCTATTATAAGAGTTTGTCCAGGCTTGTCCTTTGCTACAAAAAGTATTGGGCCACCTTGCTGCACTTTAATTACTCTTGTTACTTGTTGCTCGTTACAATTTATCTTATCACAAAACTATCTGTTACCACTTATTTCAGTACTTGCAGAGAATACCTTGCTGAAAACCGCTTATCATTTCCTTCTGCTCCTCGTTGGGTTCGACACTCTTACTTATCGGAAGGACTACGATAGATCCCCTATACTTGTGGGTCATCAAGACTCTTTTCTGGCGCCGTTGCCGGGGAGTGTAGCGCCTTTGGTAAGGAAAAATTTATATAGTGTGCTGAAATTTTCTGTCACTTGTTACTATGGAACATAATTCCTTGAGGGGCTTGTTCGGGGTATCTTCAACCCGTCCAGTAGAGCAAAGAGTTGCTCCTCAACCTACTGAACCTATTGAAAATGAAACTCCTTTTGAAGTTCCTTCGGGTATTATGGAAAAACTGCTAGCTAATACTTTTACAGGAGATCGAACAAAGCATCCTGATGAACATCTACTCTATGTGGATGAAGTTTGTGGATTATTTAAGCTTGCAGTTATACCCGATGATGTTGTTAATAAGAAGGTCTTCCCTTTATCTTTGAAGGAAGACGCATTGACATGGTATAGGCTATGTGATGGTACGAGATCATGGAACTATAAAAGATTGAAATTGGAATTTCATCAAAAGTATTACCCTATGCATCTTGTTCATCGTGATCGCAATTATATATATAATTTTTGGCCTCGTGAAGGAGAAAGCATCGCTCAAGCTTGGGGGAGGCTTAAATCAATGTTATATTCATGGCCCAATCATGAGCTCTCAAAAGTGACAATTCTTTAGAATTTTTATGCTCGGCTTTCTGATAACAATCGCACCATGCTCGATACTTCTTGTGCTGGCTCTTTTATGTTGAAGATATTGTATTTAAATGGAATTTATTGGATAGAATTAAACGCAACTATGAAGATTGGGACCTCGACGAAGGTAAAGAGTCAGGTATGACACCTAAGTTTGATTGTGTTAAGTCTTTTATGGATACCGATATTTTCCGTAAGTTTAGCTCTAAATATGGACTTCACTATGAGATAGTAGCTTCTTTCTGTGAATCTTTTACTACTTATGTTGATCTCCCTAAGGAGAAGTGGTTTAAATATCATCCTCCCATAGAAGTAAAAGTAGCTGCACCTATTAAAGTTGAAGAAAAGATGTCACTTATAATGATCCTATTGTTCCTACCTCTTATGTTGAGAAACCACCTTTCCCTGTTAGAGTAAAGGATCATGCTAAAGCTTCAACTGTTGTTCGTAAAAGCAATATTAGAACTTATACACCTCCTGAGCAAGTCAAAGTAAAACCTAATATTGCTATTGTTAAAGATCTCTTGTCTGATAATATTGATGGGCATGTTATTCAATTCTGTGGTGAAACTGCTAGAATTGCTAAACCTTGTGCTAAAGATAAACATAGACCTGTGGTAGGCGTGCATGTTATTTCTGTTAAAATAGGAGATCATTGTTGTCATGGCTTATGTGATATGGGTGCTAGTTCTAGTGTTATACCCATTGACCTATATAAAGAAATTATGCATGATATTGCACCTGCTGAGTTAGAAGATATTGATGTTACAATTAAACTTGCCAATAGAGATACTATTTCTGCAACGGGAATTGTTAGAGATGTTGAAGTCTTGTGTGGGAAAACTAAATATCCCGCTGATTTCCTTGTTCTTGGTTCTCCACAAGATAGCTTTTGTCCCATTATATTTGGTAGACCCTTCTTGAATACTGTTAATGCTAGGATAGATTGCAAAAAGAATGTTGTTACTATTGGCTTGGATGACATGGTTCATGAGTTTAATTTCTCTAAATTTAGTAAAAAACATCGTGAGGAAGAATTGCCTAGTAAGGATGAAATTATTGGTCTTGCTTTTATTGTCGTACCTCCTAGTGATCCTTTAGAACACTATTTGCTAGACCATGAAAATGAGATGTTCATGAATGAAAGAAGGGAAATAGATGAAGTATTCTTTAAGCAGGAACCTATTCTACAACATAATTTGCCTGTTGAAATCCTAGGGGATCCTCCTGCACCCAAGGGTGATCCCGTGTTTGAGCTTAAACCGTTGCCTGATAATCTTAAATATGCTTATCTTGATGAAAAGAAAATATATCCTGTTATTATTAGTGCTAACCTTTTAGAGCATGAAGAAGAAAGATTATTGAAAACTCTGAAGAAGCACCGTGCCGCTATTGGATATACCCTTGATGATCTTAAGGGCATTAGTCCCACTCTATGTCAACATAGAATAAATTAATTGATTCCACAAAGAATTATTACAGGTTATAGGATGGTAATTGATTTCCGCAAATTAAATAAAGCTACTAAGAAAGATCATTACCCCTTACCTTTTATTGATCAAATGCTAGAAAGATTATGCAAACATACACATTATTGCTTTCTAGATGGTTATTCTGGTTTCTCTCAAATACCTGTGTCGGTTAAAGATCAATCAAAGACTACTTTTTCATGCCCTTTTGGTACTTTTGCTTATAGACGTATGCCTTTTGGTTTATGTAATGCACTTGCTACCTTTCAAAGATGCATGATGGCTATATTCCCTGATTTTTTTGAAAAGATTTGTGAGGTTTTCATGGACGATTTTTCCGTCTATGGTTCCTCTTTTGATAATTGCTTGAGCAATCTTGATCGAGTTTTGCAGAGATGTGAAGAAACTAATCTTGTCTTGAATTGGGAAAAGTGCCACTTTATGGTTAATGAAGGTATTGTCTTGGGGCACAAAGTTTCTGAAAGAGGTATTAAAGTTGATAAAGCCAAGGTTGATGCTATTGAAAAGATGCCATGTCCCAAGGACATCAAAGGTATAAGAAGTTTCCTTGGTCACGCCGGATTCTATAGGAGGTTCATTAAGGACTTCTCAAAATTTCTCGACCTCGACTAATTTATTACAAAAGATGTACCATTTGTCTTTGATGATGACTTTGTAGAAGCATTTGAAATACTTAAGAAAGCATTAGTCTCGCACTGTTGTTCAGCCACCGATTGGAATTTACCCTTTGAAATTATGTGTGATGCTAGTGATTATGCTGTAGGTGTTGTTCTAGGGAAAAGAGTTGATAAGAAATTAAATGTTATACATTATGCTAGTAAGACTCTAGACAATGCTCAAAGAAATTATGCTACTACCGAAAAGGAACTTTTAGCAGTTGTATTTGCTTGTGATAAATTCAGACCCTATATTGTTGATTCTAAAGTAACCATTCACACTGATCATGCTACTATTAAATATCTTATGGAAAATAAATATGCTAAACCTAGATTTATTAGATGGGTTCTCTTGCTGCAAGATTTTGATTTGCATATTGTTGATAGAAAAGGAGCTGAGAACCCCATTGCAGATAACTTATCTAGGTTAGAGAATGTTCTTGATGACCCACTACCTATTTATGATAGCTTTCCTGATGAACAATTAAATGTCATAAGCACTTCTCGTAGCACTCCATGGTATGCTGATAATGCTAATTATATTGTTGCTAAATTTATACCACCTAGCTTCACATACCAACAAAAGAAAAAGTTCTTCTATGATTTGAGACATTACTTTTGGGATGACCCACATCTTTATAAAGAAGGAGTAGATGGTGTTATTAGACGTTGTGTCCCTGAGCATGAACAGGAACAGATCCTACGTAAGTGCCACCCCGAGGCGTATGGAGGACACCACGCTGGAGATAGAACTGCACATAAGGTATTGCAATCCGGTTTTTATTGGCCCACTCTCTTCAAAGATGCCCGTAAGTTTTTTTGTCTTGCGATGAATGTCAAAGAATTGGTAATATTAGTAGATGTCAAGAAATGCCTATGAACTATTCATTTGTTATTGAACCATTTGATGTTTGGGGCTTTGATTATATGGGACCTTTTCCTGCCTCCAATGGATATACACATATTCTAGTTGTTGTTGATTACGTTACTAAGTGGGTAGAAGCTATTCCAACTAGTAGTGCTGATCATAACACTTCTATTAAAATGCTTAAGGAAGTTATTTTTCCGAGGTTTGGAGTCCCTAGATATTTAATGACTAATGGTGGTTCACATTTTATTCATGGTGCTTTCCGTAAAATGCTTGCTAAATATGACGTTAATAATAGACTTGGATCTCCATATCACCCACAGTCTAGTGGTCAAGTAGAATTGAGTAATAGAGAGCTCAAATTAATTTTGCAAAAGACTGTCAATAGGTCTAGAAAGAATTGGTCTAAGAAACTTGATGATGCATTATGGGCCTATAGAACTGCATATAAGAACCCTATGGGTATGTCTCTGTATAAAATGGTTTATGGAAAAGCATGTCACTTACCTCTTGAACTAGAACATAAGGCATATTGGGCTATTAAAGAGCTCAACTATGATTTCAAACTTGCCGGTGAGAAGAGGTTATTTGATATTAGCTCACTTGATGAATGGAGAACCCAAGCCTATGAAAATGCCAAGTTGTTTAAAGAAAAAGTTAAAAGATGGCATGACAAAAGGATACAAAAGCGTGAGTTTAATGTAGGTGATTATGTATTGCTATACAACTCTCGTTTAAGATTTTTTGCAGGAAAACTTCTCTCTAAATGGGAAGGTCCCTACGTTATCGAGGAGGTCTATCGTTCCGATGCCATAAAAATCAACAATTTAGAAGGCACAAATCCGAAGGTGGTAAACGGTCAAAGAATCAAACATTATATCTTAGGTAATCCCATAAATGTTGAAACCAATATTATTGAAACTGTAACCCCGAGGAATACATAAGAGACACTTTCCAGACCATTTCAGACTCCGAAAAGGAATAGGTATGTGGTACGTTACGTAAACTGACTCCAAAACAATTTTTAAGGCAATATTTCTCAGTTTTGGAATATTTAGAAAAATAGAAAAATAAGTGGCAGTCCGGGAAGGACACGAGGCCTTCACGAGGGTGGAGGGCGCGCCCTACCCCCTTGGGCGCACCCCCTACCTCGTGAGCACCTCGTGTGCCCTCCGGACTCTGTTTTCTTGCACAATACGTATTTTGGTCGGTAAAAATTCATTATATATTCTCCTGAAGGTTTTGACTCCCGTATCACGCAATTATCCTTTGTTCTTGTTTCGAGTTGTTTTCTGTCAGGATTGTCAAGGCCAGGCATCATGTCGTCCCCCTCCTCCGACAATGGTGACAAAGATGCTTGGCTAATGAAGATAGAATTGAAGAGGGAAGAACCCATGGAGATCAGCAAGGATGAAAGGATCAAGAAGGCCACGGAGGACCAAGCTCCGGCAGCAGAAGACATCCTTCAACTTGATCACTACTTTCTCACCCGAACTGAAATTGAGGGTTTCAAGATGATTTAGTTAGCTCGTATTCAAAACAAGTATCTCACAAGTGAAAATATTTTGTTGAAGGAGCATATCGTTGCACTCAAGGGCATTCTTTGCAAGTTGGAGGACCTCTTACGCTGATGTGCGACTATCCATCACCTCCACCATCTTCACCAACAAAGAAGGAGACATAATCACATGGGTATGGGCACTCCCCTTGGCAACTGCCAAGCTTGGGGGAGGTGCCCCGGTATCGTATCACCATCACAACTCCTATCTTTACTGTTTTTCTTAGTTCGATCCTATTAGTAGTATCTTGAGTTAGTAGAATAAAGTCATGGCATGATCTGGTTTTGGGTTTTGCTTTATGATCCCTCTATGTAATCGAGTCCGCGAGCTATATATAATAAAGATTAGTGTTGAGTCAAGGGCTTGTTTGTTTTGCCATGATCTTGGGTGAATAAAAGAAAAAGAATAAAAAGAAACAAAGATTTCATATTGATTTTATTGAAAGTAATGACTTCACATAGAAAGAGTATGATGATTAAAAGTTGTTGGGAGTTGGCAAATATGGCTTTGGTCATCGTTGCAATTAATAGGAAGTAATAAGGAGAGAGAGGTTTCACATATAGATATATTATCATTGACATCTTTTATGATTGGGAGCACTCATTAAAATATGACATGCTAAAGAGTTGATGTTGGACAAGGAAGACAACATAATGAGTTATGTTTTCTTGTATCTGAGATAAAGTATGTTCCCATGGGTCCTCTAACATGTTGAGCTTGCCTTTCCCCCTCATGCTAGCCAAATTCTCAGCACCAAGTAGAAATACTACTTGTGCTTCCAAATACCCTTAAACCAGTTTAGCCATGAGAGTCCACCATATCTACCTATGGATTGAGTAAGATCCTTCAAGTAAGTTGTCATCGGTGCAAGCAATAAAAATTGCTCTCTAAATATGCATGACTTATTAGTGCAGACAAATAAGATTTGTATGAACTTATTGTGGAAGTAATAAAAGCGACGGACTGCATAATAAAGTTCCACATACAAGGGGCAATATAAAGTGACTTTCTTTTGCATTAAGATTTTGTGCATCCAACCATAAAAGTGCATGGCAACCTCTGCTTCCCTCTGCGAAGGGCATATCCTTTATTATTATCTTCTACCTTATGCAAGAGTCACGGTGATCTTCACCTTTCCTTTTTCATTTTATCCTTTGGCAAGCCCAGCATGTTGGAAAGAACATGATATATATATATATATATATATATATATATATATATATATATATATATATATATATATATATCTAATTGGATGTAGGGGAGCATGAATTGTTATTGTTGACATTACCCTTGAGGTAAAAGGTTGTGGGGCAAAATTATAAGCCCCTATCTTTCTCTGTGTCCGATTAAAACTCCGTAACCACAAGTATTGCGTGAGTGCTAGCAATTATGAAGGATCAAATGATAGTTGAGTATGTGGACTTGCTTCTAAGCTCTAACATAGACTCTTTCCGATGTTATGATAAATTGCAATTGCTTCAATGACTGAGGTTATAATTTGTTGGTGCCTAATAAGGTTTCTGATTCATACCTTTGCATGGTGAAAAGATCATCACTTGAACATAAGTAATCATATGACAAAATCTATTTATGTTGTTGTTATGAGAATAATCATGATGATTTCATGTCCGTATTTTATTTTTTTATCGACGCCTCTACCTCTAAACATGAGGACATATTTATTGTTATCGGCTTTCGCTTTGAGGACAAGCAAGGTCTAAGCTTGGGGGAGTTGATACGTCCATTTTGCATCATGCTTTTATATCAATATTTATCGCATTATGGGCTGTTATTTCATGTTATGTCACAATACTTATGGCTATTCTCTCTTATTTTACACGGTTTACATGAAGAGGGAGAATGCCAGCAGCTGGAATTCTGGGCTGGAGAAGGAGAAAATATTGGAGACCTATTCTGTGCAACTCAAAAAGTCCTGAAACTCCACGGAATATCTTAAAATAAATAAAGAAAAATCGTCGCCAAAGATGAAGGCCAGGGGGCCCACACCCTGCTCACGAGGGTGGGGGCGCCCCTCTGGGGCACGCCCCCCTACCTCGTGGGCCCCCCGGTGGCTCTCCGATGCCCATCTTCTCCCATATGAAGTCTTTCGATGAGAAAAAAAATCATAAGCAACTTTTTGGGACGAGACTCCGCCACCACGAGGCGGAACCTTGGCGGAACCAATCTAGGGCTCCGGCGGAGCTGTTCTGTCGGGGACACTTTCCTCCGGGAGGGGGAAATCGTCGTCATCATCATCACAAACGCTATTCTCATCGGGAGAGGGCAATCTCCATCAACATCTTCACCAGCACCATCTCATCTCCAAACCCTAGTTCATCTCTTGTATCCAATTCTTGTCTCCAAGTCCGGGATTGGTGCTAGTAGGTTGCTAGTAGTGTTGATTACTCCTTGTAGTTGATGCTAGTTGGTTTACTTGGTGGAAGATCATATGTTCAGATCCTTTATGCATATTATTACCCCTCTGATTATGAACATTAATATGCTTTGTGAGTAGTTACGTTTGTTCCAGAGGACACGGGAGAAGTCTTGCTATTAGTAGTCATGTGAATTTGGTATTCGTTCGATATTTTCATGAGATGTATGTTGTCTAGCCTCTAGTGGTGTTATGTGAACGTCGACTACATAACACTTCACCATTATTTGGGCCTAGAGGAAGGCATTGGGAATTAATAAGTAGATGATGGGTTGCTAGAGTGACAGAATCTTAAACCCTAGTTTATGCGTTGCTTCGTAAGGGGCTGATTTGGATCCATATGTTTCATTCTATGGTTAGGTTTACCTTAATACTTTTGTTGTAGTTGCAGATGCTTGCAATAGATGTTAATCATAAGTGGGATGCTTGTTCAAGTAAGAACAACACCCAAGCACCGGTCCACCCACATATCAAATTATCAAAGTACCGAACGCGAATCATATGAACGTGATGAAAACTAGCTTGATGATATTCCCATGTGTCCTCGGGAGCGCTTTTCCTATTATAAGAGTTAGTCCAGGCTTGTCCTTTGCTACAAAAAGGATTGGGCCACTTTGCTCCACTTTATTTACTCTTGTTAATTGTTGCTCGTTACAATTTATCTTATCACAAAACTATCTGTTACCACTTATTTCAGTACTTGCAGAGAATACCTTGCTGAAAACCGCTTATCATTTCCTTCTGCTCCTCGTTGGGTTCGACACTCTTACTTATCGAAAGGACTATGATAGATAGCCTATACTTGTGGGTCATCAATCATCATGACGTCAGCAGGTCAACGGGGCACGGTCCAGGTCAAACCTGACCAGTGGGATCCACTGGTCAGTGACTCGGGGTCATCAGTGTCACGGACAGGTGGGTTCGGTCAATGGCCACGTCAGCGAGGTCAACGCCGACGCGTGGGGCCACTGTGTTTAGATGAAACTTAAACTATTTTGTTAGCTGGTTAGTTAGGCAGTGGGGCCCGCATGTCAGTGAGCCAGGGGGTTAGTTAGTGGGTCATTAGCCACTAATGACATTGCCACATCAGCACGCCGGAGTTGGACGCCAGCGACCAAACCCGACGGGGGAGGATCGCCAGAGTTGCTCGGGACGACGATACATGGGTCGGCTCGACTCGCTGGAGGTACCAGAGGGACGCCCATCTCCCGCGCATCCAGGGGATCATGCGGGAGGCTGCGGGGTGGCCGGAGACAATGGCCACGGTAACCATGGCGGTGGCCGGAGCTCGGCTAGATGCGGGCGCGGGGCTGCAGTGCGCTAGGGGAGGATCTAATGGGCTAGGTGGCATCCACGGGCCACCAGAAGCATGCTGGTGCCACGGGTTTGAGCGGAGGGGCTCGGATCAAGAAAGCTAGGCGGCCATGGCGGACGGCGGTGCTCGGCATGTGGGCGAGGGTACTACGGCACGGGAACGAGCAAAATGGAATGGAGCTCACAGCGGGGTCGTTGGCGGTCTCATTGGACTCGGGGAGGCCTCTGCGGCGGCGAATTCGACGACGGCGTCCGGTGGCCGAGGCGGCGAGGAAGATGACTGGCAACGCTGGAGGGTCTCTGGCCTTTCTTGGTGCGATGAGGAGGTGCAACACGATACAGACGATCTCGGGAGCACGGTGGCGCGCCGTTTGTCATCGGTGGCCATGCGGGCAAGGCACGGCGGACGGCAGAAGCTCTCGGTGACGCTCAGAGGAGGGGCTAGAGGGCGAGGGAGAAAGTAGAGAGTGAGGGGAAAGTGAGAGGGGGGCCTCGCACTTCCCCAGACACGGATTAGGACGAAGGAGCGGCCTCTAGTGCGAAGCAGGAGGTGGAGAGCTCCGCGGGTGCGTGCGCGTGTTCGCTCCTGCCTACTGGCAGGAGGAAGACGACGAGTGAGGAGGTAAGTGGGCTGGGCCGGCTTCTCTTCTGGGCCAGGTGGGTGGGCTGCTCAGGTGAGCTCCTGTTTCCTTTTTGTTTATGTTGTTTTCTATTTTCTGTAATTTGTTTTTTATTTAATTTTCAAACTAAATCAAATTTATTGCTTCTGATAAATATTGTGTGGGTTAGTTGAGCTATTCCAGAGCCCCACACAAGTTTACAGAATTATTGGACTTATATTAAATATATAGCAAATATAAATCTAATGCAAATATTTACTACATTAACTCCAAATGCCCAAAATAAATATTTATGAGCTCCTAAAAATATTGGTTTGAATTTTACCTCTGACCAATACTTTTAGGGAGAACATGAACATGTTCTTGGACCTATTTGAAGCAATTTTTATCTTAGTCGTTTTCAGAAATGATTTCTGAGGCTTTCACATGTCCCCTTTTCAAATTCATTGAAATTTAAACATGATGCACACATGACTAGCTAGTCTCGGTCATACAAGAACTAGGGATGTGACAACTCACCCCCACTAAACAAGAATCTCGTCCTGTGATTCAAGACGTGAGGTAAGAAGACAGAGGGGACACTAATTAATCTCACAAACTTCATGATCCAACTTTCCTCATCGAAGATATTGATTCATTGCATCATCTTGAACTTGACATCCTTTCTTTCGAGATCTTCGCCCAACACGATGACAGAAGAGCGAGATAAATCTACAGGGATGGATCATCTCAAAGATCGAGCTATTCACGATGATCGTTTGAAGGGGTTCGTGGAAATGGCATACTCAGTTCGGAAAGGAAACTGTGGTTATAGAACAACTCGGCAAACGGGAGGCCCATTCCAATTGATACTGAGGATATAACCTAGTGACTGAGTGTGCAATCAAGAACTTGAGCATTTCCATAGTCATCAAGGTTTTAACAACATCCCTGCCGAGGATCCCGGCAACACATCTTACTACCATGATGAATAGTGATGGACAACGCAGGTGCAAAGGAAGACAACACTATCTCAGATTTCACCTTAGCGAGGCCAAGGGAACGAAATCTGGATGATCGACCGAGAGACATTTAGCACTCCGCTTCTAATGTTCTCCCTGATGTGCTAGCGTAACCATTCATTGGAATGGTTTGGTATCTAGAACATCAAGTAATAGGTCGGACTTCGTGAGCTCAAGAATCCAGAAGGAATAACTACGGAAGTAAATCCTACAAAATCCTTATGGGGAGGTGGCCAACTTTCTCAATCAAGATACTACAATAATAGGTCTTCCGGCTGGGTGTGTTGGCCACGGCATCCAATTTACCGGTTACACAGACCAATATTATAGTTCTTGGGAAATGTTCCAACCATTATATCTGCCTGAGATTTAGATATGGTTGGTATTAGGATATTCCAGACTCATCATGTCTGAAAGGAAGGATTGCAACACAAATCGATGAGATAACGTTGCGAGATTCTCGGGAGACGAACTACGATAGCAAGGTCCAAAACGTGAGTTGGTTCCGTTACACACATGTGAACACGTTTTCCATAAAAGCATGACTACATAGTAGTCTTACAATAAAACACTACCGAGTTCTGGCTGGGAACCATCATCGAGGATATCGAAGCCCTTGCATAAGTCCGGATCCTAAGAAGGAACTTCTTCTCCTTGAACAAATCAATAAGTGGCTTGGTGTGCTAGGAACACATATGGAGTGGAGGTAATTAATCTACCAACCATAGAGTACTTTGCACGAATGCATGACTGACTTGGGATGATTCCAAAGGAAGCAAAAACAAGCTCCCTTGAATTCACGGCGGCAACTTGCATCGATTGCACGTGAACTTAGAGGAAGTCACTACTTTCATCCAAACATATGCTTCATGAACGGAACATGGAGGCATTGTTTAGAAAGTTTCCAACACTAGCCTAATGTTTAACACGAATCATGGGGGAGACAAGATGCTGCTGATAGGCGCAACAGCAACTCATCGGAATTTCCATATCACTGGACTTCCACCATTATGTGAACAATGTGATAGTATTGGTCAGACCAAAAGATGTAATGGTGTATGCTCGAGGAATCAACCACGAGTAAGACAACATTACGAATATCATTGGTTCTAACTTGTTTTGACGATAGACCACACTCAAATCAAGGTTTGGACAAGACAATAGATTCAACGGCTAATCACAGGGATCAGTCAATGAAGATATCATCTTTCTTCAACACACACACACTCAAGGATATCACTTAGTGATGAACTAAGTCAGACAAGCTTTCATCTTCCAACTCTCCAAGTTGTTGTTTAGCTTAACCAACTAGCTCGGGGTATCCAACACAGATTCTTGGAGAACGGATGGTTTAGAAAAAAACCAACATGATCATGAACTCAACATAGCGATCAGGGAACAACCTAGTAATACTTCCGAGAAGATATTCGGAAAATCACGAACCACCGATATGTTATTAAGCTCGAGAACAATCTTGCTTTTCAGGGCAAGACGATATGATCAAGGAGCGAGGGATTGTCACAATCCTAACTCATTGGTCGATGAGTGCACCCGGAAATATGGACAAGGTAGCACGATCAATCTTAGGATGATGATTCAATAACTAGCACGCTTAGAATGAGAGTATTGTCCATTAACTACCAAGCAACGGAGTTGCTAGGAGTATTGATTTCGCACATCACAGTACACTTGTCGGAATTCCGGTTACAATAACACGGAATCGAGGAATGAACAATGATGGCAAGAAGTATTACTGCGTCAAGAATTCATAAGAGGTGGTGCAATTCTCATGAGACTCTTGACATAAAGATGGTAACACTCCCAGGTAGAGCAGAGCAAAAGCTGGATTGGCATTTTGATCTGCGGAATACAATTGCTTTGACCCAATCCTAGATATGGATGAGGTTCTGGAGTTTGTTTCTCCTAGTCATTCCGGAATTGAATGGCTCGACGGACCATAAGAATAATAAGCATCGATAACACGAATGCATAATTACTCCTGACTATCAATTGATAGACGAGGGTCAAAATACAACTAAAGAGGGACAACTCAAAGGAACATATAACTTTCTGAGTTGTGGATGCATAGATTAGTATGTCGAACCAAGTTCAACAGGTTTCTTCCGGATAACCCATGCACAGAAGGTAGAACTAACAGAGTCACATCATAGAATCGATAACTCGTCAAGAGCACTCTGGTTGTGATCTTTTGGTTCAAAATAACTTCTGCCATAAGCAGTTCATGGTATTTGGAAGAAGGAAATACCACGGACCTCGAGGACTATCACAAAGAACTAATATCCTAAAGGTACGAGCAACACTATAAACATGAGGTAAGTAGAGTGAATCTTGGGTCAAGAACCCAAGAGTAGAATACCTACTACTAAATTGCATCACGAGATGCTTTCGAAAATGACGGCCAGAATCATCACACTGAGAATATAAAGCATTGCTAGATTACTGGGTGGTTCTCTAGGATGCCTAGGGTCATAATACTAGCTCCAACATATATGTCAAGGCAATGGGGTACCTCAACAGACCGTTTAGTGTGCTTAATCTGGCCCGGAAGGACATCGGAAACGGGAAGAAGGGACTTGCAAATGCATCAGACTATTTAGAAACCTGGGATGACTCAGACAGCATAATGGTTGTAAATGCTCAAAACAATTTGAGACATTCTGCAAAATGGTGGCATAACCACTTAACATCACAATAACAAGGTTCCGAGATCAACTGTCAACATACGGAAGTACTAGAAACTGAACTGGGCCTTGAATCCATCAATCCTATAAGTCTATGGATTAGTAACACGTTGTCCTGATAGATAGATGAGAAGGCCTAATTCTTAATCCCCGCAGAAAAGAAGAGATTGACTCAGATCGGAAGGGCATAAGGTAAAGGAGTAAAAAGAGCATTACGTTCCTTCCACAATCAATTCCCTTATATAACTAAAGCATTTCTAGACACGACTTCGACCAATTTGGCTTGGTAATCCTACAGGCAGTCAGGCTCTGATACCAAAGCTGTCAGGACCCCGATTCCAAGTCACATCAATCTAGCCGGTAACACCTCATATCACTTTGCGGCCTCACGCATGGTATTCCCACGGGTATCCCCTTACCATGGCCCGGGACCGTTTGCGCCTTTTGTCTCACGTATATGATAGTGTCGCTAGCATCCATAAGACAGAGAACCTGGGCCGACATGACTAGTCATGAACCCAAAGTGGCACTAACATACGGGGACAGGCATACATGAATCAACATCGAGCATGTCGGTCAGCAGCGTGCGAATCCGGGCTGTAGCACTGGGCTAACAGGACTCGGTGAACCGGGCTGTAGCAGGCTAGGCAGGACTCCGGATATCATTGCGTGACATTTCCCCGAAGAGACAGACACATGAACAAAGTGAATCACATGCCGGCCAGTCAAGTGTTCCGGAGCAGTAGTGCTGGGCTAGCAGGACTCCGGTGAACTGGGCTGTAGCGGACTACTATGGATCATGGAAGCACAAGACTACATTTCCCCATAAGAGAGGCTACCAAGGATAAACAACTAGATTGTCGGATCCCACACATACCAAGCATTTCAATCATACACACAATATGCTCGATATGTGTAAATACAACATGGCATCACAACAAAACTCTACGACTCCAAGTATTTATTTATTAGGCTCCGAGGAGCGAGATATTACAAACATGGGTCTCATGACCCAACATTCAGAAGCAGGAGGTGGAGGGCTCCGCGGGTGCACGCGCGTGTTCGCTCCTGCCTACTGGCAGGAGGAAGATGACGAGCAAGGAGGTAAGTGGGCTGGGCCGGATTCTCTCCTGGGCCAGGTGGGTGGGCTGCTCAGGTGAGCTCCTGTTTCCTTTTTGTTTCTATTGTTTTATATTTTCTGTAATTTGTTTTTGATTTAGTTTTCAAACTAAAGTAAATTTATTGCTTCTGATAAATATTTTGTGGGCTAGTTGAGCTATTCCAGAGCCCCACACAAGTTTACAGAATTATTGCACATATATTAAATATATAGCAAATATAAATCCAATGCAAATATTTACTACATTAACTCCGAATGCCCAAAATAAATATTTATTAGCTCCTAAAAATATTGGTTTGAATTTTACCTCTGACCAATACTTTCAGGGAGAACATGAACATTTTCTTGGTCCTATTTGAAGCAATTTTTATCTTGGTCATTTTCAGAAATGATTTCTGAGGCTTTCACATGTCCCCATTTCAAATTCATTGAAATTTAAACATGATGCACACATGACTAGCTAGTCTAGGTCATATTAGAACTAGGGATGTGACAACTGGATCAATATGTTAGTCCCAAAAATATTATAAAAAGATGCCAAAAGTATATGAAAGTTGTAGAATATTGGCATGGAATAATAAAAAATTACAGATACGGTGCAGACGTATCAGCATCCCCAAGCTTAATTCCTGCTCGTCCTCGAGTAGGTAAATGATAAAAACATAATTTTTGATGTGGAATGCTACCTAGCATAATCTTGATCATATATCTAATCATGGCATGAATATTAAGACACGAGTAATTCAAAGCAATAGTCTATCATTTGACATAAAAACAATAATACTTCAAGCCTACTAATAAAGCAATCATGTCTTTTCAAAATAACAAGGCCAAAGAAAGCTATCCCTACACAATCATGTAGTCTGGCTATGCTCCATCTTCACCAGACAAAATATTCACATCATGCACAACCCCGATGACAAGCCGAGCAATTGGTTCATACTTTTTAACGCGCTTCATCTTTTTCAACCCTCACGCAATACATGAGTGCAAGCCATGGATATAGCACTATGGGTTGAATAGAATAATATGATGGGGTTATGTGGAGAAGACAAAAAAGGAGAAAGTCTCACATCGATGCGGCTAATCAACGGGCTATGGAGATGCCCATCAATTGATGTCAATGTGAGGAGTAGGGATTGCCATGCAACGGATGCACTAGAGCTATAAGTGTATGAAAGCTCAAACTGAAACTAAGTGGGTGTGCATCCAACTTGCTTGCTCATGAAGACCTAGGGAATTTGAGGAAGCCCATCGTTGGAATATACAAGCCAAGTTCTATAATGGAAATTCCCACTAGTATATGAAAGTGATAACTCAAGAGACTCTCTATATGAAGAACATGGTGCTACTTTGAAGCACAAGTGTGGTAAAAGGATAGTAACATTTCCCCTTCTCTCTTTTTCTCTCATTTTTTTGTTTTTTTTCTTTTTTTTTCTTTTTTTGGGCCTTCTCTTTTTTTTGGCCTTTCTCTTTTTATTATTTTTTTATTTTTTTGTCCGGAGTCTCATCCCGACTTGTGGGGGAATCATAGTCTCCATCATCCTTTCCTCACTTGGGCAATGCTCTAATAATGATGATCATAACACTTTTATTTACTTACAACTCAATATTACAACTCGATACTAGAACAAAGATATGACTCTATATGAATGCCTCCGGCACTGTACCGGGATGTGCAACGATCTAGCGTATCAATGACATCAAAAAACGTACAAGCCATGAAAATATCATGCTAGCTATATTACGATCATGCAAAGAAATATGACAATAAATGCTCAAGTCATGTATATGATGACGATGGAAGTTGCATGGAAATATATCTCGGAATGGCTATGGAAATGCCATGATAGGTAGGTATGGTGGCTATTTTGAGGAAGACATAAGGAGGTTTATGTGTGATAGAGCGTATCGTATCACGGGGTTTGGATGCACCGGCGAAGTTTGCACCAACTCTTGAGGTGAGAAAGGGCAATGCAGTGCATCAAGAGGCTAGCAATGATGGAAGGGTGAGAGTGCGTATAATCCATGGACTCACATTAGTCATAAAGAACTCATATACTTATTGCAAAAGTTTATTAGCCCTCAAAACAAAGTACTACTACGCATGCCCCTAGGGGGATAGATTGGTAGGAAAAGACCATCACTCGTCCCCGGCCGCCACTCATAAGTAAGACAATCAATAAATACCTCATGCTCCGACTTTGTTACATAACAGTTCACCATACGTGCATGCTACGGGAATCACAAACTTCAACACAAGTATTTCTACAATCCACAACTACCCACTAGCATGACTCTAATATCACCATCTTTATATCGCAAAACTATTGCAAGGAATCAAACATATCATATTCAGTGATCTACAAGTTTAATGTAGGATTTTATGACCAACCATGTGAATGACCAGTTCCTGTCATATCTCTAAATAGATATAAGTGAATCAAGAGAGGTTAACTATTTCTACAAAAGATATGCCCACGCTCTAAAAAATATAAGTGAAGCAAACGAGCATTCTACAAATGGTGGTTTTCTATGTAAAGAGAAACAGACAATCCAAACTTCAAATGATATACGTGAAGCACATGAAGCATTCTATAATGCCATACTCAAAAGATATAAGTGAAGTGCATAGAGCATTCTATAAATAAACCAAGGACTATCTCATACCAGCATGGTGCATAAAAAAAATGAAAACTAAATGCAGAAGACGCTCCAAGATTTGCACATATTGCATGAACGAAACGAATCCGAAAACATACCGATACTTGTTGAAGAAAGAGGGGATGATTTCCGGGGCATCCCCAAGCTTAGACGCTTGAGTATCCTTGAATATTTACTTGGGGTGCCTTGGGAATCCCCAAGGTTGATCTCTTGCCTCTCTTCCTTCTTTTCACATCGAGACCTTCTCGATCATCGAACACTTCATCCACACAAAACTTCAACAGAAAACTCGGTAAGATCGATTAGTATAATTAAGCAAATCACTACTCTAAGTACTGTTGCAAACCAATTCATATTTTGTTTTTGCATTGTGTCTACTGTATTATAACTTTTTCATGGCTTAATCCACTAAAATAAATCGATAGTTTCATCAAAACAAGCAAACTATGCATCAAAAACAGAATCTTTCTAAAACAGAACAGTCTGTAATAATATGAACATTCACCATACTTATGGTACTTGATAAATTCGACAAAAATTAGGAAAAATAAACAATTTGTATAGAAAGACAGTGTAAAAAGAATCAGAACCATTTGACTTTCCAGTAAAAAATGTAAAATTGCGCACTACAGCCAAAGTTTCTGTCCTGCACCGTACAAACCAACAAGCATTGTAAACATCCTAAAGGCAAACCTTGGCACATTATTTTTATTCCTAAACTTTATAAAAGCACACAACAGAAATAAATGACTCTCTAAAACTTCCGGGTTGTCTCCCTAGCAGCTCTTTCTTTAAAGCCATTAAGCTAGGCATATAGTGCTCAAGTAGTGGATCCACCCGGATCCCAAGGTATATCAGAGCCAATTTTAATTAGCAATGATTTGGCATTTAGTAGTGAGCACAAAGAAACATATATCAAGCAATGACGAAGTGTAACTCTCTTCATATGCATTGGCATGTCATAAAAGAACAATTCATGCACACATAGTAAAGGCCAATGCATAGTATAAACAGTTTCTTGCAATTTTATCATGTTGGAAACATAGAGAGGTGGAGATATAGTTCCTCTCTCATAATAATTGCAAGTAGGAGAAGCAAGCACATGCATATTATATTCATCAAAATCATCATGTGCAACGGTAAAATGCAACCCATCAACATAATCCTTAATAATAGCAAACTTCTCCGATATAGTGTAGTTTGGAGAATTTAAAAAGATAATAGGACTATTATGTGTGGGTGCAATAGCAACAATTTCATGTTTAAGATAAGGAACTATAGCAATTCCATCTCCATAAGCATAATTCATATTGGCATCTTGGCCACAAGCATAGCAAGCATCGTCAAAAAGGGATATTTCAAGAGAATCAACGGGATCATAACAATAATCATAGCAATCATCCTTCGGTAAGCACGAAGGGAATTTAAACAATGTATGAGTTGAAGAGTTACTCTCATTAGAAGGAGGGCACGGGTAGCTAATCTGCTCTTCCTCCTTTTGTTCTTCGCTCTCCTCATCATCTTTTTCATCCAATGAGCTCACAGTTTCATCAATTTCGTCTTCCATAGATTCCTGCAAAATATTAGTCTCTTCTTGGACAACGGAGACTTTCTCAATAAGCGCATCAATACAGGAATTATATTCATAATTATCATAGCAATATTTCAATATAGCAAAATTTTCAGGCCTATAAACATCATCATCAAAAGCTTCATACTTTTCAAACAAAGATTCAATTTCATAAGCACCCTTAAAAGCAACAAATTCTTCTATTTGTTCCACATCATAGTAATCATATATACCTCTCTAGCATAAGAAGCTAAGGTTTCATTATCATTAAAGTTGCATGAAAAGGGAAGGTGTGGAGCCTTCATCCTAGAGCAACAAGTATAATCATAACTCAAGCATACTTGCCGAGCATACCACTTCAACATATAAATTTGATCCCATAATAGTTTCCCTTTTTGAGTCAAGCGATAATCCCTAAAGTATTCACGTTGATCCAATGTGTCTTCCATTACCAAATTGAATGGGGTTTTCTCAGGATTATCAAAGTAGTACATAATATCTGTCACATAACGAGCATTGAGGGTTTTAGGAGGTTCCCCATCTCCATGAGTAGCAAGTAAACCTAATTTTTTTGGCATTTCGTGTTCCATATCCATAACTAAAGATAGAGAACAACTAAGAACAGCAAATAAAAAGTACTTAGTGATAAAGCAAACAAGCACACACGAGAATATTCACCCCACTCTATGACTCCTCGGCAACGGCGCCAGAAAAAGGTCTTGATAACCCACAAGTATAGGGGATCAATTGTAGCCTCTTTCGATAAGTAAGAGTGTCGAACCCAACGAGGAGCTAAAGGTAGAACAAATATTCCCTCAAGTTCTATCGACCACCGATACACTCTACGCACGCTTAATGTTCGCTTTACCTAGAACAAGTATGAAACTAGAAGTACTTTGTAGGTGCTTTTGGATAGGTTTGCAAGATAATAAAGAGCGCGTAAATAAAAAGTAGGGGTTGTTTAAGTAAAGACACAATAAAGTAAATATAGCGAGTGTGGAAAAGTGGTGGTAGGTTTTGTGAAATTGTCCCTAAGCAATTGACTAGTTTACTAGACCGATAGCAAGTATTATGTGGGAGAGGCCATTGTTAGCATGTCATCCCTGACATGGAATTCTATGCACTTATGCTTGGAACTATTAGCAAGCGTCCGCAACTACTAACGTTCACTAAGGTAAAACCCAACCATAGCATTAAGATATATCGGTCCCCCTTCAATCCCGTATGAATCAATTTCTATGCTAGGCTGAAGCTTCTGTCACCCTTGCCCTCCAATCACTACAAAAAAATAAACTTCCGTGATGATACGTGTTTGTCACAGTAGGTCGCGTTTTTTGTCATGCATGTACATCCATGAAAAATTTATGATAGAATCAAGATAGTCATACCTGTGCTGTCGTAGAAGTGTTCCATGACATTACCAAAATTATCATCACGGAACTGCCCACATCCATGACGATAAATCGTGCGTCACAGAAGTGCTTTCGTCAAGGGTGACCGACACGTGGCATCCACCGTATCGGGTCGGATTTTGGATCCGGTAACCCGTTAACAGCCCTGACCAATGGGAAATTTCCACGTGTAAAATTCTGATTGGCTGAAGGGAACAGCTGTCAGCTCGTCAGTGGGCCAGATGTCGCCTGTCCATTGGAGGAGACATGCCTATGATACGTCGACACGTGGTTGGGCCAAACAGAGGCCCATATGGGTTAAATAGGCCGGCCCGGTCAAAGGCCCGTAGAACTTAATCAGGTACTAGTGGGCCAGCCCAATAACGGTCTGCTTAATAAAGGCCCATTTACGGCCCGAAGCCAGATCTGGCCCGTTAATTGTTCGCCCAATATTTGGGCCCATTTACGGCTCGAAGCCAGATCTGGCCCGTTAATTGTTCGCCCAATATTTGGGCCCATTTGCTGCCCGAAGCCAGATCTGGCCCGTTAATTGTTCGCTGAATATTTGGGCCCAACTACAGCCCAGTGACTTTCGGCCTATTAGAGGCCTAATGTAGACATGGGCCCATTTCAGCCCGGTGTGACTTTCGGCCTGGGAATGGCCCGTGCTGCCCATGGGCCATATATGGTCCGACGGGACATCGGGGCCACTAACGGCCCGTGCTAAAGGTGGCATGATTAAGCCAACGTGACTTTGGGCTGTTAAAGGCTGTCGCATAATTCGCCCGTTGATGCTCAGATACGCTTTTGGCCTCTTAAAGGCCCATGATATCAGTGGGACAATTAAGGCCCGAGATATGTTTCGGCCTAGTAACGGCCCGTGAGCTAACTGGGCCCAAAACAGCCCGGTCTACATTTCGGCATGCTGAAGGCCCGTCGGCGACTAGTGAAAATGGAGGCCCAACATGCATTTTGGCCTGCTAAAGGCCCGTGGTTTCATCTTGGCCGTAATAGGCCAGTACAATATTCAGCCTGTTAATGGCCCAACGATACTTGGGGCAAACTAAGCGCTAGGTCGACAAAAGGCCCAACTAAAATATAGGCCGGTGTAAGTTTGGGCCTGGCGCAATGTGTGAAGGCCCCAATCATTCGGGCCCAAGAAAGACGCAGGCCGGCCCAATTGTGGCCCGCTAAAAACATGGCCTGTTTGAGTCGAATGTTTCGGTCCGGTCAACTACATCTAATTTTTTTTCAGATACGAATGATGGCAGTAACAAGTAGGAATTAAGAACAAACCTGCTCTATACAGTAAAGAAATTATGGCATAGTAACTAAGAATAAACCTACACTATAAAATTAAGGATTTTAAGGTATATTACATCCACTGGGCATCGAAGTTCGCCACCAGTGATCATAAAGCGCAACGAAGAAGCAGATTACAAAAACTGGGCACCATTGCAGTGTAACAAAATAATACTGAACCGAGACCACTTCCAAGACAGTTCAAGAAAGGTTAGCCTTGTGGGGGAACTGCTGCGCAAGCTGCTGAGCAAGGCTGTGAGACCGGCCTAGCATGTTGGTCATAGCTTCCAGGTGTAGCTGTTTAGCGATGAGGTTCTCATTGGTGTTCTCCGCAATCTTTCTTAGAGATAGGACTTCAAGTTGAAGTTGAGTTGCAGAATGCCTTTCTGCTAGAACTTGGGACTGAAGAAGTCGAACTGATTCAGACAACGAATTCTATGAGCTTGTCTGACTGTTAGTCTCAAGTAACTTGAACACTGCATCAAGACAAGAATTTGGGGTTGTCTCACTATCTTCCAGATGTTTTGCCTTCTTTGCTGCAATATATGTTGGGTTTGTCTCAAAGCCTTCAGCAGACTTGTGCATGCCATCAGGCATATCACCCTGAAACAAAGCAGAGAGATGATAGGTTTGCACGTGTATAAACAAAGATGTTAACTCTTCTGTCAATTCTATCCAATTTCAAATAAGAAAATAAAAAGTAAGTTCAAAATATCAATAACATAATTTGGCATTGTTCATAATGCGGGGAGCTTCACCACACTACTGGATTACCATGTCAACATAACAAGCATAGATGAAGGGCAAAGAAAATCATTGTATTTATTTTGGATAATGTGCATGCATGTTGTTCATATCATCAGCCACATCAGTAAGATAAAACAGGAGATGACAAGGTTCAAACGTGGGCTGCTTCACCACACACTGGATTATAGATCCACAAAAACATGCATACATATAGGGAGTATTAAGTAATGTGCATGGTATGAACAAGGAATTTGGTTTTACAAGTAAAACTTAGAACTTACGGTTCTTACGAACATGCATTTTGGTAGAAACAGCAAACTAAACAACAGTAAATGATAGGGAGTATGAGAAAAATAAACATCAGTTGAGGATAAAGGCTTTAGAAGGACTGACTTACATTAACAGTTAACACCGGCTTTATAATGCCCTTCTCCATGTCAAGGGAAGGATAACTCAAGAATTTCAGCACAGAATGTTCTTCATAAGCATTGCCTGTACTCTACATTTTGTAGAGAGTAATTATTGATATGATAATACTGGAAGGGATAGAGGATAATGAAGATAAGATGCAGATTGATGCTACATAATCAACTACCAATCCCTGGAAGTAGGTGCTAATGTAAGTACAGTGATAGACCATGTTCAGTCCTTACAAGAGGACTGCAGAGCTAAACCTCTTCAAAAGCATTGGGTTGATTCTAAATTTATGTAAGAGTCCATATAGATCTTATAATGTCCACCAAATGGACGATTACGAGGCTAACATGTGCAGTGATGCTACATAATCAAACAGCTATGAAAGTAAGTATGGTCATACAGGGCAAGACGTACTCACAAGAGCAATGCAGTGTGCAGTGTAGTTGTGAGATTCTGTGGTCCCTTGAGAAAGGATGTGAGACATTAAGGCAAATGTAGTTCAAATTGTGATGTGATATCATAGACAGTACCTTACGCTACAGCCGAGACCAATGTGTAACAAGATTATTCCAGTCACCGTCGGATAAATGTAGCACCGGAGACTTTACAGAAATTTCGTCCAGAGGCTTGCCACCGAAGTGCGCTTGCCTCAGGTAGGAATGATACTTCATCAACGAGTGCTTGAAAAGCGCAACCAACCCTTGCTCGTCATCACAATCCAGTTTGCTCCTCGCCTATTTAAAAGAATGAAATCTTGTGTCTTCTGTCAGCAGAAACATATGCAGTAATGACCATGAATAACATTAGTACATTACTTACGCGTAAGTTGCGGAGGAAGACTGGAAATTGTTCTGTGTCTGTGGTATAATCTTTCCATGAAGTTCCTGACAACAACATAAGCTTCGTCTTCTAAACTGGGATGAAATGGAACAGGGGTCCTATTTGCTGCAATTGGGGCTCTCTCTGGTTCGAAAAGGGATTTGGCAACTGGATTTGGTGTACACTTTGCTGGAATGGGGGTTTTACGTCGTAGAGCTGGTGCTATGTCAACTGGCATAATCATACTGTTTGCTGCAGTTGGGGTCTGCTGAGTTGGGGCATCAGAAATGACCAGTGTAGTAGGGCTAGAGTCTTCTAGAGTTGGGGTATTTTGTGGGTCAGGTGATATTGCAACTACACCTAATGGGCTATTTGATTTATCAGGTGCCACTACCTTTTCCAAATACTTTGCTTGTGCTCCTCCACGATCAGCAATCGCCCTCTTCCTTTTGAACGTCTAATACACAAGAACAACATTTGAATGGATAAATATGGTATGATGGCAGATGGAATATGTACTGAAAATGGATAGGCAGGGTGTATTCACATACACGATGTGTAAACTAAGCTAATGGCAGTTCAACAAAGTAGAAGCAATGCAAAGCATCAGTTGCAAGATATGTGCGAGCAGTGTAACCTTGGAAAGTTAGAGCAAGTACCCTTATGGGTGAATAAGATAGGGCATCTTCCTCTGACTCCTCCACTAGGGAGCTACATTGACTTATGTCTCCCTCTAGCTCAGAATCATTGTTAGGATCATATTCTGAGCATGAATCTGTAGGTGGAGAGCATTTGCATTGCATTGGATCCAGACTTGATTTCAGTCCCTTAATGCCAAGTTTGACAGCCATGGCATTGTTCTGCTTTATTCTTTTCATGCGCGCAAGCTCATAATCATTATGATGCTGTTCTGAATCTGAGATTCATGAAAACATAAAAAGTAGTCAGATTATCTATGGAATGCATTGCGGATTCAACTCGGAGAGTGTCTCCCTATAAACCCCTGCATATGCAAAGTTCACCTCCCCAACCGTGCTGACCAGACCTGTAACGCCCTCGATGCAATTTTCCATATTCGTAACTCCAATTCTTGCCTTTTCCGGAGATGCGATATTTTATTTCCGTTGTGGTTGGGTTTTGTCTGTTGTTTTGCATTGTGTTCATGTTAGGCATCTCATCTCATAGCATCATGTGCATTGCATCGACATTGTTTTCTTAAAAGCTTGCACCCGTTCGTAGTTGCCGCGTCCCCCTTGCTTTCGTTGACCGTTTGAGACCAATCGGGTTTTCGATTCCCTCTTGTCGTCCGTTTGACCTCTCTACTCTTTGCTCAAGACCCTCGGCGTCCAAAACTGCCCCGAACCCGACCGCTCGGGCCGACCATTGGATCCGGATCATCCCCAAAGATCTATAAAACATCTCCGTTTTCTTATTTGGACTCCCTATCTATTTATTTCTAGACCATCCGATTAAGATCAGAGAGACCAAATACCCCTATCCAAAATTCACTTGCTATATAAAGACCAACCCTAAAATCTAGGGACATGTCCCATCGATCCCCACCAACCGCAGCCCCGACCAACTCCCTTCGCCCTCGGGATCCTCCCGATCCAAATCGACCCGAGCTCGTGGATGCCCGGCGCCCGAAGCCTCCCGCCTCCCTGATCCTCGTCCTCCCGGGCATCTGCCTCCCCTGCCTCCAGGACAAGTCCGGCCTCCCGCAGCTCCTTCGTCGTCGATCGCGGCGCGCCACGGTCGGCGCCAGCTACCCAGCCACCCCGAGCGCCGCCCTCATGCTCGAGCTCCTCCAGGAACCCGTCGCCCCTTCCCCTCTTCTTCTCCTTCTTCCTCCCTCTCTCTGGTTCACTCCCTCGGTTCTCATGCCTCTCCCTATGTTCCAGATCCGCCATGGTTGCCCGCAGCTTGTCGCTGCCGGAACGAGTCCTCTGCCTCGAATCTGGCGATCGCCTCGTCTCGGACCTCACCTGCGGCTCGACCTCCGCGCCAAGTCCCTCACCTCGCCGCCCCTTCGCCTCGCTCGCCGGAGCTCTGCTCCAGGTGCCGCCCGCAGCTCTGCATCGAGCAGAGGACGAGCAGCTCGCCCGCTCTCCCCGTTGACCGCGCGCCTGGGCTGCCTCCCCTCCAGTGCCAAGGCCCATCGCCCTTCCAGCCTCCCTCTCCACTGAACCGGCCCAAGGCCCATGGGTGAGCAGCCCCCTCCAGATCCCCCCTCTTGTGCACTGTTGGGCCAATCAATTTCGGCCTGCGTAGGTTTTTTTAGCATCTGTGAATTTGTCTAATTATCCAATGATTTACAGTTTCTTACGAAAACCCCCTGTTCATCATGCATATAATAACTTTTTAACAGTGCATCATATGTAAAAACTTTATATATGTAAAATGCTTAGAAAATTGTGTAGATTAATAATATGCCACTTTCATCTATGTTAAAAATGTTTAACATGCTGTTTGTGTTTATTTTGCATAATGCCATGCTAAAATGATTTATTTCATAACTAAATAACCGTAGCTCCATTTTAAATAAACTTTATATGTAAATGGGGTGGAAAAATGCATAGATTAACGTGGTGCACTTTATTTTCCTGTTTAACAACAATAAATATGGTTTAGGGAAGAACAGTACCAAATTCATTATTTGCATATGGGGATTTTCCGGAATTGTTGTTTGTTGCTTCCGGCCTCATTTAAACTTGCCTAGATAGGTAGTTTCATCATGCTTCACCTATTGCCATGTTTAACAACATTTAATATTGTTGTGTACATAAAGGAGAGCGAACTAAATAATTGATGTGGTGTTTTGTCAATATGCAACTCGTTGCATATTGAGCTCCACTTAACTTGTAGTGTTGTTTGTGCATATTGCCATGCCATGCATATTTAAACCGGACATGCATCATACTTGATTGTGCATCATGCCATGTTTATGTGATGGTTGTTTACTATGTTGTTTGTTTCTTTCCGGGTTGCTTCTCTCGTTAGCTTCGGTTTCGTTCCGGAGTTGTTAGGATTCGTTCGACTACGTCCGTTTGTCTTCTTCATGGACTTGATCTTCTTCCTTGCGGGATTTCAGGCAAGATGACCATACCCTCGAAATCACTTCTATCTTTGCTTGCTATATGCTCGCTCTTTTGCTATGCCTATGCTACGATGCCTACCACGTGCTATATCATGCCTCCCATGTTGCCATGTCAAGCCCCTAACCATCCTTTCCTAGCAAACTGTTGTTTGGCTATGTTACCGCTTTGCTCAGCCCCTCTTATAGCGTTGTTAGTTGCAGGTGAAGATGAAGTTTGTTCCTTGTTGGAACATGGAGATGTTGTTCCTTGTTGGAACATGTTTACTTGTTGGGATATCACAATATATCTTATTTAATTAATGCAACTATATACTTGGTAAAGGGTGGAAGGCTCGGCCTTATGCCTGGTGTTTTGTTCCACTCTTGCCGCCCTAGTTTCTGTCATATCGGTATTATGTTCCCGGATTTTGCGTCCCTAACGCGGTTGGGTGATTTATGGGACCCCCGTGACAGTTCGCTTTGAATAAGACTCCTCCAGCAAGGCCCAACATTGGTTTTACCATTTGCCACCTAAGCCTTTTTCCCTTGGGTTCTGCAGACTCAAGGGTCATCTTTATTTTAACCCCCGGACCAGTGCTCCTCCAAGTGCTGGTCCAAATTAGAGCCACTTGCGGTGCCGCCCCGAGGCAACTTGGGGTATCGTCGGTTGCCGTACGTAGTGTTCATCCGGTGTGCCCTGCGACCGAGATATGTGCAGCTCCTATCAGGATTTGTCGGCACATCCGGGCGGCTTTGCTGGTCTTGTTTTATTGCTGTCGAAATGTCTTGTAGTCCGGGATTCGAGACTGATCGGGTCTTCGGTAGAAGGAATATCCTTCGTTGACCACGAGAGCTTATAATGGGCTAAGTTGGGACACCCTGCAGGGTATTATCTTTCAAAGCCGTGCCCGCGGTTATGAGGCAGATGGGAATTTGTTAATGTCAGGTTGTAGAAAACCCGAAGTTGATCTTAATTAAAATACATCAACCGCGTGTGTAACCGTGATGGTCTCTTCTCGGCGGAGTCCGGGAAGTGAACACGGTGTTGGAGTTATGTTTGACGTAGGTTGTTCTAGGATCACTTCTTGATCATAGTTGTTCGACCGTGCTTTTGCCTTCTCTTCTCGCTCTCATTTGCGTATGTTAGACACCAGATATGCTAGTCGCTTGCTGCAACTCCACCTCATACCTTTACCCTTCCCATAAGCTTAAATAGTCTTGATCTCGCGGGTGTGAGATTGCTGAGTCCCTGTGACTCACAGATACTTCCAAAACCAGTTGCAGGTGCCGATGAAACCGTGCAGGTGACGCACCCGAGCTCAAGGAGGAGCTCGATGAAGATCTTGTTCATTGTGTTGTTTCGTTTCAGCTGATCAAGAGTGGAGCCAGTTGGGACGATCGGGATCTGTGTAGCATTTGGGGTAGTCTTCTTTTATTTTGGTTCCGTAGTCGGACCTTGATGGTATCTGTATGATGTAATGATTTACTCATGTATTGTGTGAAGTGGCGATTGTAAGCCAACTATGTATCTCTTTCCCTTATGTATTACATGGGTTGTGTGAAGATTACCTCACTTGCGACATTGCTTTCAATGCGGTTATGCCTCTAAGTCGTGCTTCGACACGTGGGAGATATAGCCGCATCGAGGGCGTTACAAGACCACACACAGAAATACAAACCCCTTATGTCTCTATAACAGGCAGGCACACATTTCAAAACTGAAGTAGGAACATTAGAATCATATGAAATTCGTATTTGAACAAATAAACTAAGCAATTATGAGTGGCGTAATGTTTAGCTTCAAGGGTGGAGTGTTGGTAGTGCGACACAAAGCAAGTAGGCAGATTGTATTCCATGTAAAAGATCGAAACCTATGTAAAAGCTGGAAATGACACTTTCTTTCTATACAATGCAGTGTTCGTTACCCACACATGATGGAAGAGATCACATAGAGAAATACTATTCACTCATGTCTACGGTTCCAAGTATTTAGAAACAGGGTGGTCCACCCTAAAAGAATATTGACAACAAATATGACAAGGCAAGCATAGATGTAGTGAATCAATCATTTACTTGTGAGCTTATTAGGACAAGTATGCAGAATTGTAACTGCAGTAAGAGACCGTCCAAAATCTGAATGAAGAAGTTTGTCTAGCACTTATTGTTTGCAACTAATCGACATGAATAATTGGATATTATATCGAATGAGTAAGAAAGACAAGTAAAATTGTCAACAAACCTGGCTTGCAGTAGTAATCTGGGTCAATGTCACTATGACCAACAATCCGAAATGACTAGTTTCTATTCTGAGGGCCGGAATTTTGAAAACCCTGTGAACTTTAGAGGTACTAAAGATTACTGAAATACATCTGAACCATTAAATGTAGGTAGCACTGAGCACACAACAAACCCTAATGACAGTCCTGCCTAATGAGTAATGAATCAATTAGAAAATGGGTGATGAGGAGAGGCTGCTGAGTGTTGAGGACGTATCTCAGGATAAATCGGGTTGGCTTGGTGGGTGCTGCACGCCTGAGCCCTGAGCAATTTGGGAAGGTAGGCACGGTGGCGCGCCCGGGCAGCGGTGATGCTGTTGGGCGAGCGGCTCCTGGCCTCCTGTTAGTCCGGCGTCTCCTCCTAGAGTCATGCCGTCCGGGGACGGCAAGTCGCCGGCGAGGCAGGCGACTGGGGGCGAGTAGAGATCGGAAGCGCAGCAGAACAGAGGGGAATCGGGGCCTGGGATGACCCAAAATCCCAGGGTGGGCCGGCCCACCGTAGGCACCCTGTAGAGATACACACCCGAGCGGCGAACATGCATTTTCGAAACTAATTTAGGAACATTTAGCTGACCAATTAAAAAACTCTGTTTTAATAATATCATATTCGTATTTGAACAACTAAGCTTGTTTAGCTTGATGGCTGGAGCAGTGACACGAAGCACGAATTCTATTAAAGAAACTCTTAGAAAAAGAGGGTTTCCCCTACGATTTCTATTAAAGAAACCACCACGGAACCAACATGATCAATTAAACCCTAAGCATGATAAATTAAACCATATTATGGCTGTGCCATGGCAGATTTGAAGCTGCAAACCGGAGAAATGATATTTAGCATCCATTGTTTGCTTCGAACTAAGAACTAAATTCTAAGAGATGAAAAGAAAGTAGAGTAACCAAGTTAAGATCTATTTTTTGGTTGAGATCAAAAAGTTGAGGAGATATGAAGTACCACCTCTCTTGCGGCGCCGTGTAGGCATCGGGGGTGCGATGGCTGTTGGTGGCGTTGAAGCAGATCTGCGACGGTAGACGGGTGCATTGGGGGCTAAGTCCCGTTGCGGTGGAAGAGAAGGTCGTGTGAGCGGCCCCGGCAAAGAGGACAACGGCGCCGATGAAGCGAGAGGACGCGATGCAAGGCTATTGGTCCGTCGCCATGGATGAGAAATGACCATCTCTAGAAGTGGACGACGTGGTCTTGGTAGGCGCTCCGGCATGGTGGAGGACGGTGGCGATGGATGTGGTGGAGGACGGCGGCGATGGATGGGGTGGCGGACGAAGGCTGGTGTCGGGATGGGGTGTTCTAGCGCGGACGGTGTATGATTGGGAAAATGGAGGGAGAGGTACGGGGAACCATGTTTTTGGGACGGGCCTGTCTGAAATATGGGAAAGTTACGAACTTAGCCCCCGTTTAAAATTTGGACGTCTTGTCGTTTGGGGATAGAACGGTAATCTCGCATCTCGCCAATATTTGCCCAGAGCGATTTCGGGCGAGGAGAGGGTGGTTGGCGCCCATGGTTGGCGCCCATGGTGTATGAACGGGCTGATGGTAGGGCGGTTGTGTCACGTCGAGTGAAGTTACAAACCTGACCCTATTGAAAATATTTGCCTACATTGATTTCGGCCGAGTCGAGTTTGTTTTGCCGCCCACCGTGTATGAATGGGGAAATGGAGGGAGAAACAGAGGTCTTTCGGACGAGCTTGAATGAAATGTGTTTTTCCGCCCATGTTTGGCGCCCACCGTGTCGGAATGGGCTCAGAGGCGGTCGTGTCACGTCTACTTGAAGTTACTAACCTACCCCTATTGAGAGCAGTGGAAATCGGGCCGATGGATTGTCTGTGTAAGGGGTAGACAGTCATTTCCATCTCCCAAATACTTGGCTTCGGGCAGACGACGTGGGAGTGGACATTTTGCCGCTTCTTTCGAATTTTGGGACAATAAGCATCCACGTTTACCCTGGCAACTAAATTCGAATCCATTTTGTATTCCTATACGAATCTTTATAAATCATTCTATGTGTTTTTATATATCTTCAAAAGCACGACAAAGATGTATTCCACTATCATACATGAATATGATTTACAAATGCCGATACTCGAATTCAGAAGCTAGAATCCAGTTTAAGGTGAATTCGAATATTTGGAACACTTTATGTCCAACTCAAATGTCACACGCAGCATAATGTGTACTCCCATTTAGATATGTACACAAGCGATGTATCAAGATTTACCGAGTCAATCAACCAATAATGTACACAACTAACGAACATATAAACACTTATATAGTATATGGATCAATAATATCAACTAACATACATAAGCCAGGCCGCTGTACTTTTTTTTGGCTACAACAACATCCTTTTTTAGCCAACATCTTGGCCCTTTCCGATGCGTGCCACTTATGGTCCATCTATACTACTACTATTGCTGAATGCACATTCAGCCCAATTGGCATATTTGTAGGTCTGGCACAGCAATCCAAATGAAATGTCTCCGAGTCTTATCAATTAATACAGACTTGTGCTCAAATAAAATTACAAAAAAAAAAAACAATTAGTACATTATCTCTAAAACAAATGGTTTGATTGATTACATGAACAGACAACACAAAGGTTATTCAACTATGGAAAGAACATTTCACCTATGATTTACCAAGTAGGAATTTAATTTCCTTTTTTCCTTCAGGACCTTAACAATCTAGTCAGTCTCAGCTTGCTTCGTTTTGAAATCCACCAAATATTTAATGGTTGTCTTGAGTACTGCTTGTGATTGTGCTGTTTGCTTCCTCAACATGTCAACTTCATCTCTAAGTGCAGAAGCAGAATCTCTTTCTACCACTAGTTTAGCATCTAGAGCATCAGTAGTTGGCAATTCATAATGCACGATTGGGCCGGTGCCAATGTTGTGGGACTATGCAACGTCCATGGGGACCTCGCTCTTTGATCTTGGGCTAACCTGTTTTGCCATTAAAGTTCTGATTAGATTCAGAAAAGTTGAAGTTAGCAAAACATCTCAACTGGGAGTTATAACAGCAAACCAGTTAAACAAACAAGGAATTAAAGAGTTTCAATTGGATGCTGAAAAGTAGTTATTAACATCATTATAACCTGCTGTTGCAGCAGCAATGCAGTTAAACAAACAAGTAGATATTTAAGTTAAGGCAAACAGGTAATTCTTAACAGTAAGTATCAAACACATAGATAGGCGCAGCCTACAATATGATTAACAGGTTGTGCCATTATGTAATTAGTAGCAAACTAAATTAAGCCAAGCAACATAATTGAACAATTTTGCAATAAGTGGCTAACTAAAATTCTGAGAAGCAGGTAACTGAACTTATGCTAGTTCTTTGTACAGGCACACTAAAACTTCTTTTTCGCTTACAAGGTTGTACGAAGTAGTCCATGGAATCAATTGCTTGGATACGCAGTCCCAATAATTCTTTCTTCCCACACTGCATGGGTAAGTCGAATGGTTAATCTGGTAAGATGGTGCGTCCTTGATATGTTATATGAGGGCGTGTAGTCGACTAGTTGTAGCCAAACACATCACTGCGGCTTTTCTTGTATATTTCATGCGATTACTTTTGGCATATCGAGAACCAAGCAATCTACAATAGGATGAAAAGACTGGCATCCTTCACATTATTGGCGAACTCAGTTCATAGAACCAAGCAATTCAACCATTCTGTGGGTAAAACAAAAGCGCCATGGAATATTTTTCACCATCCAATCATACTGCATAAAAAGGCGGCGCCACCATAGGGGCTGGTATGGGCAGCCGCCTCAGGTGGCTGGAAAGTGTGCACCTAGTTTGAGTCGTCCAGGTTGGCCCATGCTAGTTTTGTTCGTCCCAACGCACGAGCAGGCAATGTAAAAAATGAAGAAAAATGTTTCAATTTAGATGGGCCAATAACATAAGTGCAAGGCAGGCCCTATAGTAGGCTCGCGGCCCAAATGAGCGCCTCCCATATCGATCGACAGCGGGAAAAACCCCAATTCATTCGCTCCAGCCTCCAGTCTGGTTCGCTCCTAACTTAGCCGCCGCAGGACAGACCGACACAGCACTTCCTCGCGCCCTCGTTGGAGGGCGGTCGCCGGGCTTCAAGCGCCCTGGGTGTAGCCTACGTGGGAGGCAGCGGCGGCAACACGGGCATGGCATCGAGCTTGCGCAAACGGACAGTCACAGCTTGCAAGAGAAGCATGCGCAACGAGCAGGTACATCACATCCCTGATTATATCTAATTCAACTCTTCAGTTTCTGGCCAATAGTTAAACCTGACGGTGTTGTAAAACTGCTTGTATGTAGGGAATCTATGAGAAAATGAAACCAATTTCTACTTATTTTATAACTCCCCCAATCAATGCTAAACTGACTGAATCTGATGTATCTAATCAAGTTTCCAGTGCAAACATACAAGCTCATGTTGTTCTTGAGCCTGAAGTGTCTAATGAACAAACTGCTAATGAAGGATTTGATGCAAACATTTTACATGCTCCTGGTGATGAACATATAGTGTCTAATGAGGGATCTAATGCAAGCATTTTGCAAGCTCATTGAAGGATTTAGTGTCTAATGATGACCAGGCATTGATGACAAGCAAATTATAGTGCATTTTCATAGCTTGAGGAAATGTCGAGGCCATCTACCAGAAAGTCCCAGTATCATGACAACATAGCATAAATACCTTTCTAATCTGTTGTTTGAAACTATTGGCATACTTGTGCAGGATAGATATATTGATATGCAGTTTGCGCACTGGTTATACGTGCAATTACACTTCAATATTTTCAGCCAGAGAACGAATAATTCAAGCAGGTACAGACCATGTTTATAGTCCTTGTACACCATGTTGCATTTTGTGTTTTTTGGTGCTTGCATCATTTAGTGTTTATAATCTGAACTACTTTGGATCATTAGCTGGTTTTCAAAGTGCATGTAGGTTCACATTTCTGAAGTTATGTTGATTTCCGGAGTGCAAGTGCCTTCGTATTTTTTAAGTTAAATATCCGCCCCTGGTAACTTGAATTCGTGGATCAGCCAGTGCACACAAATCATACACGAATGCCAGTACGAATTAATCAAAATGCAGGGACTTATGCTAGCTTGTTGTACAGGCTCAATGCAGCTCTTCTTGCGCTTGGGATGTTCCATGTACAAGTCCATGTTACCACTTGCTTGGATGTGCAGGCCTTGTGCTCCTTGCATCCCCCTCTGCATTTTTGACACGGCGAATGGTTGATCAAATAAGAGGAATCGACCTTGATGTTCTCTGGGAGGAGATACTTACAAGGTTATCTTGGTGTGCGAGGATGTGTACCAGATCCGTAGCACCGTCATGCTTCGCTAAAAATGGATTTGCTTGTTTGGATGATATCTCCAAAAGAAATAAGAGTTAAAGTCGAGTTGCATAGGCGTGTAAGCTAAGAGAGCAGTGAAAGGATACCCAAACATCGTCGGAACAGTGCACAAGGGAGTGATGTGTGGATACCTAGTTCAGGTGGCGTTTGGGCATGCTCGCCTAGCTAGAGTCTGGTCACTTGAGCCGTTGAGGGTGATCTTGTTGGCGTTGGCTGGCAGCGCGGATGCAGATCTTGAGTGGCAGCTGGCGCTATGATGCCGTGGGCGAGACCGTTGGTGAAGCCCCAGCGGCCTCGAAGCGAGGTGAGACGATGTGCTCGGTGAAGTAGCCCTGCTGGCGGGGAGGCGGCGTCGGTGAAGCGCTTTTGATGCGGTGGAACTTCGGTGTCTGTGAGGCACGTCGGTTGTGGTGGCCCTCGTTGTCGGTGGACCACCGGTCGCGGTGGGCGAGGGCGTAGATGAGGTAGCTCCGGTGCAGTGGTGAAGCGCGACCGTCGTCTTCGTCGTCGTCCGGCACAAAAGTGGGGAACGGTGGGGAAAGAGACGAGACGAGGGGCAATTCGAGGGTTGGCGGCGAATTAGGGATTTGAGCAATCTGGGCACGGAAGGGGACGGTGGAGAAGAGAGATTTTGCAGGGCTGGAATTGGGGCCGCCAGATATTTCAATACAAAAGGTGGAAGCACAAACTTATATTGTCGTCGTCCTTTTTGGGGGGGGGGGTGGGTGGCTGGGTGCTACGCGTCCGTCCGACACTCGCGACCACCCCGATAGGACTATGCTTTGGTGCCTTAAGGTACCTGCCTTTGTGTCCATGACATGTGGGCCCAAGAGGTTGCTGGCCCACATGTCAGTCACCCAAAGGCAGTTGCCTTTAAGGCACAAGAAGCAAATCCACCGACACGACCCTGGTCTGCACAGTGCGCCAACATTTGAGAATGCAAACGAATCTTCTTTCATTTGCAAACGAATCTGTATGTATTACCATGGCTGTGTTTTCCTTGCAATAATTAGTCATTCGAAACGAGATACTCCATCCGTTCACTTTTGTAAGTCGTTTCAGACAACTTAAAATGAACTATTTTGCACATTGTCTGAAATGTCTTCAAGGTCTTATAAAAGTGAACTGAGGGAGTACTATAAATTAACTAAAGAGGAGTTATTTGAAAAAAATCGAAACGGTACCCACACTAACGTGGATTAGAGTGTGTGTCACAAAATTAGTTATTTGAATTAGAGTGTGTGTCACGTAGTTAGATTTTTGAATTAGAGTGTGTATCATGTAGCGATCTCAAATTCTAACGTGGATTTCGCATTTCACTGTATCCACGCTACTTTTTTGATACAAATTCATATGTATATGATGAACACCATGGTAGTGAGAAAACTTTTGGATGGATTCAAACATTTGACCTACAAAATAGCACAACAAATTGAGTCAATGTCAACATTTTGGAACTTAGTATGGCACGAATTCGAAATAATTACCCGTATGCCTGGTCCTCGGTTCAGATCTTACAATGTACACCGAATTGAAACATCGATATTAAGTCTCATACTATGTACATTCAAATGTTGTTTTAGCCCCCCCCTTTAAGCGCTACATGCTTCATGTATCGGTCAATCTTCCTCTCCTAACCACCTTAGGAAGCTATCGGTTTCCAACACACGTTCATTCTTTCTCTCCATGTTTCGACCTCTAAGTCTCTCAACTACACAACCCCTTTTTCCACTCTGTTACCAAATGTATTTAACTCACACACCCGCCATTGCACCCCATGCCGAGCTCTCTCTCTCTCTCTCCCCCCTCTCCCTCTCACCCTCTCACGCTAAATACATGCATTGCCTATCTAACCCCCAAAACCTCTCGTGCGCACGCAAGCACGTTGTATATCTAGGTCACTCCCTCGAGACTGTCTCACTCTTTCTTCCGCTCGGCGGGCCACACTCGCTCAATCTCGCTCTCTTTATCTGAGTCTCGTTTAACCTTGTTTTCTTTCACACACAAATGATATATCTCCCTCTTCGGGCCTCGATCAGCACACTCTATACTCTCTCACGCAGATTGTCTATCTAGGTCAGTCCATCCAAGCCGCCGCCACTCTTTCGACCTCATGGTGGGCCATGCTCTCTCTCTCTCTCTCCGTATGTCTCGATTGACCTCACTCTTTCTCGGACAAAAACGATATATCACCATGTTTGAGCCCAATTCGACCTATTCACATTGTATACTCTCTCACCGACATCGTCTAGCTAGGTCACTCTCTCCAACCCGTCTCACTCTTTCGATCGCACGGCGACCCTATGTGATCGGTTGACCTTGCTTCCTCCCACGCACAAAATATATCTACACGTCTGTGACTGGATCATCTCTCAAGCTCTATCTTATAGCCCTCACCCTTTCCAAAAGTTCAATCGGACAATATCTCTCCAGAGCATATATATTTGTTCAATGAATGTCGGACCACACTCACTTTGTCTCTCTATCTATATGTCTCTCGATTGACCTCGCTTTCTCGCAACGTATCTTCCAGCGTTGAAGCTACTACCTCTCCATCCTCTCATAAGCGGAGCTATTTACATTCGAGGGCACTTCAACCTTAGATTAATTTGTGTAGGCATTTATTCCGGTCGGTTTAGATTATATTTTCGTAGCATTCGACCACAACTTCTCCAAACACCGTTGCAACCCATAACTCCCTAGTTGATTTCCCTCTGGCTCGGTCATCGCTCTCTCGCATGTCCTTTCTCTCCTTCAACGTCGCACCATGGTATTATTGAAAAAAACTATGGTGTTCTCTTTAATTATTATAAATAACCTACAAAACTACACACCGATAGTCCACTTGGAATGGAACAAATTTCGACCCACAAATTAAAGTGCTACAAACTACACAATGAGGGGCCCACATGTCATGAAACAAATTTGGACCCATATACAAATTAAAAAATAAAGTACGAGGATCGAACATGCGACCGGGCCTTCAAGCCGCACGTCAATAGGCAACATACGTAGAATAGCAATTTTTGTTGTACCCCCTTTGTTCACATAATGTTTTTATATTATCACAGCCTAATTAATGGATAACATGTAATATTATTTTTAGTACTATTCGCCTTCACTTACTGGTGGGTTCCATGTGTGCTCTCTCTCTCTCCTCCCCTTCTGCATTTAGATGCAGGGGCAAACAAGAAGAACTCACGGGCGATGTTGCCGCTGACCATATCTGGACGCGTTCACAAGTCACGGCACTAGTTTCATGTACTAGCAGCACTAGTCAATGTGTACGTGCAATGCATGTTAATTTGGAAGTATATGAAGTGCTTGCGGATATTAACTAATAGGATATTATTTGCGTGTTGTCATGTGATTAGCACTATTTTTTGCATGAAATTAACTGCACGCTAAATGTGTTGAGCGCTCGACATTGAAGTAGTCTAGGTCTTTGGATGACAAGGAATACATGTGTCTTGATGACGTTTTATATTTAATTTGACACGGCTCTAGCAGAACATTCAATCGACCAAACCATACATTTCGTTCAGTCTGACTCCGACTTTCAATTATACGACGATCGATATAAAATAAACGGAAATGATAAATGTTCAGATTGTAAGCATGGCAATCCGAACGTTTTCATGGCAAATAGATTACGCGGCGGCGGCGGCGGCGTCTCGCGGTGGGAAGCGGCTCCTCGCCTTGCTCGTGTGTCGTCGGGCCACTAACCGGCGGCGACGGCGGCGTCTTGCGTCGTTGTTGGCGTACTCTGGGCGTTAGCCTAGCTTCAAGGAAGGCCTAAATGTTCTGGATTTGAGCGAAGTCAGCTGGCGGGGAGGCGGCAGCGTTGGTGCAAGGAAGCGGTCGGCGGAGGCCATCCATGCGGCTGAGGGCCTTGGCACCAGCGAGGGCGTCGCTATCAGCGGCTCGGCGGAGACATTCGTGTGCACAGGCACCGCTGCAGGCGAACGCGTCGATGCACACGTGGCGCATGCTGCTGGCAGGTGCGGCACCGGCTGCGGCCGTGCTGCGTCGGTGCTGCAGCAGCGCATCTTGTTGGCAGTGTGCGGGCGCGTGAAATTGGCGAGACCTCGTGGAACCCCGTGGCATCAAGCTCGGCGACAATGTGCGGCTCCCAGCCCATCAATGCCGCGGGGATGGGCTGGCGCGGTCGAGGCGGCGAGGAGCGGAACAGGAGGCGGGGACGGTAGCGGTGTCTTCCCGCAAAGGCCGTTCAAGCTCGTCCCCAAAGCGCCTTATGTTCTTGAGACTCCGGCTGGCTGTCTTCCTCGAAGCTGGAACACTAAGGGCAGACCATCGTGATGCGGCATGGCGTACGTTTAGGTCAGGCTAGTTGAAGGTAGACGACAGGAGAATCGGAGAGGAAGAGAGAGGATTGTAGCGATATGTCAGGACCCCGACTCAATGCCACACCGATCTAGCATGTAACACCTCATATCTCTTTGCGGCCTCACGCACGGTATTCCCACGGGTGTCGCCTTACCAGGCTCGGGACCGTTTGCGCCTTTTGGCACACGTATATGATAGTGTCGCTAGCATCCATATGACAAGGAGCCCGGGCTGACATGGCTAGTCATGAACCCAAAGTGGCACTAATTTACAGGGGCATGCATACATGACCCAACAACGAACGTGTCGGTCATCAGTGAGTGAATCCGGGCTGTAGCAACTGGGCTAGCAGGACTCCGGTAAACCAGGCTGTAGTAGGCTAACAGGACTCCGGAAGACACCGCGTGACATTTCCCCGAAGGGACAGACACAGGAACGAAGAAGGACACATGGTCAGCCTGAGTGTTCCGGAGCAGTAGCAAGCTACCAAGGCTCATTGGAAGCACTAGGAGACATTTCATGGTAAGAGAGGCTACCAAGGATAAACAACTAGATAGTCAGATCCCACACATACCAAGCATTTCAATAACATACACACAATATGCTCGATATGCGCAAACACAACATAGGATCACAACATGACTCTACAACTCAAGTATTTATTCAATAGGCTCCGGGGAGCGAGATATTACAAACATGGATCTCATGACCCAACATTCAGAGCATACAAGTCAAAGCACATGCAAAAGCTTAACATGTCTGAGTACAGACAACTACAAATGAAAAAGGCTGAGAAGCCTGACTATCTACCAGATCCTGCCGATGCACAAGATCGTAGCTGAGGTAACAAGCTAAACGTCGAAGTCCACGTGGAACTACTAGTGAGTCTAAAGTATCTCTGCAAAAACATAAAATAGGCAAACGTGAGTACAAATGTACCCAACAAGACTTACATCAGAACTATCTACACATGCATCATTATCAACAAAGGGGGTGGTGGAGTTTAACTGCAGCAAGCCAACTTTGACTCGGTGGCTATCCTGAACTACAACTGCAAGTAACTCTTTTGAGGTGGTGCACACGAGTCCACATATTCACCATATCAATACACCACTATGGATCCGCTCCCGTCTCCCTACGAGAACGCCATCCATAGCACTCGCGCTTATCTTGCGCATTTTAGAGTATCCACTTTCACTTGTCTATGGACTATTATAGGCAACCTAGAAGTCCTTTACCGTGGACACGACTATTCGAATAGATGATGTTGACCCTGCAGGGGTGTACTTCTTCATACATGTTTGCACCACTTAGCGTCTGCACACGACATGTGCTCGGCATACTTCAAGCGAAAGTCGATGTGGGTGTAGACCACAACCTACCTAAACAATCAAGTCTCTAGTCCAGGTTTATCGCCTATTCAAGTTCCATCCGCAGGGAGTCCGGCCGAAGTTTCCACATACGGCCCCGAACAATGTGTGCAGGGTTCCCGAGACACCAAACGGGTGCCCGGTACACCGTGCCACGTGCCTACCGCATCATAGCCCAACCCTCCGGTCAGCGCTGCACACGGCCTCCAGCATACTACAAACACCAGAAACTACTTGCAACTCCTAGACAGAGGACAAGGGTGATTAAAAGTCGAGCGGGGTCATATTTTAGGGCCTGAGACAACCCACCATGTACTCCTACATGGCCTCTCACTGCTACTGAGGGAGTCCTGGACTAGGGGGTGTCCGGATAGCCGAACTATCATCACGGCCGGACTCCAAGACTATGAATATACAAGATTGAAGACTTCGTCCCGTGTCCGGATGGGACTTTCCTTGGCGTGGAAGGCAAGCTTGGCGATACGGATATGTAGATCTCCTATCATTGTAACCGACTCTGTGTAACCCTAACCTATCCGGTGTCTATATAAACTGGAGGGTTTTAGTCCGTAGGACGAACAACAATCATACCATAGGCTAGCTTCTATGGTTTAGCCTCCTTGATCTCGTGGTATATCTACTCTTATACTATCCATATCATCAATATTAATCAAGCAGGAGTAGGGTATTACCTCCATCGAGAGGGCCCGAACCTGGGTAAAAACATCGTGTCCCTTGTCTCCTGTTGCCATCCGCCTAGGCGCACAGTTCGGGACCCCCTACCGAGATCCGCGGTTTGACACCGACATTGGTGCTTTCATTGAGAGTTCTACGTGTGCGTCGCCGATAGGCCGATGGCTCCCGATCATCAACAACGACGCGGTCGGTGAGACTTTACTCCCGGATAGATCTTCGTGATTGGCGGCTTTGCCTGCTGGCCAATTAAGCTTGGCCATCTGGAGCAGATCGAAAGCTACGCCCCTGGCCATCAGGTTAGATTTGGAAGTTTGAACTATCGGCCGATGTCGCGGAGACTTGATCTTGACGGATTCGAGCCGCAGCCAAGTGTGCCGCCTTGTCTCGATGGGCATGATCTAGCTCTGCAGCGAGCGATTGCCACGGAGGCCGCACCGGCATCCGCTCCGACCCTTAATCCGGGCGGATTCCCGATCGAGGATGAGTGGTTGGACACCGCCTCGGGGCTACGATCTCTGGCGATTGAGCGGACTCCATCCTGTCGCTGCGAAGACCTTAACTCCGGTGCGGACTCCTCTCCGGACTCCGAACCCTCCGCGCCCCCCTAATCGAGTCCGATTAGGCGCCGGTTATGGAGTTCATTGTCGCGGACATCTTTCGGCTTTTCGCCCTTTGGCGTCACCCTGAATTCACTAAAGTCTCTCTCTTTATCGAGAGAGCCTGGCGGACTACGGACGGGAAGGTTGAGATCACGGATGGCGAAGAAATTCAATGCCCACCCACCACCCACTTTGTAGCCAATGTCGATGATTTAACCGACATGCTCGACTTGACTCCGAAGACATCGGCGGTATGGGCGATGATGCGGAGGCGACCAAGACCAGCGCCTCTGAGGGCACTAGAAGGCCACCTCATCATATGACATATACATGGTGGACATCCCAAAAGATGGGAGCAGCGATGGAACAACGGAGGATGACCCCTCAAGAAGCAACCAAAGCGCCCGGCGTCGTGGCGCCGCTCTAAATCCGCCATAGCAAAAGCGGTGATTCCGACATGGGAAATAATAACACCCGGACGGTGCGAAGACAACCCCCTCGGTGGGACTCAGCGCAGGAGGAGGAGAAGCAAGTCCGCATGACGGTCTGGCGAAAGAGAGGTCGAGGATGATAATTATCGCCTCCCTCCGAAGATGAGGCAAGCCTCGATGATGGCCAATTTGTCGTTCACGAGGATCCCGCCGAACAGGGCGTTTCAAGCGAGGCTTATAGCCACGGCAAGCAGCCTCAAGAAAAGCAGCAACAACTTAGAGCTGACCAAGACCTGCTAGGTGGCGGATGGACTGAAGTCCTTGCAGCGAAGAGTATGAACTCGAGCGCCCTCTAAAAGCTACCCCAAGCGCAGGCCGTTGCCTCGATCGGAGGAGGAAGCACCCAAGTCACCAGCGCGACGACATGGCAGACCGGCCACCCGTGGCATGACAGAGAAGCCTCTCGGCCATCCGCTCAAGCCACACCAGACGCCGCTCAAAAGTACAAAGGCACGGGAAAGCAGCGGACTTGCGAGATATATTGGAGGATAAGGCAAAACATACAAGATCGATCTACGGATCGCGTGGGCGTAACGACGGGATGATTACCGTCGCGCCGGATACAGCAAACCTGGTCGGGCGAACACGATGAACAAAGCTCATATGAGCTACGTCCGATATAGCCCAATCTGAGGCGCCGCACACCCACTATGCTTCACATATGAAGTAATGGATCATCAAATCCCGAGGGCTTCAAACCCGTAAACATCGAATCATACGATGGTACCACAGATCCGTAGTGCGGATCGAGACTATCTCCTCCATATCCACATGGCCCGCGGTGATGATCTACATGCCATCAAATACCTCCCACTCAAGCTTAAAGGACCAGCTCGGCATTGGCTCAACAGCTTGCCATCAGAATCAATTGGTTGTTGGGAGGACACGGAAGCCGCATTCCTTGATAACTTCCAGGGCACATCACGTGGGACCACCGGCGCCGATGACCTTAGCAACATAATTCAGCAGCCGGAAGAATCGGCGGACAATTCGGACATGGTTCCTAACAAAGAAAAATCAAATCGTTGACTGTCCGGATCACGAGGCCCTTGCATCCTTCAAACATAACATCCATGACGAGTGGCTTGCCCGGCACCTAGGACTGGAAAAGCGAAATCCATGGCAGCCCTCACAACACTCATGACCCGCTTTTGTGCGGGAGAGGACAGCTAGCTAGCTCGAAGCAACAACTTGGCCAAACACCTTGATAGTTCGGATACCAAGGACAGCAATGGCAGGTCGCGTCGCAACAAGAACAAAGCGCCGCGTGCGGCGATAATGCTGAAGATCTGGCCGTCAATGCGGATTGAGCTCTAAACCGGTCAGCGGAAGAAGCCATTCAAAAGAAATACCGAGGCCCGTCCAACTTGGACCGAATACTCGATCGCTTGTGCGGATACATGGCACCCGAAAAACCAGCCAATCACACCAACAGGATTGTTGGGTGTTCAAACAAGCGAGCAAGTTAAGTGCGAACTCAATGACAAGGGGCTGCATAGCGATGACGGCGAAGAGCCCGGCCGCCGAACAATAGAGGACGGAAGGGCTTTCCGACACAAGTGCGGACGGTGAACATGATATCATAACCCATATACCCAAAGGGAGGCGGAGCGTGCGCTAAAGGGCGTATCTGCGATGGAGCGATCGCCCCAAAGTTCAACCCATGGTCTTCCTTCGATCACCTTCGATGAAGGACCACCCACTAGCATCCGTCACGGCGGTTTAAATCGCATTGGTTCTTGACCCAATTATCGTGATTTCACCTCACCGAGTCGATGGGCGGCGGTAGCAACTGAACCTGCTTTATCGAGGATACGAGTCGCGCAAAATGGGCATAGACCCTCAAGGATTAAACCTACAAAGGCGACCTTTAAAGGCGTCATACGGGTGTAGAGGCCAATTATGCAGGCTCGTTACACTCGAAGTGGTCTTGGATCCCGGATAACTTCGAAGCGAAGAGTTAATCTTGACATAGTCCCGTTCATGGCGGCTATCACGCCTTTGCTTGGACGAACCGCATTTGCAAAGTTCAATGCGGTGCCGCACCGCATACCTCAAGCTCAAGATGCGAGGCCCTCGAGGTAATCACGGTCAATGGAAACACGAGCGCTCTCTCCGAGCGGAGGAGCACACGGCGGCCCTCGCGGCGGAGGTGCAAAGCAGCCTCTCACGACAATTCTCAAGTCCGGCCTCTAAGCGTCCGGACAACATCCAGCGCCGAAGTAACCTACAACAAGACCGCTGCACGATTCAAAGCAGCGTAGCAATCCGCCCCTAACCCAGCCCTCGCGAAATTGCGAAGCTAGTATTACAGCGTACATAATTATGCTCTGGAGATACCTTGGGCATATGGGGAGGGGCACGACCACGACACGCCAAGAATGCGGCTCAACCGCACCAGGGGCTCCCGATTGTGTCATTCTTTTTCTTTTTTCCTTTTTTTCCTTTTTCTTACTTTCAGGACTCCGTCTTCCAGAAGTCCTGTCCGGCACTAGAATCGCCGAACTCACGATGCAACAGCCAGGGAAGCAGAAAGCCACGCCGAGTGTTCAGGTGGTCTCTATTACGAGCATTATACCTGGTTTACATACCATCCGCAGCTTACCCGGAGAGGACATGTTAGATAGTCCATCCCTTGCTTATCGCACTATTTGTATCGTTCTGCCTTAATTGCAGTACCTTTTTGAATAAACAATACATAGCTTTTGCCTATTATTGCACTCTTTTCTTTATCTATATATATATATGTTCATTTCATGACATGTCGCACCCGTACACTTTAGTGCGACCAATACACCGAGGGCTTAAGTACCCCAAAATTATGGTGTGATAAGTCGAACACTTTCACAAGTGCGGCACCCGAACTGATAGCATTATATGAATCGGCTCGAATCATGTCTTGGGTCAATAGTTGGGTTTGCCCGGCTCCGTGTTTTGGTACCTTACGTTCCGTTATATCGGCTAAGGTAGCACAGGAGAACCACTGCGATTGTGCCCAGTTGAGCTGGGTCGAGCACCTCGATGGAAAGCTAAAACTGACCGTCATGATAGGGCAAGAGCGATCGCTGTTTGAGAGGTTTTTGGGTCCCTAAAGACTTATGCGCTTAGGCGAGGAACGGAGTTGTCCGGCCAAAGGCGTGGATAGCGCCCGAACTCGGTCTTCGAATACTAGGGGCTTCGCGAAATTTAAAATTATAGAATTCTATGGCTAAGTGAGAGTGTTCAAGCATTATAAGTCCGGTTGCCTTGTTACGTTGCGTTGGCGCCTCCTAGATGGACCCAAGAATGGGAACAAGAGTGCTCAAGTTTATCCCAAACACCCAGCACTTTCGTGGCATGGGGCTGAAGCCAACGACTTGCCATCTCTCAGATTTGATAAACGGCCGCACAGAAGGTAATATTTTAAATCAATAAGCGTTGCTTAGCGCATATGAACAAGGTTTCAGCGTACATGATAACAAATGCGAGTCTATTCGAAAATTACATCTTTGGAGCACTCATCCGCTATTCGGCGGGCACCCTTCAGGAGGCCCTCATAGTACATTTCGGGCGTGCGATGCTCCTTGCCCTTCGGTGGCCCATCTGTCACAAGCTTCTCCGCATCCAGCTTGCCCGGTGCACTTTAGCACGGGCAAGGGCCAACAGAACACCTTCAATGCGAAGGGCGCTTGATGACTTCAATCCGTGGACAGGCGTCCACCAGCCCATGACACTAAGCGAAGTAGCTCCGAGCATGGCTTCCAATGGCCACGGCCGCACTATAAGGCCCTTCATGGCATGTTCGGCGACATTGTGGAGCTCGACCAGCTGCTTCAGCTGGTCGCTCGAGGGCACGGATGTCGGCCTCGACATCTTGAGACCAGAACACCTTTCCGTCGAGCTCCCTCCTTGGCGCGGTAGAATCGGCAGCATCGGACACACTATGGGGCAAATCTGCGAATGCTCTGGAGAGCTCGAATCTGGGTAAGTAATAGGTAATTCACTTTCACATGCTTGCTTTGCATAAAGAATGCCTTACCGCTTGCTGTCTTCTTTAATGACTCAATTTCTTGGAGGGCTTTTGGGCCTCGGCCTTAGCAGCTTTGGCACTCTCAAGAGCGAGGCGAGCTCGGACTCTCGAGTCTTGAGTCACGCTCCAAACTCTCGTGTTTTTCCATGAGAGCTTGGAGCTCTTGCGCTCTTGGCCAGCTGCGCCTCCCCTTCTCTCGCTTGAGTGCGTTCCGCAGCCGCTTTGTTTTCGACCCACGGACACGCTTCCTTGAAGTCGCCACCTCGTTCGTGGCCCTGCAGTACCCATGTTATTCCTGTTATTTTTGCAACGAAACCTTTCTATAAGGTATTTCTTTAATAAGGTACTACTTACCTTCCTTGTCCTCGAGCTGCTTCTTGGCTTGGCGAGCTCGTTCTCGGACCGCTCGAGGCTCTGCTTTAATGCATTGACCTCCATGATCGGTCTTGGCGGAGGTCGGCGTGCAGCCTGCATTCCCATATTGACATACTTATGTTAGACTCCTGCGTATATATTTTTAGATCCTTAGTCCGGCTTTTCTTTCCGAACACGAACTAAGCATCGAGAACTCTGTCTATCGGTAATATTTTACATATTCTAAACTTACCTCAAAGCTGTTAGAAGGCTGAGTGCAGGCTTGAGTCGGCCTGCTCTTGGCGGACTGAACTGTCGGATCACCGCACTATTAATAGTGTGGTGCTCCTCCTCGATGGGGCTGTTAGCGCCTCGATGCTATCCGGTGCCTCCGGTTGGGCGGAGGACACGGCGTCTTCCCTTCTTGAAGGACCACTTGCGGACTCGGAACGGCTGAAGGTTCCGACATGGAGTCCGGACAAGGTCGAGCTTAGAGCCCCTGGGGTCTTGCCCCCAGCGCTGAGTCCGGGAGGTTGCCGTGTGGCGCCTCGGCGCCACCTCCTCTTGACCAAGCCCCCTTGGGGCCCCACCACGGAGTCGTCCGCGGCGTGAGGTGAGGCGGTCGGAGTGAAGTACTCTCCATTTCCGGCGAACTCGGGGACCCTTCGGCAAGTGGCGAACTTCGCCCTTGGGCGGGCTGCATGATTGTTCGGCATTAGAGAACACTATGCAATGCTAAAAAAGCCATGGGTATCCGGACACTTACGATCTCGCCGAGGGCTTGGCCTTGTTGGCCAATACTCCTCGTCGTTGTCGGCGTTGGTAGAGAAGTCCGGAGGAAGGTTCTTCCTTCTTGGACCCTCGGCCTCCCGGTTAGGCGGCCTTCCTTTCCTCTCCTCCCCGGCTGGGGAGAAGCTTCTTTCCTCCTCCTCGTCCTCGGGAGAAGATTACGCTTCAGAATTTGACGGCACTGGCGTCGGGAGCTCCATCGAGTTCCGTGGCCTCCTTCTTAGCCTTCTTCTCCGGCACCACATAGGGTGCGGGCCAGCAGCCCGTCAATTGGGCGTCCGCTGGATCTTCGGCAAAAGGCAGACGGATTAATCTGTCCGGGGCGTCTTCACCAGTCGATCAAAGATTAGGGAGTTTTAGATCCCACATAGAGTCAAGCTATGAAAAAGAGTCCCATAAAGGTAAAATAACACCTCGCCGGCTTGGCGCGCGAGCTGTATCCGCGATCTTTGTTAGCGGATGCGGGGCTTCAGCGCCCTTGAACAGCACCTTCGGGCATCTTTATGCGTAGTGTCAAAGAGGCGGCTCAAGGTTCGGTGCTGTGCCGGATCGAACTCCCACAAATTAAAGGCCCGTTGTTGGCATGGGATAATCCGGCGGAAGAGCATCACCTAGATTACGTCGACAAGCCTGAGATTCTTGTCCACCAGGTTTGGACGCATGTTTGGAGTCCGGATAGCTCGTCTGAATTCCCCCGTCAGGCCGTCTCTTTCCATGGCGAGAGCCGTGTGGGAAGCGAATCTGAATTGGGGCCGCCACCCATTTGGGGTCGCGTGGCTCGGTGATGTAGAACCACCCGATTGCCACCTTTATTGTCTCCACAAAGGCGCCCTCGAGCCATAGGACTTTGGCCATCTTGCCGACCATGGTGCCTCCGCACTCCGCAGCTTGATCGCCCACTACCTTGACGACATTGAAGATCTTCAGCCATAGGCTGAAGTGGGGCTGAATGCAGAGGAAGGCCTCACACCTGACGATAAGCGCCGAGATGTTGAGGATGAAATTGGGGCCAGGTCGTGGAAGTCAAGGCCGTAGTAGAACATGAGCCCCGGACAAATGGGTGAAGTGGAAAACCTAGTCCAGCGGAGGAAGTGAGGAGAAACACCATCCTCTCATGGGGCACAGGGGTTGGAATGAGCTGCCCGCGTCGGGCAGCTTTGTCTTGTGATGTCGTCGGACAAATATCCGGCCTCCGCAGTCTTGTGATGTGCCCCTCCGTGACAAAGGAGGCCATCCACCTGCCTCCGCTCTGACATGGTTGGAGAAGGTTGAGGTGGGATGTCGGACTTAGGCGCTGGAGCTCGAGTCTTGTGAAATGGATGAGCAAAGGAGGAAGAAGGCGTGGGTGAAAAGGTGGATCCTTATCCCTTATATGGATGAGACGAAGCTATCGTCCCCACCAGCCTGGTAAAACTAAACACCTCCCAAGCACCGTAATCAATGGCGCGGATGGGTTACCCGTCCGTATTGATGAGAATCCCGGAATAAGGGGCACGATCTATGCTTTGATAAGGCGTGCCAAGGAAACCGCCTCGCTAAAGCGCTAAGGTGGAGCGGTAAAAAGCGATTAGTATAAAGGCCTGGCAGCGGTGTGATGTCACGCCCGGAGTGCGTCAGCAGATCTGTGCAAAAGTCATTCTCTCTACGGTGGTATGTGGAACTTGTTTTGCGAGCGGACACTATCCTTGTGTTCAAAAGATTATATGAAGTATTGGAGGAGGAACCCGCCTTGCAATGCGAAGACAATATCGCGCCAGAACTACGTCGTCATTGAAGCCTGGTTCGAGAGCTCTTGAGGAGTCTGGACTACGGGGTGTCCGGATAGCGAACTATCTTCACGACGGACTCAAGACTATGAAGATACAAGATTAAAGACTTCGTCCGTGTCCGGATGGGACTTTCCTTGGCGTGGAAGGCAAGCTTGGCGTCTGGATATGTAGATCTCCTACCATTGTAACCGACTCTGTGTAACTCTAACCTATCCGGTGTTTATATAAACCGGAGGGTTTTAGTCCGTAGGACGAACAACAATCATACCATAGGCTAGCTTCTAGGGTTTAGCCTCCTTGACCTCGTGGTAGATCTACTCTTGTACTACCCATATCATCAATACTAATCAAGCAGGAGTAGGGTATTACCTAAATCAAGAGGGCCCGAACCTGGGTAAAAACATCGTGTCCCTTGTCTCCTATTACCATCCGCCTAGACGCACAGTTCGGGACGCCCTACCCGAGATCCGCCGGTTTGGCACCGACAGATACCTTTACCAAATCGTATTCACACACCTAGCTCACACACAGTAGAACATGTTTGCACACCTCTGATTCATCCCCGATGAATCATACCTGACTCAACTCTAAGCAGTAGCAGGCATGACAAACAAGCATGAGCAGTAGGCTGTGGGGCTCAAACAACTCCTACTCATGCTAGTGGGTTTCATCTATTCTTGTGGCAATGACAGGTCATCACGAGAGGATAAAGGGGTCCAGCTACGCATCAAGTAACACATGAGTTGTTGTTGCCCTAATGTTGTAAAAGAGACCAGGAGGCGAGAGAGTAGGATTATGTCGAGAATGAGCGAGGGGTTTTGCTTGCACAGCACTACGAAGATAGTATAGCTCTTCATCGGTGTCATCGATCTCATCGTCGGTATCACGTCCATCGAGAGGGGACAAATACCGGCAACACAAAAGGAAACACAATCAATGCAATGCACAATATGATGCATGATCATGACATGGCAATATGTTGTGGTTTGAGCTAATGAAACTAGCAACAGGTTAAATGAAGTTGGTTTGAACCCTAGGTTCAAATTCAAACTCCATATGTGAAGGTTTTAAGTGCCATTAAAAGATTTGGCCTAAACAGCAGCCATAAGTTGATCTAACATGCATGAAAGTGGTACAGATGAATAGATTGGATTTTTCTGATCATTTTTCATATATAAATTATTTCATTTCTGAGCTACGGTTGATTTTCTATGATTATTAGAAGTTTTGGCTATTTTCTGGAATTTCCTGAATTAAAAATAAATCCAGAAAATACATATTGCGTCAGCATGACATCATCCTGATGTCAGCAGGTCCACTGGGCACTTCCAGGTCAAACTTGACCAGTGGGGTCCACAGTCGATGTTGGGGCTGGTTAGTAATGGCTGGCAGTGGGGCTGGTCAACAGACACGTCAGCGTGGTCAACACTCACATGTGGAATCGGTCAAAGTGTGACGGGGCCAGGTCAAAATGACCTGTGGGGCCCGTGGGGTTAGTTTGGTCTAAACAGGAGCGAAGCATGGTTAAATAAGCAGTGAGCTATGGGGTTAGTTAGTGGCGTCATTAGCCACTAATGACGGTGCCACGTCAGCTCGCGAGAGTGTCGCCGGCGACGACCAAAAACGCGGTGGGGACACACCGGGGTGGCTCGGGTTTCGCCTATAGGCGACTATTTGCGCGGCGGAGAGGCTCTACGTGACGAGGAGACTCGTCCGTGTCCAGTGGTGCTCACATCGGCAGCTCTAGTGGCCTAAAACGACGGCGGCGGAGACTTGCGGTGGCGGAGTTCAGGCGTCGAGCGAATCGGTGTTGCAAGGAATGGCAGGAGCCGCGGGTGGTCGCGGTCGACTCCTCGGAACATGCTGAGCACGGTGGCGTGCTCGGTTGCGGCTCTAGGTGACGGTGGCCACGGCGGCGACATGGCTGGGCGGCGGTGAGCTTGAACGCAGCGGCGCTAGCGCTAGGAACATCTTGAGGCGATAGGGAAAAAGGCGAGCAGCGGAAGGAGCTCATAGAGGACTCGCGAGAGAAGCCCGATGGGGTCGGAGGCGGCGAATCGGCGGGCGGCGTCGTCGAGGCGAAGGGCGATGATGAGCTCGATGGCGGCGTTTGAGCATCCCGTGGCGCGTGCCGTCTTGGAGATCCACGGCGTCGGCGAGCCGTTGGACAAAACAAAGGCGAGGAGCTCGGTGGGCCAGTGGCGATGAGCAGCGGGCGGACTCCACTCGGTGCGTGAGGAGAGAGATCGAGGGAGGAATGATCGTGGGGGAGAGGCGAGAGGCAGGGGCTGCATGGCGTCTCCGTGCTTGCGCCTGAAGTCGAGGCTGCTGGTGAAGCGAGGAGGTGGCAAGGCGTCGTTGGCGCGCTTGCCACGCACTTGTCTGTCCTCCTGGCAGGAGGAAGACGATAGGGGGAGGGCTGCTGGGCTGGGCCAGCAGGTGGGCTGCCAGCTGGGCCGGCCAGGTAAGTGGCCCAGGTGAGTCTCTGTTCTTTTATTGTTTATTGTTTTCTGTTTTTATCTATTCTTTTGCCATTGTTTCGAATTTAAAACAATTCAAACAATGCCAAAAACTCCTCTGAATATTTTTATTTTGCTAGATGGACTTTTCCAAAAGCTCATAAAATATTTCACGGGTATTTAAAATTATATTCTAATTATATGAATATAATTCAAATTCAAATAGCTAATGATTTAAATTCAAAGTCCCAAAATTAAGTCCTTAAAAATGTCCAATATTTTTGGTTGGGACCAGAACCCTTGCCAAAAATATCAAACATTTAAGAAGAACATTTTGGAAACAATGAATGAGATTTTAGGGGTTTTGCCCTTCTTTTGTTTAATTTTTTGAGGCTTCCAAAATTCCTCAGTTCAACTTTCAGAAATTTAACATGATGCATGAACGCTTAAAGAAATTAGTTACAAGCAATGCTAGGGCTGTGACAACTCACCCCCACTAAACAAGAACCTCGTCCCGAGATTCAAGAGTAGGGTAAGATGAAGGGGGAACACAAACTAACACAATCTTCACGATCCAGGTTGCACTTCAAAAGAACGTTCATTCAATCACCATCTTTGTCTCGTCGTCTTGCTCTGAGAACTCCAGTCAACATGACAATGAGAGGAAAAAGAAACTCTAGAAGGATCGATCTTCTCGAAGATCGATCAATTCAGGATCAACTCACGGAGTAGGACATTGAAACATCTCTGGAGCTGAGAGGCAAAGCATGCATCAGGAGCGACAGAAGAAACAATTTGATGAGGGTTTCAAAGTAGCGAGAAATTGCCATGATTCCAAAGCAGGGCACCTCGGGAAGGTGACTCGAAGAACTATTCCTTAAGTGGCAAAAAGAATTACTTTTGATACAAAGATCATTGAAATTCTTTATACCAGCCTAAAGCAATCACAAGCGATCGTGTGAACAAATTCAAAAGGAATGGCATACTCATACTAGAATGGATGATGTGGACTACCTTGTTGAAGACAACACAATGTATGATTTTGCTTATCATCGAGGATGGATGGGACCCATAGTAGGACCACTTTTGAAGATGATCCTAAACAGTAATTACTGAGGTGCAAGCTGGGAACAAAGTGCAAATGCTGGGAATGATTTTGATAACTGGGAATAACTCAACGAGAGTGATTCCACCATTTGAATGGTTATAGCTTAATCGAGGAAACCAAGAGCACAATAATCCCTAGGGAACAACTTATAGAATAAGCCGCATGAAATCCTCGTGGAGAAGATGGACAAATTGCCCAATCAAGATACTATGGTGATAGATCCTCCGGCTAGGTGCGTCGGCCAGAACATCAACCTCGTCGGGACCTACATCATAGATGTTGGAGAAGTTCCAACCATCATATCTGCCTGAGATTCAGATCTGGTTGGTAACAGGATATTTCAGACAGCATGTCTGGAGAAGGAACAGTTGCAACTCGAATTAACGAGATAATTTTGCGAGATTCTCAAGAAATGAACTACGGTAGTAAGCTCCAAAACATGAGCTGGTTCTGCTACAAACCTGTGAACACGCATCCAAGACAAGCATGACCACGTGGTAGTATTATAATAAAACACTATCGAGTTCCGGTGGGGAACCATCATCGAGGATATCAAAGTCCTTACATAAGGTATACTCTTAAGAAGGAGCTTATTCTCCTTGAACAAATCAACCATTGGCTTGGTGTACTAGGAGATACATGTGGAATGGAGGTAGCGAGCCTGTCAAACCTTAGCATACTTTGCACATGCATGGTGACTTGGGATGGTTCCAGAGGAAACCAAAACAATCTATCTCGAACTCATGGCGGCAACTTGCACCAAATGCATGTGAATCTGAGAAAGTCACTAATTTCATCCAACACATGCTTCATGAACGAGACATGAAGACATTGCTTATAAAGTTTTTAACACTAGCTTAATGTTCAACAAAATCATGGAGGAGATAAGGATGTTGTCGATGGGCTCAACAACAATTCATCCTGGTTTTCCATGAAGATGGAAACCCATAATTATGAGAACAAGTGATAGCATTGGTCAGAACCAAGAGATATAACGGTGTATGCTCGAGGAAAATCCATGAGTAAGACAACATTACAAACATTGTTGGTTCTGATTTGATTTGAGGATAGCCCACACTCAAATCAAAGTTTTGGCAAGACAATAGGTCCAACAACTGGTCACGAGGATCAATCGATGAAGATATCATCTTTCTTCAACACACATACAAGATATCCCTTAAGATGAACTAAATCGGACAAGCATCCATCTTCCAACTGTCCGAGTTGTTGTTTAGCTTGACCAACCAGCTCAGGGGTATGCAACATAGATTCTTGGAGAAGGGGTGGTTTATATGAAACCAACTTGATCACGAGCTCAACATAACAGTCATGTGACGACCTGGTGATACTTCCGAGAAGATATTCGGAAAATCAGGAACCACCGATATGTTACTAAGCTAGAAACAATCTTGCTTTTCGAGGGCAAGGCGATATGATCAAATGAGGAGGACTTAACAAAATCCTAACTCATCAATCGAGGATTGCACCGGGAAAGTGGACTAGGTACACGATCAACCTTAGGGTGATGATTCAATAATCAACTCGCTAAGGATGAGATTATTTTCCATTTAACTACCAAGCAGCGAGTTTCTAGGAGTATTGATTTCACACACCATGATTCACATCGGCATTCGGTTACAATAACACGGAATCCGAGGAATGAACAATGATGGCAAGAAGTATCCTTTGCATCAAGAATTCATAAGAGATAGTGCAATTCTCATGGCGATCCTGATGTAAAGAGGTAACACTTGAGTAGAACGGATCAAAAGCTTGATTGTATTTTGATCTGCGAATTACAACTGCTTTGACCCAATCCTGGATATGGATGAAGTCTTTGGAGTTTGTTTCTCCTAGTCATTCGAAATAGAATGGCTTAACGGACCATAAGAATAATAAGCATCGATAACACGGATGCACAACTACTCCTGACTATCATATGACAGACGAGGGCCAGAAAACAACTAAAGAGGGACAACCGAAAAGAACATATGATTTTCTGAGTTGTGGATGCATGGACTAGCATGTCGAACGAGTTCAACATATTTCTTCCGGATAACCCATGCAGAAAGGTTGAGCTGGCAGAGTCACAATATAAAATGGAGAACTCATCAAGAGCACTCCTGTTGTGATCTTTTGATCCAACAAACTTCTGCCATAAGCAGTTCATAGTATTTGGAAGAAGGAAATACCACGGACCTCGAGAAATAATGCAAAGGTTAATAATATCCTAAAGGGCGAGCAAAGACTATCAACATGAAGTGCGTAGGGAGAGTCTGGGTTCAAAACCCAGGAATAGAATGCCTACTAACTAAATGGCATCACGGGATGCTTTCGAGAATGACGACCAGAATGATCATACTGGGAACACAAAGCATGGCTAGGGTACTAGGTAATACTTTAGACACCTGGGGTCATAATAATAGCTCCAACATAAATGTCGAGGCAATGAAGTACCTCAACACACTAGTTAGTGTGGTTGATGCAGCACAAAGGAACTTGAGCAGTGAAGGATTTGCAAATGCATCAGACTGTTTAGAAACCTGGGATGAGTCGGACAGCATAACGGCTGTAAATGCTCAAAAGAATTTGAGACATGCTACAAAAATGGTGGCATAACCAGTCAAAAGCACAATATCGAGGTTTTGAGATCAACAGTTAATATACGGAAGTAGTAGAAACCGAACCGAGGCTTAACTCCAATAATTCTATAAGTCTTCGGATTAGTAACACGTGGTCCTGATAGAAAGAGGAGAAAGCCTAGTTCCGTAACCCCGTAGGAAAGGTAAGATGACTCAGATCAGAAGGGCATAAGGTATAAGGATTAAAAAGAGCTCTACGTTCCATCCCACAATCAATTCCCTTATATAACTAAAGAATTTCTAGACTCAACTTCGACCAGTTTGGCTTGGTAATCCTACAGGCAGTCAGGCTCTGATACCAAAGCTGTTAGGACCCTGACTCAATGCCACACCGATCTAGCATGTAACACCTCATTTCACTTTGCGGCCTCACGCACGGTATTCTCACAGGTGTCGCCTTACCAGGCCCGGGACCATTTGCGCCTTTTAGCACACGTATATGATAGTGTCGCTAGCATCCATATGACAAGTAGCCCGGGCTGACATGGCTAGTCGTGAACCCAAAGTGGCACTAACTTACAGGGACATGCATACATGACCCAACAACGAGCGTGTCGGTCATCGTGAGTGAATCGGGGATGTAGCAAGCTGGGCTAGCAGGACTCCGTAAACCGGGCTGTAGCGAGCTAACAGGACTCCGGAAGACACGCGTGACATTTCCCGAAGGACAGACACAGAGCGAAGAAGGACACATGCCGGCCAGCCTAAGTGCTCGGAGCGGTAGCAAGCTACCAAGGCTCGATGGAAGCACTAGGAGACATTTCCGTAGAGAGGCTACCAAGGATAAACAACTAGATAGTCGGATCCACACATACCAAGAATTTCAATAACATACACACAATATGCCGATATCATAAACACAACATGGCATCACAACATGACTCTACAACTCAAGTATTTATTCAATAGGCTCCGGGGCGAGATATTACAAACATGGATCTCACGACCCAACATTCAGAGCATACAAGTCAAAGCACATGCGGAAGCTTAACATGTCTGAGTACAAACAACAAAAAATGAAAAAGGCTAAGAAGCCTGACTATCTACCAGATCCTGCCGAGGCACAAGATCGTAGCTGAGGTAACAAGCTAAACGTCGAAGTCCACACGGAACCACTAGCGAGACTGACATCTCTCTGCAAAACATAAAATAGGCAAACGTGAGTACAAATGTACCGAGCAAGACTTACATCAGACTAGCTACATATGCATTGGTATTAATGAAGGGGTGGTGGAGTTTAACTGCAGCAAGCCAGCTTTGACACGGTGGCTATCCTGAACTACAACTGCAAGTAACTCTTTTGAGGTGGCGCACACAAGTCCACATATTCACCATATCAATACACCACTATGGATCCGCTCCCGTCTCCCTACGAGAACGCCATCCATAGCACTCACGCTTATCTTGCACATTTTAGAGTATCCACTTTCACTTCTCTATGGACTGTTATAGGCAACCCAGAAGTCCTTTACCGCAGACACGGCTATTCGAATAGATGATGTTAACCCTGCAGGGGTGTACTTCTTCATACATGTTTCCACCACTTTGCGTCTGCACACGACATGTGCTCGGCAGACTTCAAGCAAAAGCCGACGTGGGTGTAGACCACGACCTACCTAAACACTCAAGTCTCTAGTCTAGGTTTATCGCCTATTCAGGTTCCATCCATGAGGAGTCCGGCGAAGTTTCCACATACGGCCCCGAACGATGTGTGCAGGGTTCCCGAGACACCAAACGGGCGCCCGGTACACCGTCCCACGTGCCTACCGCATCACAGCCCACCCCTCCGGTCAGTGCTACGCATGGCCACCAGCATACTACAAACACCAGAAACTACTTGCAACTCTTGGACAGAGGACAAGGGTGATTAAGAAATCGGCGAGGTCATATTTGGGGCCCAATGCATGGTAGTAGCTGTTTCATGGATCACAAACTCAAAAAATCAGTTCGAGGATGGCTTCAATGAGACAACCCACCATGTACTCCTACATGGCCTCGACCGCTACCTTTACCAAATCGTATTCACGCACTTAGCTCACACCTTTGTAGGACATGTTTACACACCTCCGATTCATCCCGATGAATCGGACTGACTCAACTCTAAGCGGTAGTAGGCATGACAACCAAGCATGAGCAGTAGGCACAACAGGGCTCAAACAACTCCTACTCATGCTAGTGGGTTTCATCTATTCTTGTGGCAATGACAGTCATCACGAGAGGATAAAGGGGTTCAGCTACCGCAGCAAGTAACACATGAGTCGTTGTTGCCCTACTGTAGTAAAAGAGAGCAGGAGCGAGAGAGTAGGATTGTATATTAATGAACAAGGGGGTTTTGCTTGCCTGGCACTTCTGAAGATAGTGTAGCTCTTCATCGGTGCGATCGATCTCATCGTCGGTATCACGTCTATCGAGAGGGGACAAATACCGACAACACATAAGGAAACATAACCAATGCAATGCACAATATGATGCATGATCATGACATGGCAATATGTTGTGGTTTGAGCTAATGCAACTAGTAGCAGGTTAAATGAAGTTGGTTTGAACCCTAGGTTCAAATTCAAACTCCATATGTGAAGGTTTTAAATACCATTATAAGATTTGGCCTAAACATCAGCCATAAGTTGATCTAACATGCATGAAGGTGGTACATATGGATAGATTGGATTTTTCTGATCATTTTTCATATATAAATTATTTCACTCTAAGCTACGGTTGATTTTCTATGATTTTTAGAAGTTTTGGCTATTTTCTGGAATTTCCTGAATTAAAAATAAATCCACAAAATACATATTGCGTCACCATGACATCATCCTGATGTCAGCAGGTTAACTGGGTGCCTCCAGGTCAAACTGACGATGGGGTCCAGCAGTCGATGTTGAGGCTGGTTAGTGAGGTGACGGTGGGGTGGTCAACAGACACCTCAGCATGGTCAACACTGACGTGTGGGGGTTGATCAAAGTGTGACGGGGCCAGGTCAAAATGACCTGTGGGGCCCGTGGGGTTAGTTTGGTCTAAACAGGAGCTAAGCAGGGTTAATTAAGCAGTGGGGCCCATCCGTCAGTGAGCTATGGGGTTAGTTAGTGGTGTCATTAGCCACTAATGACGGTGCCACGTCAGCTTCGCGGAGTGTCGCCCGGCTGCAGCGAAAGCTGCTGGCGGGGGCTTGCGAGGTGGCTCGGGTATCGCCTATAGGCGACCATTTGCACGGCGGAGAGGGTCTACGTGACGAGGAGACTCGTCCGGGTCCAGTGGTGCTCACAGCGGCAGCTCTAGTGGCCTAAAACGACGGCGGCGGAAACTTGCGGCGGCTTTGTGTTGAGGCGTCGGCGAATCGGCGTTGAAGGAATGGCGAGAGCCGTGGGTGGTCATGATCGACTCACAGGAGCGTCTTTGAAACGCGGTGGCGTGCTCGCTTGAGGCTCTAGGTGACGGTGGCCACGGCGGCGACATGGCTGGGTAATTTGTGAGGTTCGGGCATGGCAGTGCTAAGCGCTAGGAAACGTCTTGGGCGGCAGGGAAAAAGGCGAGCAGTAGAGAGCTCACAGCGAGACTTCGCAAAAAAGCCCAGTGAAGTCGAGGAAGCGTCGGGCGGCGAATTGTGGCAGCGTCGTCGGGCGAAGGGCGATGATGAGCTCGATGGCGGCGTTCGAGGCATCCGCGGCGCATGCGCCGTCTTGGTGACCCACATCATCGAGGCGAGCCGTTGGACAAAACAGCAGGCGAGGGAGCTCGGTGGGCGGTGGCGGTGAGCAGTGGCGGCGGACTCCACTCGGTGCGTGAGAGAGAGATCGGGGAGGAATGGCGGGGGAGAGAGAGAGGCGAGGGGCTGCGTGGCATCTTCGTGGCAAGCCTAGGGGGTCGAGGCTGCGCGGCTGAAGCAGGAGGTGGCAAGGCGTCGTCGGCGCGCTTGCCACGCACCTGTTTGTCCTCCTGGCAGGAGGAAGACGACAGGGGGAGGGCTTCTGGGCTGGGCCAGCAGGTGGGCTGCCAGCTGGGCCGGCCAGGTAAGTGGCCCAGGTGAGTCTCTACTCTTTTATTGTTTTCTGTTTTCTGTTTTTATCTATTCTTTTTCCATTGTTTTGAATTTAAAACAATTCAAACAATGCCAAAAACTCCTCTGAATATTTTTATTTTGCTAGATGGACTTTTCCAAAAGCTCATATAATATTTTAGGGGTATTTGAAATTATATTCTAATTATATGAATATAATTCAAATTCAAATAGCTAATGATTTAAATTCAAAGTCCCAAAATTAAGTCCTTAAAAATGTTCAATATTTTTGGTTGGGACCAGAACCCTTGCCAAAAATATCAAACATTTAAGAAGAACGTTTTGGAAACAATGAATGAGATTTTAGGGTTTTGCCCTTCTTTTATTTAAGTTTTTGAGGCTTCCAAAATTCCTCAGTTCTACTTTCAGAAATTTAACATGATGCATGAACGCTTTAAAGCAACTAGTTACAAGCAATGCTAGGGTTGTGACACGATACTGGGTAGTGCGGGGTTGATTTTAAACTGCGGCGCCGGCGACATTAAAAGTGGGAGCAGTTGGGACTGACGGTGGGCGGCGGAGCTGGTCAAAGGCTCGCCTCCGGTGAGTCTGCAGTGATCTTCGCCGACGCCTCCACGACAGCCCGGCATAGCGGTCTGCTCGCCACGCCTCCGTCGACTCACACGCTTGCTAGGGCGGCACTGCCGATGAAGCGGGGAATCGTGGCGACGCGTGGCATACGGTTTCAATAGTGAAAGCGTTAGCCTTAACGTGACAGGTCTTTGTTCCAAAATACCTAGGCTCTTCATTTGTGCAACTTGTCATAAGCAGCTTGTCTCCAATTGAAGAAAAAACTTACGAAGTAATATTTGTGCCATATCACGTGACCATGCTCAGTTTCAAGAATTTATGCTCACTTTTGGATTTTCTGAAATTTAAGATCCTGGATTCGAAACAATATCATAACCTGCATCATGCAATAAATTTTCAAGCCGTACATCTATCCTGTTGTATTTCTTAAGAAAGGATTTGGTCAAACATTTTGCTTAGTTAGACTTCAGACAAGTTATATATGCAGAGTAAAAGGATAATCCCTCCGTACCAGTGCATTGCCTGATATATTAACTCAAGTACTAGGCACGAACAAACGGGCTCAACTCTGTGCTCATCCTGGTGTAGTAGTAGTAGTACTAGGCAATGCAGTTGACGGGTGACCTTGACAAGCGGCGACCGAGGGAATTGAACCGTGCTCGGCACGGTAGGTAATGTTGTCTAGTTACTAAAGCATCCCTCCGTTGTTCATCGGTAGTCATTATGGACCAGGGACATCAGGGGAATTTCCTAGGGCTGGAATTCTGGCCGCCAGATATTTCGACTTGAAACGCCGAGGCTCGACTGGTTGGGGTTGCCTAATGTGCGTACCACGACGCCACCGAAGGACACGAGCCGGTTTTTAGGATCAACACGAGCCAAGGTCTGGCTGATGCGCCGTTGGGTCCTACCATTCAAGAATCTGAAAGGAACCTTTTAAATTGCGAGCGAATCTATGTGTATTACAATACCGTATTTTCCTTGCAAATACTAATCTCAACATGGTAATTGATTTATGACGAGTTGTTGAACTAGAGTGAGTTTGTGATATAGTGATCTCAACGTGGATTTCACATTTCATGGTATCTCTAGTAAGTTTTCCAATGCAGATTCAAATTTAAAAGATGAACAATATGGAGGTGAGAAAACTTTGAATGTATCAAGCATATGACCACACACACACACACACACACACACAGACACACACGCACGAACACACATTTCACATTTCATGTATGACACGAATTCAAAAATACTCCTTCTATTCCTAAATACTAGTCTTTTAGAGAGTTCAACAAGTGACTACATACGGAGCAAAATGAGTGAATCTAGACTCTAAAATATGTCTATATACATCCGTATGTGCAGTCCATTTGAAGCCTCTAAAAGACTAATATTTAAAACGAAGGGAGTAAAATGTAAGACATCCATGGTCCTCAGTTCAATATTTAAAATGAACATGAAACTGAAACATGAATATATTAAGTCTAGTACTACAATACATGCAAATGTTGTGTTTAGGCGGAGCTATGATTGTCGGGGGTCAACCCCTCGACCTTAGATAAAATCGTGGAGCTCTGTTTAGGGTTGTTTAGATTTTATTTGTCCCCACCCTCCCAACCACCGATTGGTTGTGCACCCCCCACCCCTCCTCCTCGGGAGAATATCATGTGCCCCCATACCTTAGATGCTATATGCCGATACAAGTTGCTTGGAGCTTGTAGATCTGAGATATAGCAGCTCACATGATGTGTCTTAATATTTTTGCAGGAAACCTTGATGAGTTTGAGAATTGCACACAATTTGTACAAAAACTACTTAGATGCCCTTTGATCCCATATCCAATGACCTTGAAGCTCGTATCACCGTAGCATCTAAGATGAAGGAGGACATCATATTCTCCTGTATGTAAGAATATCATGTGCTACCACACCTTAGATGCCTTGGTGATACAAGCTCTTGGGGCGTTGGTTGTGATAACACCTCCTCGGTGGTTGAATGGTTTTTTTGAAAAGCCCCAAAAGAGTTCGCCACTTGCTTACAAGCACAAAGACTGCTCAGATGCCATTGGATCTCAGATCAAACAACCTCCAAGCTCGTATCACCGTAGCATCCAAGCTGCGATAGCACCTTATGTTTTCTCTGCGGGAGAGTATGAGGTGCTCCTGCACCGTAGATTCTATGATGATACGAGTTCATTGAGATCTAACGGCCCACAGTAGGAGGTTTGAATGTTTTTGAAATATACGGCTGATAGAGTTTGGGAAATGTGCAGAAAGTACAAGTACTACGCATGTGCCATCGATCATCGATCATCGACCTAGATGCTCATATCACCGTGGCGGGTAATTAAGCTACGGGAGCACCTAATATGAGCACCGGGAGCCGTTGGATCGAAGATGCAGCAGCACACACGAGGCCTGAATGTTTTATTTGCAAAAAAACCTTTGGAGAGTTTGGAAGTGCGCATAATTACAAAGACTACTCCCAAGCCATTGGATCTCACTTCCAGCGGTGTAAAATTCGTATCACCATAGTATCTAAGCTGCGGGATGGATGTGATATTCTATCTGCTGTCATTTTGTTAAATAAACTTGCAAAATACGTGTAACTCGTGCGGTTACTTGTATAACCGCGCAAAATGTTTGTTCAAAAAAACCATCCTACACTAGAATATCGGAACAACACACAGGGGTCCCACTTGTCATTAATCAAATTTGGACCTAAAACTAACAAATCTGAAAGGCGAGATTGAGCGGCAACCTGGACTACAAAGCGTAAGTCGATAGCTTGAAAAAGCGAGCGGTTGTTGGCTTTGTCCCATAACTTGATTTTATACAATACTTGCGTTGAGTAGAGTAGAGGGAGTGCCTCGTCAACACGTGCATGACCGTTGTCTCACTTACTGGTGGGTCCTAGGTCTGTGATCTCAATCTCTCTTCTCTCCATCGTCTAACCTTTGCACGGGCACACACGAAGAGCGGCGCCAGCTTGCCGTGGTGTTATTACAACTAAAAAAAGCTTGGAAAATAGAAGAATCGCCTAGAACAAGAGACCTTGTGGCTGGTCAATATGTTGCTAACCACATCTATCCTCCGTGCCACGTTTGCATGATGAAGTTGTGTGGCTAGTGGGGTGTTTTCGACTGACTGGCTGGGTCCGGAGGTCGAACCATAGGTACTACGTTTGATACAGTATATTTTTACATGCACATTTTTCCTCCATGCCGAGACGTGGCACACCCTACCGCGCGGTTTCGGGGTCCTTCCTGGTGGTGCACGCATATATTCTTCCTGACGTGGGATGCCCCACCGCGCGTTTTCTGGGTCCTCCTCGGTCGTAGCGCCGAGGCAAGTAAATGAGTCGTCAAATCACGAAACACCACCTTTCCCGCCGAGTACATCAGTGAAGCACGGTGGCTAGCTAGTTGGGCTAGTTCGACCGATTAGCTAGGCCGCCGCCACATTTGTTTTTTCACCCCTTTTTTTATCTACTTGCCGGCATGTAAATTTAAATATCCACCGTGGCGTTGCTCTGGTGTTTGGGTGCGGCATGATTTTTAATTTTTTGATTGACGGTAGCTGGCGCAGCAGGATTTTAATTTTTTTGATTGACGGGAGCAGGCACGGCAGCAATTAGTCACGATGACTCCGCCTGTAAAAACCCATTGCTTCCTGATGTGAGAAGTCATCAAATGGTGTATTACCGTGGTGAAAACCAAAAGATTCCCCGCTCCTTCCGCCTTCCCGTAGATTGCATTGCCTTTCAGCCGTTTCGCCCCCTTTGCTTCCTCTCCCCATTGCTTCTACCTGGTGCCATGGCGGCGCAGCAGAATCACGGAGTCCGAGGTGGCGCTGACACAGGAGCTCCATGCCAAGGATGCGGAGCTCAGGTCCAAGGACGTGGAGCTCCGTGAGCTCAAGGAGGAGAGGAGTGCCATGCTTCTTCGTTATGTGCGGGAGTTCACGGAGCTTCAAAAGCGGCAGGCGTCCACCATGAAGATGCTCGGCGTCGGCGGCGTTGCTGTAAAGCGGGAGATCGATAGACCGTCGGGGGCGGTGGGCGTGGCGGGCGATCGTGGCGAGTTCAGGATCGCCTCGGCCACTTGGTGAACCAAGTTGCCACACGCGTTTTCTTGGCTGCGCGATGCCTACCGTCGTGCCAGCGCGACAATGCCGGCCGTCGGGCTAAACCCGTTCGACCACCCGGTCGACTTCAACGAGCCACGGCTTCCTGACCTGGTCTCCTTCTTCACTTATATCTTCGAGGAGCTGAGCCGTCTCCGCGCGATGGTGGGGGCTGAGCTGCATAAGGAGGCGTTGCGGGCTGCCGTCGCTGTTGCCGGGCGAATCCTTTCAGGGCTCCGTCACCGGAATCCATTCGTGCCATTGGACGCCGTCTTTGTGAGCTGGCTCCGTTGTGGGAGGCGGGCTCGTGGCGGTTGCACCCTGCATCACCAATGTCATGCGCCTCGAGAAGCAGAGGGACTTCGGCGGTGCTTAGGCACCCTCTGCATGGGCATGTCCATGTCTTGGCGCAACATGACCATTGGATCAAACTTAGACGGTACAGATCAGTCACTGTAGCACAAAGCGTGTGGGTGTGTTTGGTTGCATTCTCATCTCAATATAGTTGTTTCCTCTTCGTGTATTTTTGTCAACCTACTAGTGTGGACTCCTGCACCCTTCATGCACTCTGCCAAACACCCAAAAGTGGGTCGAGAAGGGAACTTTTGCTCCCATCCCGTGCACCCTTCATACACACTGCCTAACACTATTCGTGCTTCATATGGTTCATGTTTCGTGGAGTACTGTAGCACCGTACTCTCCGTGCGATGTGGACCTAGCTTTATTAACATTGATCTCACCGTTCATTCTCGACCGGACAGTCAAAAAAGCGGTACTATGTTACATATAGGAGTAGTTGTAGCGACCCGACCTCAGACGGTCAAGCCAACGTGTTCTTTGTTCCATTCTGGATCAAGTATCTTTGCACACACAGTACATCAATGTATATATCAAAGTGCAATCACATGTATAATTAACGTAAAACTGATATATACCTCATAAGTCACAGTGAAACAAATAGTCGGGTGTGGAGTCCCATCAGCGCCATCGGCGGGTTGAGTGTAGACCGTAACCCTGTATCGTAACTCTAACTTGTCGAGGAAATATCGCAACATGATACGTTGCAGCCGTGTAAATCGATTACATTGAATGTACCGGCAAGATCACAATAGAGAAAGCGGATGATAAACTATACTATATGCGGTATGGCTTTGTGGCTCTGTATCGAGTTTTGTTTGCGTAAAGCTGATTTATTTTCCCTACATCAAAGGAATAAATGAAGTCTGTACTATGGAGTTTTCTATCATGGCATGGTTCCGCCAACCGATGTCTCATAGCCCAAAATCATCATAAGTTGCCCACAATTAAGTTATCGGTCCGGTGTTGAGAGTTCGAGATAGATCCAAGTCCGGATGCTCAAATTGTCCGTAACGGGGACACGGCTAATCGATTAGGTTTTAACCCTCTGCGAGAGGTTTGTACACTTCACCCGCAAGATTCGATCCCTCTTTTTACATTCTCGCACTTGAGGTGTTTGAGAACAAGATGACGAAACATGGTCTTCCGAAGAGTTCCTCGACCCTTGTCGGAACTCATCCCATCGTCTAGTAGTTCTACATCTGCTAGCACCGCCCCAGCTGAGTCACCACTAAGGTCAACCAAGCGAGCCCATAATGACTTGCGGTTGCAGGTAAGCTTCCGGGCATGAAGTATTCTTCCGTCTCTTTGAGTGCAGGTGAAGCTTTCGCAAGATGTCATGGCGCTTCTCCATGCATCTCGGCCAACCTTTGGTTTCTCCAGGTGCCCGTCAACCATCCTTCACCCAGTAGTGTGTATTGAATTCTTGTCTCGAGTCTTGAAGTCTTGAGGCCTTGAAGATGCAGATCCTTGCAGATTCCATCATGGAGTTATCGTCATTGGCGTAGATCCTCCATTCTCACACCACTCCAGTACTCATACCAACCCGTCTACTATAGCATAGCATTTAAATAAATAACGTCCGGGCTTGGTAACAGGGTGATGGGTTCCTACCTCATGCATACTACTCAACTACAAGGATTCAATAACACTCTTGAGGGGTGGTTGCAAAGATGCCACTAAATGCAATAAAACATAGGTATGAAAGCATGGTCAAAGTGAACTTGCCTTCTTGGCGATCTTAAATAAACTAGGGACTCGTGGTAGCAAACTTAGCACTCCGGAAATTCTACCGAGGCAAACAATAACCATAATAAGCACATAGCATATGATCACTTAACACAATAGCATAGTAATAAGGAACACACCAAACAAACGAATCAAAACCCAAAGGAAAAACTCAAAGAAATCCAACTCAAAGTTTCTCCTACTTCAAGCAACAACTAAAAATAGTTTTGTATAACAAAAATTTTCTCAACATAACCTAATCATGGATTTATGTTAACTTAACAGAAAAGAATGCATTAAGCAACTAGGAGCAAAAGAATCAATTTAAAATCTATTATGAAACTCCTATTAGGCCTAATTCAATTTCTATTAAGAAAAATAAAATAAAAGTTTTATTTATTATAAATAAAAGTTCATACTCTAAAGTGACAGAAACTAACCTAGGATAATCAATCACATGTTAAAATAAATTTATTTACTAATTAAAATACTAGGAAAACAGTAGCTAGTTAATTAATTAAGAATAACATGATTCTGCTAGAAACTATTTTTTGTTAATCCTAAAATGCCCAAATTAATTCCTACGGTTAGGCAATGTCAAAAAAAGTTGGGACAAAAGAATCACCCAAAATAATTTTCCTAACTCATTTTATGGCAGATTTACTATTCTGACTAAATCTAAAATGAAGAAATTATAAATAATTTTAACATAGCTAATTATATTTTCTACAGAAACTATAAGAAATTTTCAAACCAACAAAAAAGAATCATTTAAAAATATTAAGTAAAATAAAAGATATGAATTTTTCAAATCTGAAACTATTACTGTTAAAACAGAAAAACGAAAATAAAGAAAAAGCAGGCTAAATGGGCCTAACTAACGCTCTGTAGCGTAATATAACTAAAAGCGGCCCTAGGGTTAAGCGAATCGGGCGATCTAAAATAAAAACCTAACTTAAACTAAGCGGAACAAACCGGGTAAAAAGCAGTTTTATTTAAAGAGATACCCCTTGGGGATCTAATCCTAACCGTCTAGCGAGATCGAGGCGGAGGGTGAAGTCGGTGGCTCACGGAGTTCGACGGCGGCGGCGGCTCGAGGCGAAAGTCGTCAGCGTCTCGGTGGTCGGGGGTCGGCGGGGTGCTCGGCCGAGTCTTGAGACGGGCTCGAGGTGGAGTGCAGGTGGAGTTGGTGGAGCTCGGGGTGGGCTAGGCGGCGGCGGCGAGGTGAATGGCGGCGGTGGTGTTCGGCAACTCCGGCGCGCGTGGGGGGAGAGAGATCCGCGAGGCGAGGTGGGTGCGGGAAGGGGTTTATAGGCGGGACGACCGGCTTGGCGAGGGGCAATCGGGAGAGATCGAATCCGGATCGCCGGAGATCCGGTGGGCGGTGGGCAGTGGCGTGGGCGAGGAAGAGGGAGGTGGTGGCCCTTTGTCGGTGAAGGAGGGCCTGTGGCCTTGTCGGTCGGCCGATCCAGCAGTTGAGCGGCGTGGCTGCCTCATTGGGCAGTCTTGTTGGCGCTGGTGGGCAGCTCATTTGGCGCTGGTGGGCGGCTGGGCTGCGCTGGCGCTGCCAGTTGCCTCGGCGCTGGCTGGGCGATGGCTTTGGTGGCGCTGAGTCTTTTCCTTTTTCAAATTTTATTTTTTCAAAATAAAACAGAGATATAAAATATAAAATATAAATATTTTATATAGGACATATATATACCAAAATGATGGGGAATATTCCTATCATTTGAACATTTTCGAGGGCAAAATCCAAACTTTATAAAATTCATTTTTCCAAATTTCAAATAAACTCAAGCTTGAATTCAAAACTTTTGGCAATGTTTTCCTCGATATTTTTGGAGTGTCATGTTTACTCCTCTCATACTTTTTCTCAAGTATTTATCGGGCATAGATTTTGAAATGATTTCCACTTGCCAAAATTTGAATTCAAATTCCAAAACTCAAAATCTTACGAAACTTCAAATGGCACTCAAATTCAAGCAGAATGCATAGATGCTTAGCTATAATTGTAAAACATTCGAGATCTGAAATTTGGGATGTTACAAATCTACCACACTTAAAATGAATCTAGTCCTCGAGATTGAAGAAACTAACAAGAAAAGGTTAGGGTTTGGGGTCTTCCGGCAAATCCGTCGATCGGAATGGTCTAGTGTGCTACCACACTTAAAAGCAGGGTTATGGTTCCAGCGGAACTCGGTACTCCATCCCTAGGGTGAACACCATCGGTCTTCTCACAACTTGAAGTAACTCCTCTGTTGGGGCTCTTCGGTAGGGTCAAAACCTTTTCCTCAAATCGTGTCCTTTCATCTGGTGAGGTTCTTCGAGGCTGTGTCTCCTTAGATGACAGTGCATGTCGCCAATAAACAACTATCGAGATCTCATGGTGGTGCGACCATTACAGGTTTCTCCTGCGCAGGAATAATGGGTTGGGTTGGGTCTCACCGTATGACCTACGTTTGGCAATGGTTGCGGTACATGGATCAATCGTCCTACCATTCTAAGGTTTTTGGCTTGCCGTGTCGGCGCTCTTCTAAAGTTTTCAAGTCTCTACGATTTTCCATCAACATATGATAGTTCATGATAGAAGTCTCGGTATGGGGCCAGTCCATCCCGTGCTTGAATCATTACCACATACGTAAGCAGTGAATCACGTATTCTAACACTTGGGCATACTCACAAGCATTGCAGAATTTCTCTTCTCAACGAACTTAGTTGGATAATTCCTTGATTACGCAAGCTGAACAAAACATCTATCGTTTCTTCACAACTCTCGGATTTTGTAACCTCCTAAGAAGCATATCTTTGATTGAATCACCGATTCTTCCAAATTTCTTCCTTCATCAAGGTTACATCTGTCCCTTTTCAAAATCCTGGGCACATGGGTTATGGCCCACTTCAACACTAATGCAGCTTTAACTCATCCTTGGAGTAACTCTCTTGTTCCATATTACACCTCCTTTAAATCCAGTAGTACTCTGTTTCTTCATACCATCATATCAAAAGCAAAACTCCAACTTTCTTTTTTTTCCCTCGAACTACAGTCCGTGGAATATATATTTTATTATCCATTAGTCTAGTCTTCTTCACAGGGTACTACCACCCTAAAAATGAAATTCACAAATCCATCCATAGACCATATTTCTCATATCCTCGAAAATGGTCAAAATCCGTGTTCATAGAGTAACAACTCATACAATTAAACATATGAAAACATGTCACCTTAACTTTATTGATTTCATGAATTCATTACAATATCCGAGACTTTCATTACATAAATTCAACTCCATATCCTTATGGAAACAATTGCTTCCTACTACACTTATTACCAATATCAAAATTCCAACTACTCAGCTCCGACTTTCATCTTGTCGGAACATTTAGTAGCATAATGTCCTCCTTCCTTGCAGCGAAAACAAATGACTTTCGATAAGTCTTTGGGCTTCTTGGAGATGGTGCTGCTCCTCGAGTTCCTTGCTTCCTTCGAGACAATGATTGGCATAATGCCCGGCGTCCTTACATTCAAAGCAGGTAATATGACTCTTGTCCCTATTTGCAGAAATTGGGTTGTTACGAGGGTGTCTTTGTTTTCTCTTCACAGGTTTCTTCGTTCTGATCAAACCTTCTATTCGATGGATCAAACTCTATTGCTTCCGTCGGGAAGTATCCGGATACTCTTTTCTTTCCTTGGTGCAATCTTGTGAAAATGTCCTTCTTCTCCACATGAATAGCAGGCATTGGAGTAAAATCTGTTGAGGCCTTCTCCTTCAAGGTCTTCAACACATTCCTTCATCCTTGGTTCTTTCATAACTTCTCGGAGGGCTTCTTTCATTCCTTCTTCCTGCTCCTGAATAGTTTGTTGCACCATGGGGTAAATGTAACACTAAGTCGGGTAGTGGGTGGTTCCTTCACACAAGAAACAAGTCACCATACTAGTTGGGCATTCCTCAGCTGGGTGTTTCTCCTCACAATGAGTGCATCCATCCTTGTGTTCCTCCTAGGTGTGTCCTATTTCTCCATAAATCTTGCAGGCACAAGGTTTATTTCTTGGTGTATCATGTTGCTTCCGGATAAGGCGAGATCTTGTCGAGTCTTCTTGAATTCTTTCAAGTCTTTGCTCCATTCCATCCTGTATAGCTTGATGCATCTGCCACCATGTTGCAGCACTTCCTTCAAAATCTTGGAGGCGTAAGATACTTCATTCTTCCTTGAAACCAAATTGCTCCCAAAGTGTTTCTCCATGTTACGAATCCATAGCTCGCCTCCATTTGAGTCTTGATCAGAGAATATCAGTCCAACTTCATTCATCAACTATAGGGTCCAAAAGTTTTGGGATGAGATATGAGAGAGGTGGGGAGGATATACACACAATACAAACAATAGTTTTTTGAAGCAACAAGTTTTACTTTGTGGCTGTCGGAAAACATCAAACAAATGACAGCTCATAAATCGTCGCATCTAACGTAAGTGTGTAACAGGGGTTTGGTCTTCTAAAGGTCAAATATTTCTTCAGGAACTTCAAATCTTCAGAGTCTTCAACTGTTGTAGCTTCTAATACATGGTGAAATCCTCTTTACTCTGAAGGGGTCATCGGTTCTCCGATATCAAATCCTTCTTGGAGCGTCTTCAGTTGATCCTCCGGGTGATCAAAGGATAAGGGGTATATTCTAACTATTTGAGATGAGAGGGTCTATTTGATAAATTCAGAAAAGATGAAAGTAAGAGTCTTTTTAAATAAAGTTTTGAGTTATCCGGTCCTAGGGTTTTCCGGTTTCTAGGGTCACGTCCTCAGTCAACATGTGCTCGATACCATATCATGGCGACCCGACCTCGAGACGGTCAAGCCTACGTGTTCTTTGTGCCATCCACGGATCGGTATCTTTGGCACACACAGTACATCAATGTATATATCAAAGTGCAATCACATGTATAATTAACGTAAAACTGATATATACCTCATAAGTCACAGTGAAACAAATAGTCGGTGTGGAGTCCCATCAGCGCCATCGGCGGGTTGAGTGTAGACCGTAACCCTGTATCGTAACTCTAACTTGTCGAGGAAATATCGCAACATGATACGTTGCAGCCGTGTAGGTCGATTACATTGAATGTACGGCAAGATCACAATAAGAAAGCGGATGATAAACTATACTATATGCGGTATGGCTTTGTGGCTCTGTATCGAGTTTTGTTTGCGTAAAAGCTGATTTATTTTCCCTACGTCAAAGGAATAAATGAAGTCTGTACTATGGAGTTTTCTATCATGGCATGGTTCCGCCAACCGATGTCTCATAGCCCAAAATCATCATAAGTTGCCCACAATTAAGTTATCAGTCCGGTGTTGAGAGTTCGAGATAGATCCAAGTCCGGATGCTCAAATTGTCCGTAGCATCGGGACACGGCTAATCGATTAGGTTTTAACCCTCTGCAGAGGTTTGTACACTTTACCCGCAAGATTCGATCCCTCTTTTACATTCTCGCACTTGAGGTGTTTGAGAACAAGCTGACGAAACATGGTCTTCGAAGAGTTCCTCGACCTTTGTCCGGTGCTCATCCCATCCTACCGTAGTTCTACATCTGCTAGCACCGTCCCAGCCGAGTCACCACTAAGGTCAACCAAGCGAGCCCATAATGACTTGCGGTTGCGGGTAAGCTTCCGGGCATGAAGTATTCTTCCGTCTCTTTGAGTGCAGGTGAAGCTTTCCGCAAGATGTCATGGCGCTTCTCCATGCATCCCGGCCAACCTTTGGTTTCTCCAGGTGCCGTCAACCATCCTTCACCCGGTAGTGTGTATTGAATTCTTGTCTCGAGTCTTGAAGTCTTGAGGCCTTGAAGATCAGATCCTTGCAGATTCCATCATGGAGTTATCGTCATTGACATAGATCCTCCATTCTCACACCACTCCAGTACTCATACCAACCCGTCTACTATAGCGTAGCATTTAAATAAATAACGTCCCGGGCTTGGTAACAGGGTGATGGGTTCCTAACTCATGCATACTACTCAACTACAAGGATTCAATAACACTACTGAGGGGTGGTTGCAAAGATGCCACTAAATGCAATAAAACATAGGTATGAAAGCATGGTCAAAGTGAACTTGCCTTGCTGACGATCTTCGTAAACTAGGGACTCGTGGTAGCAAACTTCGCACTCCGGAAATTCTACCGAGGCAAACAATAACCATAATAAGCACATAGCATATGATCACTTAACACAATAGCATAGTAATAAGAAACACACCAAACAAACGAATCAAAACCCAAAGGAAAAACTCAAAGAAATCCAACTCAAAGTTTCTCCTACTTCAAGCAACAACTAAAAATAGTTTTATATAACAAAAACTTTCTCAACATAACCTAATCATGGATTTATGTTAACTTAACAGAAAAGAATGCATTAAGCAACTAGGAGCAAAAGAATCAATTTAAAATCTATTATGAAACTCCTATTAGGCCTAATTCAATTTCTATTAAGAAAAATAAAATAAAAGTTTTATTTATTATAAATAAAAGTTCATACTCTAAAGTGACAGAAACTAACCTAGGATAATCAATCACATGTTAAAATAAATTTATTTACTAATTAAAATACTAGGAAAACAGTAGCTAGTTAATTAATTAAGAATAACATGATTCTGCTAGAAACAATTTTTTTTATTAATCCTAAAATGCCCAAATTAATTCCTACGGTTAGGCAATGTCAAAACAAAGTTGGGACAAAAAGAATCACCCGAAAATAATTTTCCTACCTCATTTTATGGCAGATTTACTATTCTGAATAAATCTAAAATAAAGCAATTATAAATACTTTTAACATAGCTAATTATATTTTCTACAGAAACTATAAGAAATTTGCAAACCAATAAAAAAAGAATCACTTAAAAATATTAAGTAAAATAAAAGATATGAATTTTTCAAATCTGAAACTATTCTGTTAAAACAGAAAAACGAAAATAAAGAAAAAGCGGGCTAAATGGGCCTAACTAACGCTCTGTAGCGTAATATAACTATCTGGCCCTAGGGTTAAGCGAATCGGGCGATCTAAAATAAAACCCTAACTTAAACTAAACCGGAGCGAACCGGGTAAAAAGCAGTTTTATTTAAAGAGGATACCCCTTGAGGATCTAATCCTAACCGTCTAAGCGAGATCGAGGCGGAGGTGAAGTCCGGTTGCTCACGGAGTTCGCAGGCGGCGGCTCGGCGGGCGAGTCGTTGGCGTCTCCGGTGGTCGGGGGTCGGCGGGGTGCTTGGCGGAGTGCGGGACGGGCTCGGGGTGGGTCTGGTGGAGTTGGTGGAGCTCGGGGTGGGCTAGGCGGCGGCGAGGTGAATGGCGGCGGTGGCGTTCGGCAACTCCAGCGAGCACGTGTGGGGAGAGAGATCGGCGAGGGGGTGAGGGGGAATGGGGTGCGGGAGGGGTTTTATAGGCGGGACGACCGGCTTGGCGAGGGCAATCGGGAGAGATCGAATCCGGATCGCCGGAGATCCGTGGCGGCGCGGCGAGTGGCGTGGCGAGGAAGAGGAGGTGGTGGCCCTTTGTCGGTGAGAGGAGAGGGGGCACGGCGGTCGGTCGGCCGATCCAAGCAGTTGAGCGGGGCGCGGCTGGCTCATTGGGCAGTCTTGGTGGCGCTGGCTGGGCTGGCTCATTTGGCGCTGGTGGGCATTTGCCAGGCTGCGCACAACCTGCATGGTTGCCTCGGGCTGGTGGGCGATGCTTTGGTGGCGCTGAGGTCTTTCCTTTTTCAAATTTTATTTTTTGAAAATAAAAACAGAGATATAAAATATAAAATATAAATATTTTATATAGGACATATATATATACCAAAATGATCGGAATATTCCTATCATTTGAACATTTTCGAGGGCAAAATCCAAACTTTATAAAAATTCATTTTTCCAAATTTCAAATAAACTCAAGGTTGAATTCAAAACTTTTGGCAATGTTTTCCTCTGATATTTTGGAGTGTCATGTTTACTCCTCTCATACTTTTTCCCAAGTATTTATCGGGCATAGATTTTGAAATGATTTCCACTTGCCAAAATTTGAATTCAAATTCCAAAACTCAAAATCTTGAAACTTCAAATGGCACTCAAATTCAAGCAGAATGCATAGATGCTTAGCTATAGTTGTAAAACATTCCAAATAGGAAATTTGGGATGTTACGATGAGTTGACATCGCACAACATCATTTGTTATCGTCATATCTTACTACACTAGCAACAAGATTGTGTAATCTTGACGTATGAGCCCTTTGCACATGCCTAGTAGTAGGAGCTTGTGTATGTTCAAGTGGCTGCCGTGTTTCGCACTCCTCCGTCGTAAGAGTGGAAACGCTTGCTATAATAATTTTTTTCTTCAGAATGAAAAACAATGGACACGCTCTACCGTGCGGATCTCCTCGACCATGCACTAAATTACTCACTTTCGCCGACGTGTGGGACAGCCAAGCACACAGGTCCACTGACCATGCGAAATTACTCCGTAGTAGAGTGATGGTAGACTACCCCGATCGAACCGCCGCAGTAATGCCCAATGAGCCGTCAAATCACAAAACCCCCTCCTTTCCAGCAGTAAGTTGGACGGACGAAGCAACCATAATTTCACTCTTCTCTCTCAGCTTCCTCTCTTGAAGAAAACCCCCACTCGCTTCGCTTCTCCCTCATCTCGTTCCTCCTTTCAATCTTCTCTCTCAGCTTCCTCTCTTGGATGGACGCCGGAGCACCGGCCGACGTGATGTCTATTGCTCTGGCCAAAACCATCGAGGCTCATGGTACGAAGAAGCGCAAGCACCCGCCGAGACTACATGAGACAAGCTCAAAGCCATCGTCCTATCCAAGCCCCCTCTCTGGGATCCCTCATTAAGCAAGTCAGGTAATGTCTCTTGTTGGCGATCTTTTCTCGATCTTGATCGTGTTTTTTCATCTAACACGCAGTACTAGTACTGGTAGTACAACTTTCTGGGTGATCTTACATGTGATATTAGTGTGCCAAATGGCGGTTCTTAATTCCTCTTTTGACCAAAACATGCGAGAGGTTGACACGGATTTCTTATAGATTACTTTCAGCTACTCCCTCTGTCCCAAATTTCTTGTCTTAGATTTGTCTAGATCCGGATGTATCTAATACTAAAATGTGACTTGATACATCCGTACTTGATACATCCTGATCTAGACAAATCTAAGACAAGAATTTTGGGACGGAGGGAGTATTTTATGAACATCAATGCTACCTTTTAAGAGGGTATATTTGCCTCAGTAACTTGTGTTATGTATATTGCATGTAATCCCTCTGCTCTCATGCCTTTTGAAGACATGTTCTAGTGTCTTTGTTCACACATTTCTGTGCGTATATGTAGTCATATATGGAGTATAATATCGAAAATCATCTTATATTTCTGAACGGAGGTAGTAATAAAATATGGTTTCTGTTTGAATTAGAACCAGGTTCGCGGTGGAGATGAAGTTCTCAAAGTCATGCCATGTGAACTGGAAGACCTGATGATGAGTTCTAATGCTGAACTATCCAGCTATTGTGTCATTGTCGCCACGTGTCCTGAACTAGTGTTTTCCTGTAGCATTGTTGTCAGGCGTGTTCTCGAGGATGTACTTGACCACAACAATTTCCTGGTTGTGCCTTCGGTTACGAAGGGTGTGTTTCTTGTAAAGCTTCCCAACAAATCTGATGCGGCCTGTCTTCATCATCATGTTTATGAGTGGAAAGAGCACACTATTTGGTTCTCCAAGGTTGACAAGATGGTGATGGTGCATGTAGACATCTCACACGAAGTCCATTGCCTAATCGATTATGCGGGTTTCATCCGTGGGTCGGTGGCAAGAAATAGTCTGCGAGTTTAGTTAGTGCAACCGCATGTACGTAGTAAGTACTATTGTTCAGTACTTGATTTGTGTTTGTGAACCCCGTATTGTTTATTAGTACTGCCGCTTTTGGTGTGTGGTCAGTCCTGAGAACGGCCTATGTTAATGTCTGTCCACTCAGTTCAGTCTATATATTTGAAGTATCCAGATCATATTTTTTGTGAGGACAGTTTATCAATTATGGTTACACTCCAATATCTGTATGCATTGTAGGGTCTATCGCACCCACCAGGATTTCCACTCCCATGGATGTTCGGTCCATACGATTTGTCACGACCTTTGGACTGTCCTGCTTGTGGGAGTAGGCGGGGCCCCTGCATGCCATGCGTAGTTGGACGATCAATCTTCTCTTTAGTACTTCAACATAGTGATTTCCTGGTAAGGATTCGCTCGTGTCACAACAAGTAAATCTTATTGATTTACTGTCTAAATCTTATTGATTTAATGTCATGTTTTCTTTCTTTTCCTGCAATTTTATGATGCAGGTTTTGCCATGTGACATTCATCACAGAATAAACCGTTTGGTTTGCTCTCGATGGCTATTTTGCAGGTTTCACTTCTTATGTCGTGTCGATACTTGAAGTCACTTGTCCATCACTTATATTACTAGAACAAATTGGATCGATCGTTGTGCGAGTACAAGTTGAATCCCTATGATGAACTGCAGTTTGGTTTAACAAAACGCCACAATTAGTCCTTGTGTTTAAAAGAAATGAAGAAAAAAGCGGATCATGGTCACGGATCCTAGTCAAGTTAAGCTGATCATAGCAGACCAGACACGATCGCTTGTTGTCTCGCGCTGAGATCGATCATGGCAGTTGCTCTAGCAGCGGCAGCGGCAACTTCGGTCGATCCGGTGAGGATTGGGCACCGACCGCGTAAGCGGATCAGTCTAATCTACCAGAGGATAGGGCATCGACACGGCACCTGCTCCGACACGGCACCAGCTCTACAAGGAGCACCATCTCCGCAGCGATGGCGGCCGGCACTGCACCAACACTTGCACTTGCATCTGCTCCGGCCCGTGCGGTTGCACCGACAATGATCGGGCTGCGATTCGCACTTCATATACCAAAGTCCTTACAAAAGCGACATGTCCACCTTCTTGGTAAGCATTGGCCGCCCAAGTGCTTCTTTCTTTTTCTTTCCATGTTGTTTCACATGATTCACTGTGTTGATCTAACTGTTTGAGTATGTCTTCTTGTTTGCAAGCAGAGAATTCCTAGAAACGAGCGGAGTCGTTCAACAATCCAGGCGACCAGCGGCCAAGTTTCTCTTACCATGCGTAGCCTTGGTGTGAATGAACCTGCTCAATATACCGTAAGTACAAAGGATGGTCGCATGATGATTGATGCTAAAGGATGGTCAAGGTTCAAATCTGAATCATATCTTGCGGTAGGGGATGATGTCAAAATCAAACTTTCTCAGCAAGGAGAGCTGGTCCAAATCAACTTTGAAATTCTTCAGTAGCAGCACACAACTGCCGGACTGATCTATCCTCCGAGAGATTTTGATGTAATAATCTGGCATGGTGAAACAAGTGTCCTGTGTGTATAAGTAGTACGACAGTATTATTTATCACATGGTATATCGTTGATAGAATTTCAACTCTGATTGCTGGTTAGGAACTGTCATTCGATTTCATTCCAACAACTGCTGTGCTTTATTCAATTTTGTGTATTCGCCTTGCGAAAGCATCTAAAACCTGCGCCGTACAGATCGCTTGCAATATGAAAAGCGCTGACCTAGAACACATGGGCCCCCAAACATGCAGGGTCGGCCTGCGGCCCAAAGTCCAGAACTGTGAGCCTATCTGAGTATTATATTCTTAGCTGAACCCCCATAAAAAAAGCCGAACCCCCATAAAAAAAGCTGAACCCCCATAATGCCCGTGCGTTGCAGAGGTAGTATATTTCTCGGCAAGGTGAGCCTGTGATATAAAAGATTTGTATATTTCTTTATAGAGGGAGTATCTCTCTGTCAAAAAATATATTTATGTGTAACTAGTTACTCCTGTCTTTCTATTTCCTTTAGCTGATATGTGGGGCAACCGGCAATGGGGTCCATGTGCCATATGCACAAATTAGAGTGCACAACTTCACAATAGATACACCCCGGTCGTAGCGCCGCAGTAATGCCCAATGAGCCATCAAATCACAACCCCCCCTTTCCAGCTTAAGCGATGGTGGACGGATGAAATGGCAATATTTTCTTGGGCTGAATTCCCTTCTCCTCGTCTGCTTGTTAGAGAAAACCCCCTCTCGGCGATTGCATTGGGTTTTCTCATGGAGAACCAGTGTGAATTCTTCATCCATCCCGATAAATCCAAGTCCCTTGGTCGCGGTAATCCTAGGATGGCAACCGCCGCCGTTGATGCATTTTTCTTCCTACTGAATCTAGTGTGTTTCATTTGCAGTTCCCAAAGTGCGAGTACCCTATAGGTTTCTGCGCCCTCGGTGAGACGCCACACTTGTTCCTTCTCATCCTAACACAACATTTTGAAACGCGCACAGTATGTTCCTAGAATCCTCTTTTCTATCCGGGAGGGTGGGGTTTTTTTGAACATGTTGTGTTCTCATATTATTTTTCCTGCAGTGTATTATTTGCTCTGCCAGAACACATGTACTCAAGATGCTCGGCCTTGCCATAACTGAATACACTAGTTTAATGGTCACAGTGAAGACAAGCCATGGATATAAGTTCCGAGTTGGGTTCATGAACCAAGAAGATCGCTGCTTTTTTATGGCGAACTTGGATAAACTTTCTCAAGTGCTACGGACTGAAAGTTGGCACCACGAATGTTGATGGAAATAGCGAACCTGGTCTCATCTTCACTGCGATCTTCCACCCGACGTCGTTCAATTGTTCATCCATGTTAGTTTTGTATCTAGTTCTTGCTTGTTGCCTCGATTACTTCTTAATCCACCTATTCATCTAACTAATCAAAATTTAACTTTAGAAGTAGCAACGAATCTCTCACGAAGATGCTACTTCTAACTAATATTTTGTTATAATTGGTGGCACGTGTAGGTTTTTTCAGAGTTAAGCAGTCTGCTCGGTTGTTACTCTGTAATAACTCGGCTATTACTAATGGCACTAAAGTTGACTGGATCGACATCCACAAGTTCCTATACTTTATAGATCGTCTTGAGGTCCTTGTGGGGCTTTTAAATGGTGGAAGGCCACGTGGGATATGTGTGCCCTTGCTGCACTTTCGTTGAACAGGTCCAAGCGTGCCGAGAAACTTATAGTGCGAGTTGTTTTCTCTTATATATCTTGTTCATAAACTATTGCTTATACACAGTTTTACAGCTGTGATCTTCTTGAAAGCGAGGCTGCGAGTTCTATTGTTCCTATCTGATGCTGACCATGGTCGGGTCGGACTTGCGCTTGGTCACAACATGATGTTTATGTCGACCTACTCAATTCCCCTTGGAGGTGAAAAGATACTTATTCATGGGTGGTCTCAAATAATGAAGGCCCGTCCATCTTGGAGAATAGGACAGAAGATTATGTTCATGCTTTTCCATGGCTCTAAAGCGAATATCCTGTTTATTGACCCTTTGCTCGAGAGGCGTGCTTTATACGGTTGAACCTGTATAAGTACTCATACTGCTTTCAGCTTTGGTTGTTAAGTGCCCCTGCTGGTTTCAGTTAAGGTTGTTAAGTACTCCTGCTGCTTTTACGGACTATCGTGTTTCTTCAGTCCTGTCTTCCTCCAGCCGCCAAAACCAAACCAGCGCCGGTGGGGCCGCCTGCTTCCGCCTCCCATGGCTGGCAGCGCCTCAGCACACGCATGGCCGCCCCACCTTCTCTTAAATCGTTAACGCCGACGTCCTCCGCGCGCTTTGGTGCGCTCACCGCGGCGCCGCCCTCTCGCGTTGTCAACATGGTCAACAAACAACAGAATCGGCGGAAATGCGTGGAGAGGATGACGGTAGGGGCCCTGCGTCGGCGTATGGAAAAATAAAATGCTTCCTCCTAGTGTTTTCCTGACATCTGGTGTTGGGGAACATTGCAAAAAATTAAAATTTTTCTACGGTTTCACCAAGATCCATCTATGAGTTCTACTAAGCAACGAGTTACTAGAGAGTTTGCATCTACATACCACTTGTAGATCGAGTGCAGGCGATTGAGGAGTGGTGATGATGAAGGCGTTCCCAGCGTGATTCCGATCACCGATGACCAAAGTGCTGAAAGGACAGCACCTCCGTGTTCAACACACGTACGGGACGATGGCGTCTCCTCCGTCTTGATCCAGCAAGAATGAAGGAGAGGTTGAGGAAGACAACTCCAATGGCAGCACGACCGCGTGGTGCGGTTAGTCTGACAATTCTCGGCGGGGCTTCGCCAAGCACGCGTGGAGAAAGAGAGGTGTTGGGGAGGGGAGGGGCTGCGCCTTCAATCGTGTTGGCAGCCCTCCCCCACCCCTCTATTTATAGGAGGAGAGGGCAAAGGGGGGCCGGCCATCTAGGGGAAACCCTAGATGGGCGGCGGCCCAAGGGAGGAGGGGAGGGTGGCTTGCCCCCCAAGCTAGGGGGGCGCCCCCTTTAGGGTTTCCCCTCCCCAAACCCTAGCCGCATGGGCCTAGGTGGGGAGGCGCGCCCAGCCCACCAGGGGCTGGCTCCCTCTCCCACTTAGCCCATGTGGCCCCCCGGGAGGGGTGGCCCCTCCCGGTGGACCTCCGGAACCCTCCGGTGGCCCGGTACATTACAGTATACCCCGAAACTTTCCGGAGTCCGTTTAACCACTTTCCATATATAAATCTTTACCTCCGGACCATTCCGGAACTCCTCGTGACATCCGGGATCTCATCCGGGACTCCGAACAACATTCGATAATCACATACTTGTCTTCCTATTAACCCTAGCGTCACCGAACCTTAAGTGTGTAGACCCTACGGGTTCGGGAGACATCTGAACATGACCGAGACTACCTCAAGTCAATAACCAACAGCGGGATCTGGATACCCATGTTGGCTCCCACATGCTCCTCGATGTTGTCATCGGATGAACCACGATGTCAAGGGTTCAAGCAACCCGTATTCTATTCCCTTTGTCGAGACGGTATGTTACTTGCGAGACTTCGATCGTCGGTATCCCAATACCTCGTTTAGTCTCGTTACCGGCAAGTCACTTTACTCGTACCGCAATGCATGATCCGTGACCGGACACTTGATCACCTTGAGCTCATTATGATGATGCATTACCGAGTGGGCCCGTGATACCTCTCCGTGTCGGGTGACAAATCCGATCTCGATCCGTGTCAACCCAATGGTCACTTTCGGAGATACCTGTAGTGCACCTTTATAGTCACCCGATTCGTTGTGACGTTTGATACACCAAAGCACTCCTACGGTATCCGGGAATTGCGATCTCATGGTCTAAGGAAGAGATACTTGACATTGGAAAAGCTCTAGCAAAGCGAACTACGATCTTTGTGCTATGCTTAGGATTGGGTCTTGTCCATCACGTCATTCTCCTAATGGCGTGATCCGTTATCAATGACATCCGATGTCCATAGTCGAAACCATGACTATCTGTTGACCAACGAGCTAGTCAACTAGAGGCTTACTAGGGACGTATTGTAGTCTATGTATTCACACGTGTATTACGATTTCCGGATAATACAGTTATAGCATGAATAAAGACAATTATCATGAACAAGGAAATATAATAATAATGCTTTTATTATTGCCTCTAGGGCATATTTCCAACAGTCTCCCACTTGCACTAGAGTCAATAATCTAGTTTACATTGTGATGAATCGAACACCCATAGAGTTACGGTGTTGATCATGTTTTGCCGCGGAAGAGGTTTAGTCAGCGGATCTGCGACATTCAGATCCGTATGCACTTTAAATTTCTATGTCTCCATTCTGAACATTTTCACGGATGGAGTTGAGCGACGCTTGATGTGCTGGTCTTCTTGTGAAACACTGGGCTCCTTGGCAAGGGCAATAGCTCGGTGTTGTCACGGAAGAGTTTGATCGGCCCCGACGCATTGGGTATGACTCCTAGGTCGGTGATGAACTCCTTCACCCAAATTGCTTCATGTGCTACCTCCGAGGCTGCCATGTACTCCGCTTCACATGTAGATCCCGCCACGGCGCTCTGCTTGCAGCTGCACCAGCTTCTTGCTCCACCATTCAACATATACCGTATCCGGTTTGTGACTTTGAGTCATCGGATCTGTGTCGAAGCTAAGCGTCGGCGTAACCCTTCTGACGAGCTCTTCGTCACCTCCATAAACGAAACATGTCCTTTGTCCTTTTCGGTACTTTAGGATATTCTTGACCGCTGTCCGGTGTTCCTTGCGGGATTACTTTGGTACCTTCCTACCAAACTTACGGCAAGGTTTACATCAGTCTGGTACACAGCATGGCATACATAATAGATCCTATGGCTGAGGCATAGGGGATGACACTCATCTCTTCTTTATCTTTTGCCGTGGTGGGCATTGAGCTGAGCTCAATCTCACACCTTACAATCAGGCAAGAACCCTTCTTGGACTGGTCCATTTGAACTTCTTCAAAATCTTATCAAGGTATGTGCTTTGTGAAAGACCTATGAGGCGTCTCGATCTATCTCTATAGATCTTGATGCCTAATATATAAGCAGCTTCTCCAAGGTCCTTCATTGAAAAACACTTATTCAAGTAGGCCTTAATGCTGTCCAAGAATTCTATATCATTTCCCATCAAGTATGTCATCTACATATAATATGAGAAATGCTCTGAGCTCCCACTCACTTTCTTGTAGCAGGCTTCTCCATAAGTGCATAAACTAAGCGCTTTGATCATCTCATCAAGCGAATGTTCTAACTCGAGATGCTTGCACCAGCCCATAAATGGATCATTGGAGCTTGCATACCTTGTCGACATTCTTAGGATCGACAAAACCTTCGGCTGTATCATATCAGCTCTTCCTTAAGATAACCGTTAAGGCGCTGTTTTGGCGTCCATGTGCCATATCTCATAATCATAGTATGCGGCAATTGCTAACATGATTCGGACGGACTTAAGCTTCGCTACGGAGAGAAAGTCTCATCGTAGTCAATCCCTTGAACTTGCCGATAACCCTTAGCGACAAGTCGAGCTTTATAGATGGTGACATTACCATCGCGTCCGTCTTCTTCTTAAAGATCCATTTGTTTTCTATCGCTCGCCGATCATCGGGCAAGTCGGTCAAAGTCCACACTTTGTTTTCATACATGGATTCTATCTCGGACTTCATGGCTTCTAGCCATTTGTTGGAATCTGGGCCGCCATCGCTTCTTCATAGTTGAAGGTTCACCGTTGTCTAACAACATGATTTCCGGGACAGGGTTGCCGTACCACTGCAGTGCGGGCGTGTCCTAGTGGACCTGAAGTTCAGTAGCAACTTGATCCGAAGTACCTTGATCATCATCATGAATTTCCTCTTGGTTGGTGTAGGCATCACGGGAACATTTTCTGAGCTGCACTACTTTCTGTTCAAGAGGTAGTACTTCATCGAGTTCTACTTTCCTCCACTTACTTCTTTCGAGAGAAACTCTTTTCGAGAAAGGTTCCGTTCTGGCAACAAAGATCTTGCCTTGGATCTAAGGTAGAAGGTATACCCAAAGGTTTCCTTAGGGTATCCTATGAAAACGCATTTTCCGACTTGGGTTCGAGCTTTTCGGGTTGAAGTTTCTTGACATAAGAATCGCATCCCCAAACTTTTAGAAGCGACAGCTTAGGTTTCTTCCCAAACCATAATTCATACGGTGTCGTCTCAGCGGTTTAGGCGGTGCCCTATTTAAAGTGAATGTAGCTGTCTCTAGGCGTATCCCCAAAATGATAGCGGTAAATCGGTAAGAGACATCATAGATCGCACCATATCCAATAGAGTGCGATTCTGACGTTCGGACACACCGTTCTGTTGAGGTGTTCGGTGGCGTTAGTTGTGAAACGATTCCACATTTTCTTAAGTGTGTACCAAATTCGTGACTTAAATATTCTCCTCCACGATCGATCGTAAGAATTTTATCTTTCGGTCACGTTGATTCTCTACTTCATTCTGAAATTCCTTGAACTTTTCAAAGGTCTCGGACTTGTGTTTCATCAAGTAGACATACCCATATCTACTCAAGTCATCGTGAGAGTGAGAACATAACGATATCCTCCATGAGCCTCAACGCTCATTGGACCTTTTACATCGGTATGTATGATTTCCAACAAGTTGGTTGCTCGCTCCATTGTTCGAGAGAATGGAGTCTTGGTCATCTTGCCCATGAGGCATGGTTAGCATGTGTCAAATGATTCATAATCAAGAGACTCCAAAGTCCATCAGCATGGAGCTTCTTCATGCGCTTGACACCAATGTGACCAAGGCGGCGGTGCCACAAGTATGTGGGACTATCGTTATCAACTTTACATCTTTTGGTATTCACGCTATGAACATGTGTAATACTAAACTCGAGATTCATTAAGAATAAACCATTGACCATCGGAGCATGACCATAAAACATATCTCTCATATAAATAGAACAACCATTATTCTCGGTTTAAATGAGTAGCCATCTCGCATTAAGCGAGATCCGGATACAATATTCATGCTCAAACTTGGCACCAAATAACAATTATTAAGGTTTATAACTAATCCGTGGGTAAATGAAGAGGTAGCGTGCCAGCGGCGATCACATCGACTCTGGAACCATTCGGCAGCGCATCGTCACCTCGTCGCCGCCGGTCTCCGCTTATTCCGCAGCTCTGCTGTGAGTTACAAATATGAGCAGCGGCACGGTATCAAATACCGGGAGTTACTACGATTACTGGTAAGGTACACATCAATTACATGTATATCAAATATACCTTTGGTGTTGCCGGCCTTCTTATCCGCTAAGTATTTGGGGCAGTTCCGCTTCCAGTGACCCCTCCCCTTGCAATAAAAGCACTCAGTCTCGGGTTTGGGTCCATTCTTTGACTTCTTCCCGGCAACTTGCTTACCGGGCGCGGCAATCTCCTTGCCGTCCTTCTTGAAGTTCTTTTTACCCTTGCCCTTTTTGAACTTAGTGGTCTTATTGACCATCAACACTTGATGTTCTTTCTTGATTTCAACCTCGGCTGACTTGACATAGAGAACACTTCAGAATGGTCTTTACCATCCCCGCATGTTGTAGTTCATCACAAAGCTCTTGTAGCTTGGTGGGGAGCGGATGGAGGATTCTGTCAATGACCGCCTCATCGGGGAGGTTAATATTCAGCTGGGTCATACGGTTGTACACCGGACATCTTGAGAATGTGCTCCTTGACGAACTGTTTTCCTCCATCTTACAACTATAGAACTTGTCGGAGATGTCATATCTCGACCGGGCGTGAGCTTGGAAAACAAGTTTCAGCTCTTGAACATCTCATATGCTCCGTGATGCTCAAAGCGCTTTTGGAGCCCGGTTCTAAGCTGTAAAGCATGCCGCACTGAATGAGGGAGTAATCATCAAGACGAGACTGCCAAGCATTCATAATGTCTTGGTTCTGCAGAGACAGGGCGTCACCTAGCGGTCCTTCTAGGGCGTATTGTTTCTGGCAGCTATGAGGATGATCCTCGGGTTCGGACCCAGTCCGTATAGTTCTTGCCGTCATCTTTCAGCTTGGTTTTCTCTAGGAGCAGCGTTGAAGTTCAAGTTGACATGGCGTTGGCCATTTGATCTACAAGACATATCATTCAAAAGTTTTAGACTAAGTTCATGATAATAAAGTTCATCTAATCAAATTATTACAATGAACTCCCACTCAGATTAGACATCCCTCTAGTCATCTAAGTGTTACGATCCGAGTCGACTAGGCCGTGTCCGATCAACACGTGAGACGGACTAGTCTGCGTCGGTGAACATTCTCATGTTGATCGTATCTTCCATCGACTCGTGTTCGACCTTTCGGTCTCCGTGTTCGAGGCCATGTCTGTACATGCTAGGCTCGTCAAGTTAACCCTAAGTGTTTCTGCGTGTGTAAATCTTGCTTACACCGTTGTATGTGAGCGTAAGAATCCATCACACCGATTAACACGTGGTGCTTAGAAGCGACGAACTGTAGCAGCGGTGCCGATTAGGGAGAACACTTCTTGAAATTGTTCTAAGGATCATCTTATTTACTACCGTCGTTCTAAGTAAACAAGATGTATAACCATAATAAACATCACATGCAATTATAAAGTAGTGACATGATATGGCCAATATCATATAGCTCCTTGATCATCCTGTCACCGGCATGACACCATGATCTCCATCGTCATGATCTCCATCATCGTGCCTCCATGAAGTTGTCCGCCAACGACTACTTCTACTTCTATGGCTAAGCGTTTAGCAATAAAGTAAAGTAAATTACATGGCGTTCTTCAATGACACGCAGGTCATATAAAAATAAAGACAACTCCTATGGCTCCTGCGGTTGTCATACTCATCGACATGCAAGTCGTGATTCCTATTACAAGAACATGATCTCATACATCACAATATATCATCATTCATCACAACTTGGCCATATCCGTCACATGACAATTGCTGCAAAAACAAGTTAGGCGTCCTCTAATTGTTGTTGCATCTTTTACGTGGCTGCAATTGGGTTCTAGCAAGAACGTTTTCTTACCTACGAATAACCTGGCGTGATCTTGTCAACTTCTATTTACCCTTCATAAGGACCCTGTTCATCGAATCCGCTCCAACTAAAGTAGGAGAGGCAGACACCCGCCAGCCACCTTATGCAACTAGTGCATGTTAGTCGGTGGAACCGGTCTCACGTGGAAATGCGTGTAAGGTTGGTCGGGCGCTTCATCCCACAATACCGCGGAAGCAAGAAAGCGACTAGTAGCGGCAAGTAAGTTGACAAGATCCACGCCCACAACAAAATTGTGTTCTACTCGTGCAAAGAGAACTACGCATAGACCTAGCTCATGATGCCCTTTGTTGGGGAGCGTTGCAGAAAATTAAAATTTTCTACGGTTTCACCAAGATCCATCTATGAGTTCTACTAAGCAACGAGTTACTAGAGAGAGTTTGCATCTACATACCACTTGTAGATCGAGTGCAGGCGATTGAGGAGTGGTGATGATGAAGGCGTTCCCAACGTGATTCCGATCACCGATGACCAAAGTGCTGAAAGGACAGCACCTCCGTGTTCAACACACGTGCGGGACGATGGCGTCTCCTCCGTCTTGATCCAGCAAGAATGAAGGAGAGGTTGAGAAGACAACTCAATGGCAGCCTGACGGCGTGGTGCGGTTGGTCTGACAATTCTCGGCGGGGCTTCGCCAAGCTGCGTGGAGAAAGAGAGGTGTTGGGGAGGGAGGGCTGCGCCTTCAATCGTGTTGGCAGCCTCCCCCACCCCTCTATTTATAGGAGGAGAGGGCAAGGGGGCGGCCATCTAGGGAAACCCTAGATGGGGCGGCTGACCAAGGGAGGAGGGAGGTGGCTTGCCCCCAAGCTGAGGCGCCCCTTTGGGTTTCCCCTCCCAAACCCTAACCGCATGGGCCTGGGTGGGGGCGCGCCCAGCCACCAGGGGCTGGCTCCCTCTCCACTTAGCCCATGTGGCCCCCGGAGGTGGCCCCTCCGGTGGACCTCCGGAACCCTCCGGTGGCCCGGTACATTACAGTATACCCCGAAACTTTCCGGAGTCCGTTTAACCACTTTCCATATATAAATCTTTACCTCGGACCATTCCGGAACTCCTCGTGACGTCCGGGATCTCATCCGGGACTCCGAACAACATTCGGTAATCACATACTTGTCTTCCTATTAACCCTAAGCGTCACCGAACCTTAAGTGTGTAGACCCTACAGGTTCGGAGACATCTGAACATGACCGAGACTACCTCAAGTCAATAACCAACAGCGGGATCTGGATACCCATGTTGGCTCCCACATGCTCCTCGATGTTGTCATCGGATGAACCACGATGTCAAGGGTTCAAGCAACCCGTATTCTATTCCCTTTGTCGGACGGTATGTTACTTGCGAGACTCGATCGTCGGTATCCCAATACCTCGTTTAGTCTCGTTACCGGCAAGTCACTTTACTCGTACCGCAATGCATGATCCGTGACCGGACACTTGATCACTTTGAGCTCATTATGATGATGCATTACCGAGTGGGCCCAGTGATACCTCTCCGTGTCACGGGTGACAAATCCGATCTCGATCCGTGTCAACCCAATGGTCACTTTCGGAGATACGTAGTGCACCTTTATAGTCACCCGATTACGTTGTGACGTTTGATACACCAAAGCACTCCTACGGTATCCGGGAATTGCACGATCTCATGGTCTAAGGAAGAGATACTTGACATTGGAAAAGCTCTAGCAAAGCGAACTACGATCTTTGTGCTATGCTTAGGATTGGGTCTTGTCCATCACGTCATTCTCCTAATGGCGTGATCCGTTATCAATGACATCCGATGTCCATAGTCGAAACCATGACTATCTGTTGACCAACGAGCTAGTCAACTAGAGGCTTACTAGGGACGTATTGTAGTCTATGTATTCACACGTGTATTACGATTTCCGGATAATATAGTTATAGCATGAATAAAGACAATTATCATGAACAAGGAAATATAATAATAATGCTTTTATTATTGCCTCTAGGGCATATTTCCAACATCACGGGACCCACGACATTGTGAGTGTATATAGTCAATAGACAAAGAGAACATCACAAGATCGGTGACACACAGGAGGTATCTACTCGAGCAGTATTTTTTGTTTGGTATTGTTGAGGCGGGCGGGGTTTGGGCGGGCTGTGGCCCATCTAGCCCAGGCTTATATTTTATGTTCACCATGTGACCAGCCCAACTATTTTTTCTTTGTGAAAATGAGCCCGGTTTATTTTTTTCTGAAGAATACCCAATCTAGGCCTACTTATTTTCTACATACGATGGGCTGCAACTCTTTCAAGGCGCTTTGCAAATCCTGAAAGTAATATGAAATGGGTTGTAAATATAAAAACAGATGACAAATTGGCAATTACTTTATAATTTCTGATTTTTTCACATTTTAGATTCCTATTTCTTTGGGCATTAACCTAATTTAAATATATCTTCAAAGTACTTTAAATCTGGCTCAACATTTCGGTATTAAAATAGTTGGAACCCACGAAATATGCGAAATTGGCCTGGCCAACCAAAAAAACAGCTGCAATAAATTGCATAAGAAGTTGCCATGAGCTATATATAAATTATTAAAAAAAGAGAGTGGTCTGACTTGTGGGCCTGTTTAGTTGGCGTGTATGCAAGATTTTTTAGTTATTATATACGTCAACAAACGATTCTAGCAGACGTAACCGTTGGATGTCAATCCAACGGCCGCCGTGTTTCTTCAACCTCTGGTCTTCTTGCTCCAGGCGCCAAAGCAGCGCCGGCCGGACCGCCTGCTCCCGCCTCCCGTGGCCGACTGTGCTGCCGCGCAGGCCTCAGCGCCCTACTACTCCCACCACTGGCCAGGGCATCCCTCTACGCACCCACGGCCCCTGTTATTCTGCGGCGACGGTAGCCTCACACCGCTGCCGAACGAGTGAACCCTCATAATCCTCTACGCGTGGGTATCCACTTCCAAGTCTTCCCCGGCTCCGCGTCGTCCCCTTCCTAGGCCTCGCCGTCATCCACCGCCCTGGTGCTCTCTGCGCGGCGTGGTCAACGTGGTCAAGGAATGGCTTCCATCGGACGTGGACTGTACATGGAGAGGCTGACAGCTGGGTCCACGGCCGCAGCAAGGAAGTGCCTCCTTATTACGCGGAAAATAATGATTCCTCCACCTGACAGCTGGGACCCACCGGACGGGCCACTATATTTAGCAGAAAAAACGTTTCCCCAGACTGCTGGGACCCACTGGCTTCATCTTCGCATGCAAGGAAGTGCGTCCAAAAAAAAAGATCCGTCCCCCTGACTGCTGGGACCCACCAGCTACACCTTGCACGCAAGGAAGTGCGTCCGGGCAAAAAAACGATTTCGCCCCCCTGACTGCTGGGACCCACCGGCTACATCTCCGCACGCAAGGAAGTGCGTCCGGGCAAAATAAAAGATTCGCCCCCCTGACTGCTGGGACCCACCAGCTACATCTTCGCACGCGAGGAAGTGCCTGACAGTCGGGACTCACCTGGTCGAAGGGTACGTAGCGTTGTCATTCTTGTCGCGTGACGATATGCGTACATCTTGGTCATTGTGAAGCGGCGCGCGTGTCGTAGTAGTAGGCGCGCCGCGTAGCATGTACTGCGTCGTACAGCGGCCAGGGTGCAAGAAAATCTGACCCGCGTATGTGTACATCTGGGCGGGTCTCGAACGCCTACTCGCACATACGTACGGCCAGGGCTCGTGTACATGGCTGGGTCGAAACGGAGAAACAGCGTCGTCGTCGTGTTCATGGGGAAGCAACAGAGTGCGTTGTGTTCATGGGGAGGCAACGGAATGCGTCGTGTTCGCCGGGAGCAGCGGAATGCGTCGTGTCAATCGGGAGGCAGCGGAGGCGTGGGAGCCAACCAGCTGGGTCGAGCGGAATGCGTGGTCGTGTTCGCCGGGAGGCTTGGGCGGAACAGGCGATGGAAGCGAGGCTGGCGTACCGCTGGCGGAGAAAGCGGACCTCCCTACGTTGAAGCAGGGTCTGTTGATCGGGAGGGTGTGGCGTACCGCAAAGCGGAGAAGCGGACCTCCTACGGTCGAAGCAGGGTCCTGTTGATCGGGAGGGTGTGGCGTACCGCCAAAGCAGACCGAAACAGACCTCCTACGGTCGAAGCAGAAGTCTGTTGATCGGGAGAAGTGCAGCGCACATAAAGCGGACGAAACGGACTTGTGTTGGAGCGCTGCGGTCGAAACGGGGGTCCTCTTCATCGGGAGGGGTGTGGCGTACCACAAAACAGGACTCCACGGTATAATGTTCATCTCCACCGTCGACCTCCTCCAGCCTCCACGGGCTCCTGTTCATCCAGCCTCCACCGCGCGCTACTCCACCGGCTATTGTTCAACCACCACTCCACGGGCACCCCTCCACCGTCTACTGTTCATCCAGCCCTCCACACCACGGGGTCCTGTTCATCCAGAGGCAACGCCACCACTCACTGTTCATCCAACACCCCCTCCCCATAGCGCTCCTGTTCATCTAATGGATCGGCTTGATTAGCAGCAATGGCAGACGGAATCGCTCGCTCGGGTTCAGTTAACAGCCATCGATCGATCGCTCGGGTTCAGTAACGCGTAGCTTGTAGTGCAATCGCTCCGGTTCAGTTAGAGCCCAACGCCTCGCTCGGGTTCAGTTAGAGCCAACGGCTCGCACACTCGCGCGTACGTGTAAGAGAGAAACGCGCATCGCTCGGCCCCCGACCTCCCACCGTAACCGGGAACTCCCTGAAGTTTTCCTCCCCCTCGCTTCTACCACGGTTTTTTCCGTCACGGACGACCCAAAGAATGTCATGCAGCTGCGTCTCCGGCCCGCCCAGGACAAAAAGCCCATTTTCTGTCATGATTTTTTGTCATAGAAATAGGAGCCCACCACATCTATGATGATACCGGGTTTTGTCACAATTATCGTCATAGAAGTGTCATATGTATGACAGAAAAAATTTCGTTCGGCCCAAAATGTCACGGATGTGTCTTTTTTTTTGTAGTGAATACATAGTCCTATCAACATACAACTAACCCTATGGTGTGATCCACGCGCGCGCTCATATGATGGGCACCAAAGGACAGCAACATAACCACAAGCAAATTAAATCAATCATAGCAATTCATCAACCACCGATAGGACAACGAAAATCTACTCAGACATCATAAGATGGCAACACATCATTGGATAATAATATGAAGCATAAAGCACCATGTTCAAGTAGAGGGTACAGCGGGTTGCGGGAGAGTGGACCGTTGTAGATAGATGGGGGAAGGTGATGGAGATGTTGGTGAAGATGGCGTAGGTGTTGGTGAAGATAGCGGTGATGATGATAGCCCCCGGTGGCACTCCGGCGCCTTCGGAAGCGAGGGGGAGAGAGCCCGCCTCCTTCTTCTTCTTCCATGACCTTATCCCTAGATGGGAGAAGGATTTCCCCTCTGGTCCATGGTCTCCATTGCGTGGGAGGGGCGAGAGCCCCTCCGAGATTGGATCTGTCTCTCTGTCTCTCTCTGTTTCTGCGTTCTCCCCTGCTGCCCTTTCACCGTTTCGTATATATATGGAGATCCATAACTCTGACTGGACTGAAACCTTTACTGTGATTTTTGACCAAAAATTAGCTTTCTTGCAGCCAAAGAAGGGCATCAACCGCCTTACGGGTGGACCACGAGGGTCAGGGGCGCACCCAGGGGGGTGGGGCGCGCCCCCCTGCCTCGTGCCTCCCTCGGGCACCGTCTCACGTGGATGATTCTTCCGGAATTCTCTAAATATTCCAAAAATATTCTTCGTCCGTTTTGATCCCGTTTGATATGGATATTCTGTGAAACAAAAACATGCAACAAAGCAGGAGGCTTGCCTTGGAGCCTTTGGATCAATATGTTAGTCCCAAAAATAGTATTAAAAAATTGCCAAAAGTATATGAAAGTTGTAGAATATTGGCATGGAACAATCAAAAATTATAGATACGATGGAGACGTATCATCCACAAACACCCACCGCTTCTAGAACCCACTCACAACCGGCGAGAGCTCAAAGTCGAACCCTGAGCCAGCCGTCACCGCGACGGCTTGGAAGCTCAAGCATCCTGAGCGCTGCCGGGCATCAGTCCGATGAAGCGAGAAGAAATGGCGAAGCAGAGCCACAGAGGGAGCGATGCCCACCATGGCCTCACAAACAAAGCGAAGGCGTCAAGGAGAATGATATTTGGGGTCCAAGTGCAGCACATTGATTTGGTAGTGAGAGAAACAGCGGCGGTGAAGAAGAAAGAAAGAACCGGGCCAGCCTAGAGGCGTGAAGATGGATGGGGGTCTAAGTGGCCCCCCTATAAATCGTAGCGCGGGATGTAGGCCAAGCCATCGTCGCCCCCCACTCATTGGAGTCATTGACGAGCATTGGGCTAACATTGTCCATTCCTTCCTGGTTGAGCACCACCGACCGCTCGACGGCGGGCTCGAAGGCTTCTTCCCATTCTTCTTCCGGCTCGGTGCCATGGCGATGGAGAGGGTTGGATCCTGGTCGGGTCGGAGGAGGAGACCGCTGCTTTATGGAAGGCGGAGGAGTTGGGGGAGCGCACCACTGGTGATGGAGGTGGAACTGTGTAGACAATGGCAGCAGCCTAGCCTGGCGGATATCAAGGCCGCGTGGGGAAGTGGAGGTGCCCACGTCCCGTCAATCTCCATGCATCAATCATGGATGCATGCGGTTGGGGCCCACGGTGCTCCGCAATTGCCTTTTGGCTTCGCCTCGAAGCCAAGTCGGCAGCGCCTTGGGCGGGGGCTCTTGTCGGCGTCACAGGGCAGGGGTACCGGACTTGCCTACCTACGGCCCATGGCGTGGCTCCGCAAACGGCCTAGTACGGCCCAGCTTCAGCATCAACCACTGAAGACCCTTGCGAGGGGCCAAGTCTCGTGAGGCGGACGACACCAAGACCTTCCCGGGGACGGCCTCACCAGGCTGGCTCCCGAGGACTGGAGATATCTATGCAAGTGGCACCTCGCGAGGTTCACGTGATGTGAGCCATGAAGACCAAGACCAGGTGGATTCCAGCGGTGTCAGGACCCCGATTCCAAGTCACATCGACCTGGTGGTAACACCTCATATCACTTTTGCGGCCTCACGCACGGTATTCCCAGGTGTCGCCTTACCATGGCCGGGACCGTTTGCGCCTTTTGGCTCACGTATATGATAGTGTTGCTAGCATCCACATGACAAAGAACCGGGCCGACATGGCTGGTTGTGAACAAGCGGCACTAACCTATGGGGACGGGCATACATGAATCACCTCGAGCATGTCGGTCATCAGCGTATGAATTGGGCTGTAAGCACTGGGCTATGAGGACTCGGTATCCGGGCTGTAGCAGGCTAAGCAGGACTCGAATACCACCGCGTGACATTTCCCGAAGGACGGACATAAGGCGAAATGAATCACATGCCGGCCAGTCAAGTGTCCAAGCAGTAGTCTTGGGCTAGCAGGACTCGGTGAACCGGGCTGTAGCGGACTACTATCGCTCGAAGCACGAGACTACATTTCCCCATATGAGAGGCTGCCAGGATAAACAACTAGATTGTCGGATCCCTCATACCAAGCATTTCAATCATACCGCACTATGCCCGATATGAGTAAATACAACAAGGCATCACAACAAAACTCTACAACTCAAGTACTTTATTTAAGAGGCTCAGGAGCCATACATAACATAGTCATACAGGTAGGGGTCACATGACCCAACACTCAAATCATACAATCATACAAGCACATGCGAAGCAAACTAGTCAGTACAGACTCTAGAAAGAAAAGAAAGCTTGTTGGAGCCTTTCTATCTACAACGGCCCTTCACAAGTCTTAGATCGCCACACGGTGGCTAGTTCACTCGTCGAAGTCAATATCTACATAGAATCCGTCGGAGGGGGTAGTATAGTCCTCTGAAAACATTAATTAAGCAAACATGAGTACAAAGGTACTCAGCAAGTCTTACCACAGAATCCTATCATACATGCACATTCTCAAGGAAGGAAGTGGAGTTATTTGCAGCAAGCCAGCTTTGACTCTTGGCTAAGCTATCCTACGTGACACCACTTTGTAAAGCATTTGTCGTGCAGAGTCCACTAATCACCATCACAATACTCCACCGTGGATCCTCTCGTCATCCACGAGAGGGCCATCCACGATACTCACACTATCTTGAGGCTTTTAGTAGTATCCATTTACTTGTCTATGAACTGATATAGGTAACCCGAAGTCCGTTTCCGTGGACACGGCTATTCGAATAGATCATATTTAACCTGCGGGGTGTACTTCTTCACACGCTCTCACCACTTATAAATCGTTTACGACATGTACTCGGCAACCTTCAGCGGAAGCCCAGCGTGGGTGTCGGCCACAGCCTACCTAAACACTCAAGTCCCTAGTCCGGTTTATCGCCTATTCGGGTTCCATCCGAGGGAGTCCGGCCGAGGTTTCCCATACAGCCCGAACGATGTGTGCGGGGTTCCGAGATACCAAGCGGGCACTCGGTACAAGACCCACGGTGCCTACCGCAACACAACCCACCCCTAAGGTCAGCGTTGCGGCATTGACATGCTACAAACACGAAACTACTTGCAACTCCGGACTATGAACAGGGGTGGTTAAGAAGCCGAGAGGGTCCATTGGTTTCGGGCCCAATGCGTGGTAGTAGCTAGCTCATGGATCACAAACACAGATCTCAGTTCTTAAGTTCGGCTTCAATGAAACAACCCACCATGTACTCCTACATGGCCTCTCATCGATACCTTTACCAAATCGTGTTCAACACTTTCACTCTCGAACCAACACAACCTTTCACTCCAGTTCATCATCCCGATGAGCCAGACCTGACACAACTCTAACCATAGCAAGCATAGCATGGTAGGAATCACAAACATGGCTCAATCAACTCCTACACATACTAGTGGGTTTCATCTAGTTACTGTGGAAATGACAGGTCATGCAGAGGAAGTGGGTTCAACTACCGCAGCACACAACAGTTTGAATCGCGTTGTCTTAATGCAGATGCGAGAGCGAGAAGCGAGAACATGGGTTTGTATCGGAATGATCAATGAGTTGCTTGCTGATGGGCTGGGGTAGGAACGCCCTTGAGATGTATAGTCGAGGTTATCTTGAGGAGAACCTATCATGAAAGCACACGAAAGTAAACACACATGACAATATGCAACAACATGATGCATGCTATGACATGGCAATATGGATGTGTGTTGGTCTAATGCAAGCTGAAAAACAGGGGGATGAACTCATTTGAATCAAGGATTCAAATGATAGCTCATTTGGTTAGTCCTAATGGTGCAATATCTTATTCTGGTTAAACAGCATGGTTAACTTGTTTTAACATGCATGAAACCTGTACCAATGGATAGAGTGGATTTTTCTGATAATTTTCATATATAAATCTTTGCATTTGGAGTTATAGAATAAAAGTTATAAGCATTTGAAATTTGAATTATATTACGGAATTTGTTATATCGAGAATAAATCCAGAAATTCATTTATTAACGTCGACATGAGGTCGGCGTGGCGTCAGGGGTCAACGAGGTCGTCCAGTCAAAGCTGACCAGTGGGACCCAGAGTCAGGGTAATTAACTTAACTAAAGTTTAATTAAACTAACCTATTTAGTTAGCGAGGCTGGGCCCGATTGTCGATGACTGTTCGGGGTCAGCGCTGGGCCACGAGTGGTCAATACCCACGTCGGCCGCACCGGCGACTAGCGCCGCGAGCCCGACACTGCAGCGGAGGGAGTGTGTTTGGTGATTCCGGTGACCAAGCGAGTCGCGGAAGATAGCTACTGGTAGCTAGAAGCAACCCGCATCTATTGGTGGGGTTATTTGGGGTGGGGTGGCGGAGTTGGCGCCCGCGACGAAGTTAAGCGGACGCCGGGGTTGACCAACGACAGGTTTGGGGTTAGAGGGCTCGAGGCGCGGGAAGTGCATGGGCAGACCCGTTGGGGTGTGGTGAATCTGCAGGCACCTGGGGTGGCGGAGAGTGGCCAGGGCCACGCCGTGACGAGCTCCAGCGGTGCGTGCGGGTGATCGTGGTTGGGTCGTTATGGTGCTTGGAGGAGCGAGAGAGAGAGAGGGAGTTAGATAGGCTCACGCGCGCGTAGAAAGCCTCGTCGGGTCGAGGGGATGAGCCAGGCGACAGCGACGTCAAGGGATCTCCGCGACTTGAGCTCGGTCGAGGTCGGTGAGCTGGGTTCGGGGTACCGTGACGAATTCAGCTAGCTAGGGGTAGTGGAGTCTTGGAGACTCTGGACATGGTGGGGAGGAGCATGACGGCGAGGAGCACGACAGGCGGTGGCGCGTCGGCGATGGCGTCGGCCAAGTTGGGGAGGCGAGAGAGAGGAGGCGGGGGCGAATGGGCGTGTCGAGGGGTGAGGCGCAGTGGCAGTGGCGGCCGTCGCGAGGCGAGGAGGTGAAGCGAGGCGTGCCAGCTGCGTGGCGCCACAGGCTCGCCCGTCAGGCACTGGCTGCCTGCTGGCCGAGCCAAGCCAGCTCGGCTGGCATGGCTCTTGAGGCTGGGCGGCAGGTGGGCCGAACTGAGCGTCAGAGTGAGGTTTTCCTTTTTAGTCTTTTTCTATTTTCTGCAACTTTGTGGGGTTTCTAAAATACCAAAACTGTTTTAAAAATCACCAAAATGCTCACGGTCTCTTGTTGGAATATTTCCAACATGAAACATTTAGTTTGGCAATTTTTGAACATTTAAAATATTTTATATAATTAAAAATGCTCAAGTTCAAAACTTGTGGGTTAATCCTAGGAACTTTGGATGACCTAGAAAATGATACACCTCCTTTGACATAGGTTCTGAACCCAAACAAAGAGGATGAGCATTTTGAAGGGCATTTCAGTTCATTGAAATAATTTTAGTAAACCCTAGTTCTTTTAAGGAGGGGTGTTACGGGTTTCTGCCTTCCCCATTTCAAATTCAAATGGAATTTAAACATGATGCACACCCTAATGCATGGTCTAAGCGGGATGTGACAAGCGGAGTGCAGTGTACCGATTTCCTCTTTGGTGCTATTGAGGCATGCGTGGGTGAGGAGTCCCGAGGCATTAGGCAAAGGTTTCCATATCGGTGCCTTGAGACCAACACTACTAGGAAAAAGGCCTACTAATGGCGCCTGGTTTTGCCTACTAATGGCGCATTACCAGTGCGCCATTAATAACTTTCCACCTAGTATATTTTTACTAATGGCGCACCACCGGTGCGCCATTAGTATCTATCTATACTAATGGCGCGCGAAGCGATCGCCATTAGTATGTAACCTAATCCGCCATTAGTTATGCCTCCGGGCCATACCTAAGCATGTGCTTTGTCATACTAATGGCGCATGCTATGTTGATCGCCATTAGTATCCTTTAGCATACTAATGGCGCACCGGTCGTGATGCGCCATTAGTATGAATATTTGGTTTTTTACTTTTACGATTTTTGCACAGGTTACAAAATATATTATTGGACATAATATAGACAGCAGCACACAGCAACATCAGATTCATCGAATACAATAGAAGATTAGTCTCCAAATACAATTCATCATATTAGTCTCGAATTCAAAAGACCGAACAAAGATAAAACATTACAAGTCTCAAGACCGCGAGTATCAAGTTTGTATTCACATTACAAGTCGATATCGATCATCTAAACTACCATCACATAGAAGAGCTGTGGTCATCACGATGAGCATCATCAGCGATCAAGCTGGTCTTCATCCGGTTCCTCCAACGCTCCCTCCTCTCTCCCGCTAGATAGCGGGCGTATCTAGATTCGGCCTCCGCCCTAGTGGTGTACCCTTTGTAAGCTGTTACCGCTGAAGCGGTGAACCTGTCTCTACACTCCTCCCGGTCGTCGAGACTCAGGAACCTTACCCTTGTACCACGACATACGATGGCATCTCTATGCACAAGCCAAACAACAGACAATACATAAGCAATATGTAAGTATGCAACAAAAGGATCAGAAGAGAAAAGCAAGACATTAATAGCACAATTCATGGTCCTACTAATAAATAGCATCGATTACATCTAAGTTGAATGACTGTCCAAATCAAAGAGGCATACGAATTCATTAAAGTTTAATTACAACAGGAGCCAATAAATGTTTCAGAACCTGCACATCACTATATCGACTTGACTCATCGGACAGGAGCATGGATGAAGCCGCCGTCTGTCGTGATGGTCATGAAATCGCGGTTGTTGTCACCCTGCATTTGTAGCATTTCATCTATCTCACTGTTGGACGGTTGATATCTGCGGAAGAACTGCCCCGAGGTATGAAGGACATCTTGATGGATGATGTCCGCAAACTCCATCTGGATGCGAAAGAATTCTTGTCTAAGGTCGCGTCAGGGTTGCCGACAACCTCGCGGCCCAATCTTTGAGACTATCTGGTAGCGAAGGTGATGATGGTCCTTATGATCGCCGCATGTGATGGAGGCGTAGTAGGCATCCTTCGACCGCCCGGTAGCTGCTTGGCCAGCGAACTTCGTGTGTGTGAGAAGGTGTGCTTGCGTGCCCCTAAACTGCCCTGGTGAAGGTGCCTCCAGATTTGGCGTGGCAGGAGAACATCATCAAGAATTTTCTTGACATTTGTGTAGTCTATCTTGGAGTTACGGTTGAATTGAAATACGTGACCATGGAATATTTGGGCTTAAGAGGATGAGTGTGCAATGTGTCCTGCGAGAACACGGAATGTTAGAAAAAAAAAACGATCGAAATCTAAGAAATCATATGTTACAGGCGGTTAAGGGATGACTTACTCGGGAAAGTAATCCACAAGGAAGTTATCCTTATCTGGGTTTGCGAATAGCGCCTTCGGTGTGAACTGCATAAATTGGTGGTCCCGCGCTGCTCAAGTGCTTGGCACACATGTAGAGCGAATTAGACTATCACGATGTCCGGGGTCTTGTCTCTAATGATCCGCATCTCCATACTCAGCGAAAACAGCCGAGCGAAGGTGTAGTGCAGCGGATGAAGGTTAAACATAGCAAAGATGTCATCAAACCGCAGACGATCGTACCCCGATGTCGCCATCCACAAAGCCCTTGCCCTCGGCACCTTAGCCACGAAAACGGGTATGCCACATCATTCTCTCGAGACGCCGCTTCTCCAAAGAAAGAACAACTGTAAATGCGCAGACTCCGCATAGCACGGTTGCAGCATTCAGCATATTTGGCGGTAGCATCGCCTACCAGCCACATGCACCCTCCTCGAGATATCCTTAGGTGAAGGTGGCCCGTGCCGAGCCGGATCGAACTTCGGTGCGGCTGGCTGCTTTCCGGCGCCCTTAGTCTTCGTTTCCGTCCCTTCTTCTTGATCTCCTGTAATGGGGCCGAGTTCTGCTCACATACCGCCTTGAGCATGTTGGGTCTGATAATATTTCGCACCTCAGCTATCTGAGGCTCGGTGAAGGCGGGAGCTAGGCGTGTCTCGAGAGCTGAGCAGCGGGCGGCGCTTTGCAATTGGATTTCTCCGCCGTACCAGCTAGATCGCGGATGCGTCTTGGTTGGGTTCTTGAGAAGAGGCCCGCATAACTCGTCGGCGTACCCATGTTTGGCAAAGTACTTATCAACTTTGGTAAATGTACCATCGTCGTTGTCGTGCGCCATCCGGATCTGTGCCATAGGGCTGTCCGGATCACGTGCCATAGGGATGTCCGGCGGTCCGGTAGCGTTCGCGGCGTTCTTGCCATGGCTTGGCGGCCTGGTGGCGGTCTTGTGCTCGTGGGGTGGTGTCCCCGCCCCAAAGCGAATCTGGCTCTTGGCCAAGAGAGCCGATTCTGCGAGCGAGGGTCATCTCATCTTCTTCGTCGGCCCCGGTGGTCCGGATCGGAGGTAACAACTCGTCGTAGCCGGCAGCACCGAACCACTTCAACCCTATACTTTGTGGGTGGCATCGGATTCCGTGGAACATGGGGTTGCCGGTTGAACGATTCTGCCCTTGGCGACATCGACCAACTCGGCGCCCACGAAGTGCAGAAGAGTGCAAGGAACATCGGCGGTGCCCTGCGAAAACATGTACGAGGGCGCCGAGGATGCCCAGTCAAAACAAGGAGATGAAGTCATCGGCGAGAGGCTTAGTTACCGTGATGCCGTTGAGCTCGGCTAATGTCGAGCACCGCCAGCAATGGCGTTCAAATGACGAGGCGCTTCTTTGGCGAGTGCGGCGGCGTACACCGGTGCATTAAGCTCAATGCCCGTTCGGCGCCGGAGACACGAATACCGCCTCCGCGGGAGACACCAATGGCGCCGCTGCCGCGGCTGTGCGGATTGCTGGCCGTGAAAAGTGGGAAGCAGGGGAGCCCTGATGGCGCCGCAATCCCGTCGTCAGCCCATGAATCAACGTAGGCACCATGGCGTTGAGCTTCGTTCCAAGTTGTTGTTCCACTTGCTCTTGGACAAGCTCGGAATCCGCGCCACTTGTGCCTTGAGTTCTTCAACCTCGCATCGGCTTTCCGAGCTGGTCTTTTCTCCTTCCGCACACGGTATAGTATGACCCCATTTTGTGGACAAGCCTTTGCGGCCACACGACCAGGTGATGTCGGCTTAGTGAGCTTATCCTTGTTTTCATTACGTTCAACGCCCTATTTAAAGGGTGTCGAAAGGGGAGCTCAGGGCGACCCGGCGCTCACTTTCGTGTCTGTGAAAGGCGTGAACCATTTAGAAATATTGTGGATTAATTAGAGTGCAACCATATGGAGCTAATTACGGCGTGGGTGTATTCCTACAGAACAAGCTCAAGCGCCTGGTCTTTGGATCCGTGGTAAGCTCCTTTGTTATCGGGTCCTCCTTGTGCGGGCCACGACATAGTTCCTGGTCTGCTTGTCATGCTGTATTTCTCGAAGCGGGGTGGTAGGCCTTGCTTCAGCCGCTCCGCGTCCTCCTTGTCCCATATAGGCTCCGCCCAGTTTTTAACCGCCGGGACGAGTTTGTGTTCCCTAAGTTCAACTCCGCATTTCTTTCCCCCACTGACTTGATTCGGAGGTTGCCTTTGCTCTCGCACTTGATCTTGAACTCCTTGTACTCATCTTCGCTCATCAAAGGATATTTGCCTTGATCTTCTCATAACTATCACCTTTATCAATCATTCTCTTCACGCGCTTCTCCAAGTAGGCAGGGCCGTGCTCATCTTCGTGAGGTGGCCTTTGTTCACTATTCATCTTTCAAATTGGCGGGGAACTTGTATCGTTCGTGCAGCCTTGTGAAGAGGAGGTTGCATAAATTCCCTCGGTCCTTATGCCTAAGGTTCTCGGTGTTGATCGAGGCGGTGCTCGGAGAATGCACCCGAGCTGAACCGAGTACCCTTGACTATATGTTTGGGCTCCGTTGGATTCCGTCGGAGTCCACTTGAGTGAATTCCTCCTTGAGGTGCGGAGCGCATTGGCGCTGGTCCTTCCTTTGCTTCTTGATTGGCTGCCATCGTGTGTGCGCCGCCATCATCGATGGTGGCATCCTCGGCGGCACCATCGGTGGTGTCATCCCCGCGCCACTAGGGGTTGTGTAATCAGGATCGGTGTCTTCATGGCGTCCTCATAGCGGTGAGTTGTTCCTCCATCTCTGGGACAGCTCCAGAATTGCTTTGCTTGAACCACCGGCCTCATCGTTGTGGGCCATGTTTCGCTCTAAATAGGAAAAAAGTTTGGTCAAAAAGTTGGTTATTGTCAAGCAACACGATCATGGTCTCATCATTTAGGGTTTGTCGACACCGAGGCACCCTAAAAGCCTAAGCTTTCATCATTTAGGGTTTGTCGACGTCGAGGCACCCTAAAAGCCTAAGCATACATCATTTAGGTTCTCATCGACACCGAGGCATCTGGGGCAGCCAAGTTAAGTTTTCATCATTTAGGGTTTATCGATGCCGAGGCACCCTAGGTTGGGCCTAATCACTTGGCACTAATCACTTGGCACTAATCACTTGGCTCTATTGCCACCTATGTTGGGTTTATCATCTAGGGTTTATCGATGCTAAGGAGAATTCTAAGTTGGGCCTAATCACTTGGCTCTATTGCCACCTATGGTTTAATGCAGCAAGAATGGCAGGCAGTTGATCCTACTTAACTAAGTACTAAGATACCCTGGCCCATGCATTAGTCATAAGTACCCCAAATGTCCTATTTTAGCAAAGTCATGCTAAAATTCACGGAAAAATTTTAGCATGACCTTTGCTGAAAATAGGACATATGGATACAAATTTGCGGAGCGGAAGTTAATCGACATTAAAGCAAACTCAAAGGCCTCTCGGGGTTTTGCAAATTCATCACGACACAATGGTGGGAGACAAAACCCAACAAACTAGCAAGATGATCATCATCTTTGCAAGACAATAGCTCAAGTTTTTGACAGTAGCCTCGAAGAAAACATCATTGCAACATTCAAGTTTAGACACATACTTTGAACATTTGACGATTACCTCGAAGAGAAAAATATCGCTGACTATTGGACACAAAGAAAACAGCTATTGTAAACATTAAGTCATGGTAGTGTCTGTTGAAGCAATTACAATATAGGAACAAAAACACAACATAGCAAATACAAGTCCTCGGTAAGTGTAAGAGAAGTGTACTAGAGCTGTAAACAGACTTAAAAACCCACATGATGTTATAGCTGCATACACTTGAACATGATGATACCAAATGGGAAGGAAAATTGTATCACTCTAGATTAGTGTAGAAACTATCTAACAAAACCAGAATGTTAACAAAATTACACCATGATGATACCAAATTCTTGTAGCAGTACAATGAGTTCACAGGATAAAAAATCATCCACATTCACCAACCCAAACTGGTGGAGATACTAGCAAACAGAACCTCCCGGGTTTACGCCATTTTATTTTTCCACCGTATATGTTTTTGATTCATGTCATGGTACTTGCTATCAAACCAAGTATTTTCTTTCTACATAATCGGGAAGTTTCCTTCTTCTTGCCTCACTATCTTCTTGTCTCACTACAAAAACTAGTATGCTTAGTTGAGACTAGTATGCTTAGTTGCATTATGACAGGTAAAGTGTCACGATTCAGACAACAGAGCAGCTAAGCATAGCAAGTGGATAGTTTAGTCAGTATACTAGTACTCTTTAGAAAGCATGAGACATATATTACACGGAGGAGACTTAGTGGAGAGTTGCTGTGAATTGAAAATACAACGAGATCAGCAAAGGACAGTAAGATATATACTGAAATTATCATAACAAAATGCCAGCTACTGCCATGGTCAAAGAATAGATTATGATAGCTGGACAAGTACAGGTCAAACTAGATAATTTTCAGAACGGTTTAACCACAGAGGATAAAACAATGCATCCAAGACTGGGCTTAGACTAATATCCTCATAGCATAATCTAACATCAAGCACATATTATAAGAACGGTGAAAATGTATGTTCACTGCAAATGAATATGGACCAAGTGTTCTCATTAACTACTTAAAATTAGTTCCATATTGTTGCATGAGAATTGTAGAGAGAAAAGATACATGGTTCTACTTACGGGATTGGTTACATCTCTTATTGTTCACATTCTTGTCAAAGGACTTTAACCATTAATTATCAGAAGAACTAATGCACATTTAAACACCACGAATCGGAAGAAGTAATACAACACTACATAGTACCTCGTAGTTTCCATGCCAAACTTTGGGTGATATCAAACCATTAGAAAGCATGATCATGAGAACAACATCAGTTTGAAAGATATTGTAACCCCTCCGGTAACAAATATTCATCTACTCATTTGTAGATACCAAGGAGTAACAAGACTGCACTTGCCAATAATGTTTTATTTATGCTTCCCAAGGACCAACTCCTAAAGCTGAACACAAAAACTGTGTGCACATCGCAAGTTGTAGAAGGAAAAGGTGCAACACTAAAAAACTATCAAACTAACAGATCCATTAATCAATTATGGACTTCTTACATGTTACATCTATCATTAGTGGCCAGAAAGAATAGTAATTAATGTTTCATATTGTTGCATGAATCCAAACTCACTCGAAAATTCACTAATTGAGCCTAGCTACTTAAAGAAAGAATCTCTAGGCGGATGCTTAGTTGAGGTTAGTATCCTCTAAAATGCATCTAAATGCAAGCTCAGAGATTTGAACATTTGGAAAACCCTAGCTACTTAATTCTCCAACCCCTTTCCTTGTCCAAATTTCTCCAACCCCAACCCTAGAACACATCAGAAGGAAATAAAGAGGGGAAGAGGGGAAGCGGCTGGGTGCTCACTTGGGAGGTCGAGGCGACTCGGGGCAGCAGAGCTAGTCGTGGCCTTGAGTCGGCGTCGGCGGTGGAGATCCTCCTGGGCAGGCCCAGCCAGTCGAGGCGTCAGCGGTGGCGGTCCTCCTGGCGTCCGAGCTCGTCCGAGTCCTCGTGGTCGAAGAGGAAGAGCAAAGGGTTCAAGCAACCCGTATTCTATTCCCTTTGTCGAGACGGTATGTTACTTGCGAGACTTCGATCGTCGGTATCCCAATACCTCGTTTAGTCGTTACCCAAAGTCACTTTACTCGTGCATAATGCATGATCCGTGACGGACACTTGATCACTTTGAGCTCATTATGATGATGCATTACGAGTGGGCCCGGTGATACCTCTCCGTACGGAGTGACAAATCCGATCTCGATCCGTGTCAACCCAATGGTCACTTCGGAGATACACATGGTACCTTTATAGTCACCCGATTACGTTGTGACGTTTGATACACCAAAGCACTCTCTGTGTCAAGGGAATTACGATCTCATGGTCTAAGGAAGAGATACTGACATTGGAAAAGCTCTAGCAAAGCGAACTACGATCTTTGTGCTATGCTTAGGATTGGGTCTTGTCCATCGTCATTCTCCTAATGGCGTGATCCGTTATCAATGACATCCGATGTCCATAGTCGAAACCATGACTATCTGTTGACCAACGAGCTAGTCAACTAGAGGCTTACTAGGGACGTATTGTAGTCTATGTATTCACACGTGTATTCGATTTCCGGATAATACAGTTATAGCATGAATAAAGACAATTATCATGAACAAGGAAATATAATAATAATGCTTTTATTATTGCCTCTAGGGCATATTTCCAACATCTGGGACCGCGACATTGTGGTATATATAGTCAATAGACAAGAGAACATCTGGGTCGGTGACTTTTGGGAGGTATCTATAAAGCGGTATTTTTTGTTTGGTATTGTTGAGGCCAGACGAGGTTTTGGTAGGTACATGGTATCTAATAGACTTATATTTTATGTTCACCATGCTTATTAGCCTTCTTTTCCTTTTGTGAAAATGAGCCGGTTATTTTTTACAGAATACCCAATCTAGGCTACTTATTTTCATACGATGAAATTTTGCCAACTCTTCAAGGCGCTGCAAATCCTGAAAGTAATGAAATGGGTTGTAAATATAAAAACAGATGACAAATTAGCAATTACTTTATAATTTCTGATTTTTTCACATTTTAGATTCCTATTTCCTTTGGGCATTAACCTAATTTAAATATATCTTCAAAGTACTTTAAATCACAGCTCAACATTGGGGTATTAAAAATGGTTGGAACCCATGAAATGTATCGCAATTATTACAGCCAACCAAAAAAGCATTGCATTAAATTGCATAAAGTTGCCATGAGCTATATATAAATTATTAAAAAGAGAGTGGTGCGACTTGTGGGCCTGTTTTAGTTAGCGTGTATGCAAGATTTTTTAGTTATTATATCGTGAAAGCAATTCTACTTGACGTAACCGTTGGATGTCAATCCATGACGTAAAATCATTCTTCAACCTCTGGTCTTCTTGCTCGAGCGTAAAGCGGTAGCCGGCGGACCGCTTGCTCCAGCCTCCGTGTACATTTGTCTTTTGCCTTGTGAACCTCGGCGCCCTCCCCTGGCGAGGCGTCCCTCTACGCACCCGGCCCCATTTGATAGCGGCGGCGGTAGCCTCACACGGCCCGAGCAGTGAACCCTCATAATCCTCTACGCGTGGTATCACTTCCAAGTCTTCCCGGCTCCATCGTCCCTTCCTGGGCCTCGCCGTCATCACCCCTTCTGGTGCTCTCTTGTGGCGGTGGTCAGCGTGGTCAGGAATGGCTTCCATCAGACGTCATTTGTACATGGAGGTGACATTTGGGTCCACGGCCGCAGACGAAGTGCCTCCTTGATATTGATTCCTCCACATGATTTGAGACCCCGGACGGGCCACTATATTTAGCAGAAAAAGCGTTTCCCAGTGGACCCCTTTGGCTTCATCTTACATGCAGGAAGTGCGTCCAAAAAAAGATCCGATCCCACATTGCTGCTGGGACCCACCGGCTACCTTGCCTTGAGGAAGTGCGTCCGAAAAAGCGATTCGCCCCATTGGGACCACCGGCTACATCCATACGCAAGGAAGTGCGTCCGGGCAAAAATAAGGTCGCCCCCCATTGCTGGGACACCGGCTACATCTTATGCCTTGAGGAAGTGCTGACGGTCGGGACTCACACGGTCGAGGCGTAAGCGTTGTATTCTTATCATGAGCGTTATGCGTACATCTTTGGTCATTGTAGAAGCGGCGCCGTGTAAATGGTAGGATACGTATGTACGTCATTACAGCGGCCGGTGCAAGAAAGGAAATCTGACCCGATATGTGTACATCTGGGCGAAGTTCGGCGCCTACTACGCACATACGTACGGCGGGGCTCCGTGTACGCCGGTAAATCGACAGGCTGGCGTCGTAAATCGTGTTCATGAAACAACGAAGTGCGTTGTGTTCATCAGGAGAGCAGCGGAATGCGTATTCGCCGGAAACGCGGAATGCGTCGTGTCAATGGAGAGCAGCAGGCGTGAGGCCAACCCGGTAGGTCGAGCGGAATGCGTGGTGTGTTCGCCGGGAGGCTTGGAGCGGAGCGAAGCGATGGAAAAGGCTGGCGTGCCGCTGGCGGAGAAGCGGACCTCCCTACGTTGACGGGGTCTGTTGATGGGAGGTGTGGCGTGCAAAACGGAGAAGCGGACCTCCTACGGTCGAAGCGAAGTCCTGTTGATCGAGGAGGGTGTGGCGTGCCGCCAGCAGACCGGCAGACCTCCTACGGTCGGCAGAGGTCTGTTGATCGGGGGTGGCGCGCAAAGCGGGCCGAAAGCGGACTTGTGTTGGAAGCTACTTGGTGGCGGTCCTCTTCGCCGGGAGGGTGTGGCGTACCACAAGCGAGACTCCACGGTATAATGTTCATCTCCACCGTCGACCTCCTCCAGCCTCCACGAGGCTCCCTGTTCATCCGGCCTCCACAGCGCTACTCCACGGCTATTGTTCAACCACCACTCCACGGGCACCCCTCCACGTCTACATTCATCAGCCCTCACACCACGGGGTCTGTTCATCGAGCCGCGCCACCACTCCTTTATTCATCCAACACCCCCCCTCCCATAGCGCTCCTTTGTTCATCTAATGGATGGCTTGATTGCTTAGCGGTAGCGGCGGAATCGCTTCGCCTCGGTTCGGTTAACAACCATGATCGATGTTCGGGTTCGATGCTTAGCGTAGCTTAATAGTCTGATCGCTCGGTTCGATTAAGGCTAGCGCCTCGCTTTCGGGTTCGATTAGAGCCAGCAGCTCGCACACTTTCAGCAGCGTCGTGTAAGAAAGCAGCGTCGCTGCATTTTACGACCTCACCGTAACCGGGAACTCCACAGTTTTCTCCCCTCGCTTCTACCACGGTTTTTTTAGTCACAGACGACCCAAAAATTAACCATCTGCGTCTCCGGCCGCCCGGGGACAAAAAGCCCATTTTACATCATGATTTTTGTCATTAAATGGAGCCCACCATCTATGATGATACCGGGTTTTGTCACAATTATCGTCATAGAAGTGTCATATATGACAGAAAAAAATTCGGCCCAAAATGTCACGGATGTGTCTTTTTTTATTAGTGAATACATAGTCCTATCAACATACAACTAACCCTATGGTGTGATCCATGGCAGCTCATATGATGGGCACCAAGGGCAGCAACATAACCACAAGCAAATTAAATCAATCATAGCAATTCATAACCACCGATAGGACAACGAAAATCTACTCAGACATCATAAGATGGCAACACATCATTGGATAATAATATGAAGCATAAAGCACCATGTTCAAGTAGAAGTGCAATGGGTTGCGGGAGAGTGGACCGTTGTAGATGATGGAAGGTGATGGAGATGTTGAGTGAAGATGGTAGGTGTTGGTGAATAGCGGTGATGATTAGCCCCCGGTGGCACTCGGCGCCAGGCGAGGGAAGGCCGCCTCCTTCTTCTTCTTCCATGACCTTATCCCTAGATGGGAGAAGGTTTCCCCTCTGGTCCATGGTCTCCATTGCGTGGGAGGCGAGAGCCCCTCGAGATGAATCTGTCTCTGTCTCTCTCATTTCTGCTTTCTCCCCTGCTGCCCTTTCACGTTTAGTATATATGGAGATCCATAACTCTGGCTGATGAAACCTTTCTTGTGATTTTTGACCAAAATTAGCTTTCTTACGTAAAGAAGGGCATCAACCGCCTTCTGGTGGACCACGGTCGGCGCACCCGGGGGGTGGGGCGCGCCCCGCCTCGTGCCTCCCTCGGGCACCGTCTCACGTGGATGATTCTTCGAATTCTCTAAATATTCAAAAATATTCTTCGTCGTTTTGATCCCGTTTGATATGGATATACGTGAAACAAAAAACATGCAACAAAGCGAGGCCTTGAGCCTTTGGATCAATATGTTAGTCCCAAAAATGGTATTAAAAATTGCCAAAAGTATATGAAAGTTGTAGAATATTGGCATGGAACAATCAAAATTATAGATCGATGGAGGCGTGTCATCCACAAACACCCGCTTCTAGAACCACTCACAACCCGGCGAGGCTCAAAGTCGAACCTGAGCCATGCGTCACCATGACGGACTTGGAAGCTCAAGCATCTGGCGCTTTGCGGGCATCGATCGATGAAGCGAGAAGAAATGTGAGCAGGCCGAGAGGAAGCGATGCCACCATGGCCTCACAAACAAAGGCGAGGCGTCAAGAATGATGGGCCGGGGTCCAAGTGCAGCACATTGATTTGTAGTGAGAAACACGGTGAAGAAGAAAGGAGACCGGGCCAGCCTAGAGGCGTGAAGATGGATGGGGTTCTAAGTGGCCCCCTAAATAAATGGCGGGATGTAGGCCAAGCCATCGTTGCCCCCACTCATTGGAGTCATTGAGCGAGCATTGGGCTAACATTGTCCATCCTTCCTGGTTGAGCACCACAGGCCGCTTCGACGGCGGGCTCGAAGGCTTCTTCATTCTTCTTCGGCTCGGTGCCTGGCGATGGAGGGTTGGATCTGGTGGTCGGAGGAGGGAGCCGCTGGAAGCGGAGGAGTTGGGGGCCTGCGGTGATGGAGGTGGGCCCCTGTAGACAATGGCGCTAGCCTTGGCGGATATCAAGGCGGCGTGGGGGTGAGGTACGTCCGTCAATCTCATGCATCAATCATGGATGCATGCGGTTAGGCCACGGTGCTCCGCAATTGCCTTTGGCCAGCCTGAAGCCAAGTCGGCTTCGCCTTGGGCCGGGGCTCACATCGTCACAGGGCAGGGGTACCGGACTTGCCTACGGCCCATGGCGTGGCTCCGTAAGCGGCCTGAATGCGGCCCGGCTTCATCAACCACGAAGACCCTGCGAGGCCAAGTCCGTGGCGGACGACACCAAGACCTTCCGGGGCGGCCTCACAGTGGCTGCTCGAGGTTGGAGATATCTATGCAAGTGGCACCTCGCGAGTTCACGTGATGTGAGCCATGAAGACCAAGACAGTGGATTCCGTGGTTGTGGGACCATTCCAAGTCACATCGACCTAGTGGTAACACCTCATATCACTTCTGGCCTCACGCACGGTATTCCCAGGTGTCGCCTTACACACACACACGGCTCCGTATATGATAGTGTTGCTAGCATCACATGACAAGAACCGGGCCGACATGGCTAATTGTGCAGACAAGCGGCACTAACCTGGGACAGGCATACATGAATCACCTCGAGCATGTCGGTCATCAACGTGGGAATTGGGCTAACGAGGACTCGTTATCATTTTAGCAGGCTAAGCGGGACTCGAATACCACAAGCATTTCCCGAAGGCGGAATGGAACAGTGAATACATGCCGCCCGGTCAAGTGTCCAGCGGTAGTCTTTGGCTAGCAGGACTCGGTGAACCCGGCCATGGCGGACTACTATCGCTCGAGAAGCGAGACTACATTTCCCCCATATGAGAGGCTGCCAGGATAAACAACTAGATTGTGGGATCCCTCATACCAAGCATTTCAATCATACGCACTATGCCCGATGTGAGTAAATACAACAAGGCATCACAACAACTCTAGCTCAAGTACTTTATTTAGAGGCTCAGGAGCCATACATAACATAGTCATACAGGTAGGGGTCACATGACCCCACACTCAAGTCATACAATCATACAAGCACATCACGAGCAAACTAGTAATCTGAGACTCTAGAAGAAAGAAAGCTTGTTGGAGCCTTTCTATCTACATGACCCTTCACAAGTCTTAGATCGCCACAGGTGGCTAGTTCACGTCCCGAAGTCAATATCTACATAGAATCCGTGGGAGGGGGTAGTGCAGTCCTCTGAAAACATTAATTAAGCAAACATGAGTACAAGTACCAGCAAGTCTTACCAGAAATCCTATCATACATGCATTCAAGGAAGGTGGAGTTATTTGCGACGCCACTTTTCTTGGCTAGCTATCCTCATTGACACCACTTTGTAAAGCATTTGTCGTACACGGTCCACAATCACCATCACAATACTCCACCGTGGATCCTCTCATCATCCACGAGAGGGCCATCCACGATACTCACCTATCTTGAGGCTTTTAGTAGTATCCATTTACTTGTCTATGAACTGATATAGGTAACCCCGAAGTCCGTTTCCGTGGACACGGCTAACCGAATAGATCATATTTAACCTGCGGGGTGTACTTCTTCACACGCTCTCACCACTTATCGTCGTTTACCACGATGTACTCGGCAACCTTAAGCGGAAGCCCAACGTGGGTGTCGGCCACACCTACCTAAACACTCAAGTCCCTAGTCCGGTTTGCCTATTCGGTTCCATCCAGGGGAGTTCAGCCGAGGTTTCCCATTGACGATGTGTGCGGGGTTCCAGATACCAACGGGGCTTTCAATTTCAAGGGCCACGGTGCCTACCGCAACACAACCCACCCTAAAAGTTGACGTTAGTGGCTGACATGCTACAAACACAGCTACTTTGAACTCTGGACTATGAACAGGGGTGGTTAAAAGAAGGGTCCATTGGTTTCGGGCCCAATGCGTGTGTAGTAGCTCATGGATCAAACAAGATCTCGAGTTCTTAATTGGCTGTTGACAACCCACCATGTACTCCCCATGGCCTCTCATCGATACCTTTACCAAATCGTGTTCAACACTTTCCTCCGAACCAACCTTTCCACTCCAGTTCATCATCCCGATGAGCCAGACTGACACAACTCTAACCATAGCAAGCATAGCATGGTAGGAATCACAAACATGGCTCAATCAACCCTACACATACTAGTGGGTTTCATCTAGTTCTGTGGAAATCACAAGTCTGAGAGGAAGTGGGTTCAACTGCATACACTAGCAGTTGAATCGCGTTGTCTTAATGCAGTGGCAGAGCGAGAAGCGAGAACATGGGTTTGTATCGGAATGATCAATGAGTTGCTTGCACGATGGGCCGGGGTAGGGCCGCCCTTCAGATGTATAGTCGAGGTTATCTTGGGGAGAACTATCATGAAAGCACACAGTAAACACACATGACAATATGCAACAACATGATGCATGCTATGACATGGCAATATGGATGTGTGTTGGTCTAATGCAAGCTGAAAAAAGGGGGATGAACTCATTTGAATCGGATTCAAATGATAGCTCATTTAGGTTAGTCCTAATGGTGCAATATCTTATTCTGGTTAAACAGCATGGTTAACTTGTTTTAACATGAAAACCTGTACCAATGGATAGAGTGGATTTTTCGATAATTTTTATATAAATCTTTGCATTTGGGTTATAGAATAAAAGTTATAAGCATTTGAAATTTGAATTATATTCGGAATTTGTTATATCGTAATAAATCAGAAATTCATTTATTAACGTCGACATGAGGTCAGCGTGTGTCAGGGGTCGCGGGGTCGTCGATCAAAGCTGACCATGGGACCCAGTCAGGTAATTAACTTAACTAAAGTTTAATTAAACTAACCTATTTAGTTAGCGAGGCTGGGCCCGATTGTCGATGACTGTTACGGGGTCAGCGGGCCACGATGGTCAATACCCACGTCGGCCGCACCGGCGACTAACGCCGCGAGCCGGACACTGCAGCGGAGGGAGTGTGTTTGGTGATTCGGTGACCAAACGAGTCGCGGAAGATAGCTACTGGTAGCTAGGGCAACCCGCATCTATTGGTGGGGTTAGCTTTGGGAAGTGGCGGAGTTGGCGTTGGCGGCAGTTAAGCGACGCCGGAAGTTCGACAGCAACGACAGTTTGGGGTTAGAGGGCTCGGGCGCGGGAAGTGCATGGGCGGACCAGTTGGGGTGTGGTGAATGCAGCGGGCACCACTGGTGTGGAGGTGAGGGCACCTTGACTCAGCGGCGGTCGTCTTTGGTGTCGTGGTTGGGTCGTTATGGTGCTTGGGCGCGAGAGAGGAAGGGAGTTAGATAGGCTCACGGGCGTAGAAAGCCTCGTCGAGGGTCGAGGATGAGCAGGCGACAGCGACGTCAAGGGATCTCCGCGACTTGAGCTCGGTCGAGGTCGGTGAGCTGAGTTCGGGGTGCCGTGACGAATTCAGCTAGCTAGGGGTAGTGGAGTCTTGGAGACTCTGGACATGGTGGGGAGGAGCATGACGGCGGGGAGCACGACAGCCGGTGGTCAGCGATGATGGCGCTGCCAAGTTGGGAGGCGAGAGAGAGAGGCAGGGGCGAATGGCGTGTCGAGGGGTGAGGCGGCGGCAGTGGAGCCGTCGAGGCAGGTGAAGCGAGGCGTGACCAGGCTCGTGGCCTCCACAGGCTCGCCGTCAGACACTGGCTGCCTGGCTCGAGGTAAAAGCCATTTCATTGGCCATGGCCCTTGAGCTGGGCGGCGGGTGGGCAGACAGTGATGAGTGAGGTTTTCCCTTTTAGTCTTTTTTTCTATTTTGCAACTTTGTGGGTTTTCTAAAATACCAAACTGTTTTAAAATCACCAAAATGCTCACGGTCTCTTGTTGGAATATTTCCAACATGAAACATTTAGTTTGGCAATTTTTGAACATTTAAAATATTTTATATATATTAAAAATGCTCAAGTTCAAAACTTGTGGGTTAATCCTAGGAACTTTGGATGACCTAGAAAATGATACACCTCCTTTGACACAGGTTCTAAACCCAAACAAAGAGGATGAGCATTTTGAAGGGCATTTGATTCATTGAAATAATTTTAGTAACCCTAGTTCTTTTAAGGAGGGTTGTTACGGGTTTCTGCCTTCCCCATTTCAAATTCAAATGGAATTTAAACATGATGCACACCTAATGCATGGTCTAAGCAGGATGTGACAGCAGTGCAGTGTACCGATTTCCTTTGGTGCTATTGAGGCATGCGTGGTGAGGAGTCCCGAGGCATTAGGCAAAGGTTTCCATATCGGTGCCTTGAGACCAGCACTACTAGGAAAAAGGCCTACTAATGGCGCCTTGGTTTTGCCTACTAATGGCGCATTACCGGTCGCCATTAGTACGCCACTATTATATTTACTAATGGCGCACCACCGCGCGCCATTAGTATCTATGATACTAATGGCGCGCGAAGCATCGCCATTAGTATGTAACACAATCGCCATTAGTTATGCCTCCTGGGGCCATACCTAAGCATGTGCTTTGTCATACTAATGGCGCATGCTATGTTGATCATCATTAGTATCCTTTAGCATACTAATGGCGCACCGGTGGTGATGCGCCATTAGTATGAATATTTGGTTTTTCTTTTACGATTTTTTACACAGGTTACAAAATATATTATTGGACATAATATAGACAGCAGCACACAGCAACATCGATTCATCGAATACAATAGAAGATTAGTCTCCAAATACAATTCATCATTAGTCTCCGAATTCAAAAGACCGAACAAAGATAAAACATTACAAGTCTCAAGACCGCGAGTATCAGTTTGTCTTCACATTACAAGTCGATATCGATCATCTAAACTACCATCACATAGAAGAGAGTTGTGGTCATCACGATGAGCATCATCGCGATCAAACGGTCTTCATCCGGTTCCTCCAACGCTCCCTCCTCTCTCCCGCTAGATAGCGGCGATCTAGATTCGGCCTCCGCCCTAGTGGTGTACCCTTTGTAACTATTACCGCTGAAGCGGTGAACCTGTCTCGACACTCCTCCCGATCGTCGAGACTCAGGAACCTTACCTTGTACGACATACGATGGCATCTCTATGCACAAGCCAAACAATGACAATACATAAGCAATATGTAAGTATGCAACAAAAGGATCGAAGAGAAAAGCAAGACATTAATAGCACGATTCATGGTCCTACTAATAAATAGCATCGATTACATCTAAGTTGAACGATGTCCAAATCAAAGAGGCATACGAATTCATTAAAGTTTAATTACAACATGAGCCAATAAATGTTTAGAACTACATCACTATATCGACTTGACTCATCGGACAGAGCATGGATGAAGCCGCCGTCTCGTGATGGTCATGAAATCGCGGTTGTTGTCACCTCGCATTTGTAGCATTTCATCTATCTCCATTGGATGGTTGATATCTGCGGGAAGAACTGCCCGAGTATGAAGGACATCTTGATGGATGATGTCCGCAAACTCCATCGATGAAAGAATTCTTGTCGAAGGTCCGCGTCTGGGTTGCCGACAACCTCGCATGCCCAATCTTTGAGACTATCTGGTAGCAGAAGGTGATGATGGTCCTTACGATCGCCCGCATGTGATGGAGGCGTAGTAGGCATCCTTGACCGCGGCGGCTGCTTGAAGCGAACTTCGATTGTGTGAGAAGGTGTGCTTGCGTGCCCTAAACTGCCCCGGTGAAGGTGCCTCCAGATTTGGTAGCCGGGGAGAACATCATCAAGAACTTTCTTGACATTTGTGTAGTCTATCTTGGAGTTACGGTTGAATTGATACGTGGCCATGGAATATTTCGAAGAGGATGAGTGTGCAATGTGTCACTGCACGAAACGGAATGTTAGAAAAAAAAAAACGATCAAATCTAAGAAATCATATGTTACAGGCGGTTAAGGGATGACTTACTGGAAAGTAATCCACAAGGAAGTTATCCTTATCTGGGTTTGCGAATGACGCCTTCGGTGTGAACTCATAAATTGGTGGTCCCAGTAGCTGCTCAAGTGCTTGGCACGCATGTAGAAGGGTCGACTATCACGATGTCCGGGTCTTGTCTCTAATGATCCGCATCTCCATACTCAGCGAAAACAGCCGAACGAAGGTGTAGTGCAGCGGATGAAGGTTAAACATAGCAAAGATGTCATCAAACCGCAGACGATCGTACCCCGATGTCGCCATCCACAAAGCCCTTGCCCTCGGCACCTTGGCCACGAAACCGGTATGCCACATCATTCTCTCGAGACGCCGCTTCTCCAAAGAAAGAACAACTGGTCGCAGACTCCATAGCACCGGTTGCAGCATTCAGCATATTTGGCGGTAGCATGCCGCTACCGCCACATGCACCCTCCTCGAGATATCCTTAGGTGAAGGTGGCCCGTCCCGAGCCGGATCGACTCGGTCTTGCGGCTGGCTGCACCGGCGCCCTTGTTAGTCTTCGTTTCCGTCCTTCTTCTTGATCTCCTGTAATGGGACCGAGTTCTGCTCACCGCCCTTGGCATGTTGGGTCTGATATTTCGCACCTCAGCTATCCGAGGCTCGGTGAAAGCGGGAGCTAGGCGTGTCTCGAAGCTGAGCAGAGGCGGCGCTTTGCAGTGGATTTCTCGCCGTACCAGCTAGATCGCGGTCGTCTTGGTTGGGTTCTTGAGAAAGAGGCCCGCATAACTCGTCAGCGTACCCATGTTTGGCAAAGTACTTATCAACTTTGGTAAATGTACCATCGTCGTTGTCGCCGCCATCCGGATCTGTGCCATAGGGCTGTCCGGATCTGTGCCATAGGGATGTCCGGCGGTCCGGTAGCGTTGGGCGTTCTTGCCATGGCTTGGCATGCGGCCGGGCGGTCTTGTCTCGTGGGGTGGTGTCCCCGCCCCAAACGAATCTGGCTCTTCGCCAAGACCGATTCTGCGAGCGAGGGTCATCTCATCTTCTTCGCCGGCCGGTGCCGGATCGATAACACTCGTCGTGGCTCGGCAGCACCGAACCACTTCAACCCTATACAACATGGGTGGCATCGATTCCGTGGAACATGGGGTTGCCGGTTGAACGATTCTGCCCTTGGCGACATCGACCAACTCGGCGCCCAAGTGCGAGAAGAGTGCAAGGAACGCCGGCGGTGCTGCGAAAACATGTACGGGGCCGAGGATGCCATCAAAAGGCAAGGAGATGAAGTCATCGGCGAGAGGCTATTACCGTGATGCCGTCGAGCTCGGCTAATGTCGAGCACCGCCAACGGCGGCGTTCAATGACAGAGGGGCTTCTTTGGCGAGTGCGGCGGCGTACACCGGTGCATTAGCTCAATGCGTTCGGCGCCGGAGACACGAATACCGCCTCGCGGGAGACACCAATGGCGCTGCGCTGTCTGCGGAGATGCTGGCGTGAAAGTGGGAACCGGGAGGCCTGACGGCGCGCAATCCGTCGTCAGCCCATGAATCAACGTGAGGCACCATGGCGTTGAGCTTCGTTCCAGTTGTTGTTCCACTTGCTCTTGGACAAGCTCCGGAATCCGCGCCACTTGTGCCTTGAGTTCTTCAACCTCGCATCTGGCTTTCCGAGCTGGTCTTTTCTCCTTCCGCACACGGTATAGTATGACCCCATTTTGTGGACAAGCCTTTGCGGCCACACGACCAGGCGATGTCGGCTTAGTGAGCTTATCCTTGTTTTTCATTACGTTCAACGCCTATTTAAAGGGGTGTCGAGGGGAGCTCAGAGCGACCCGCTCACCTTCGGTGTCTGTGAAAGGCGTGAACCATTTAGAAATATTGTGGATTAATTAGAGTGCAACCATATGGAGCTAATTACGCGTGGGTGTATTCCTAGAACAAGCTCAAGCGCCTCGGTCTGGATCCGTGGTAAGCTCCTTTGTTATCGGGTCCTCCTTGTACCGGCCACGACATAGTTCCTGTGCGCTTGTCACCGCTGTATTTCGAAGCGGGGTGGTAGGCCTTGCTTCGACGCTCGCGTCCTCCTTGTCCCATATAGGCTCCGCCACTCTTTAACCGCCGGGACCGAGTTTGTGTTCCCTAAGTTCAACTCCGCATTTTTTCCCGACTTGATTCGGAGGTTGCCTTTGCTCTCGCACTTGATCTTGAACTCCTTGTACTCATCTTCGCTCATCAAAGGATATTTCGCCTTGATCTTCTCATAACTATCACCTTTATCAATCATTCTCTTCACCGCGCTTCTCCAAGTAGACAGGGCGTGCTCTCATCTTCGTGAGGCGGCCTTTGTTCACTATTCATCTTTCAAATTAAGGAGGAACTTGTATCGTTCGTGCAGCCGTTGAAGAGGAGTTGCATAAATTCCCTCGGTCCTTATGCCTAAGGTTCTCGGTGTTGATCGAGACGGTGCTCGGAGAATGCACCCGAGCTGAACCGAGTACCCTTGACTATATGTTTGGGCTCGTTGGATTCGTCGGAGTCCACTTGAGTGAATTCCTCCTTGAGGTGCGGAGCGCATTGAGGCGCTGGTCCTTCCTTTGCTTCTTCGATTGGCTGCCATCCGTGTGCGCGCCATCATCGATGGTGGCATCCTCGGCGGCACCATCGGTGGTGTCATCCCCGCGCCACTAGGGGTTGTGTAATCAGGATCGGTGTCTTCGGCGTCCTCATAGCGGTGGTTGTTCCTCCATCTCCTGGGACAGCTCCCAGAATTGCTTGTGCCTGAACCACCGGCCTCATCGTTGTGGGCCATGTTTCGCTCTAAATAGGAAAAAAGTTTGGTCAAAAAGTTGGTTATTGTCAAGGAACAAGATCATGGTCTCATCATTTAGGGTTTGTTTGACACCGAGGCACCCTAAAAGCCTAAGCTTTCATCATTTAGGGTTTGATGTTGGTCTTTCGATGATCTTTATCTCTTGTACTCTTGCATGGTCTGGTGTTGTTATCTTGTTCCCGTGCCTCTGCACAGTCTAGGCAACAGACCCAGGGTTTGTTGCACCGACAGAGCCCCCGGTCCCACCCCGAACGGGCTACCGAGCATCGTCGGGATAGGGCCTAATAAGTGCACAGGCGGGGGTGCTCGAGAGGCTGGTCTCTTGGAGTCTTCTTTGCTTCTTCATTAATCTTGATTTCAGGCCAGTTTTTGATTTCCCCGCGCATCGTGTAAAGCCAATGGTGGTGGGGCGCCCTTGTAATGGCCTGCGAATGACTTTAGCGCAGGGGGTAGAAACTACCAATTCACTCTTCCCACCATGCCCTTATCCTCAACCACGTATGCGGCATGCATCGTGCGGGGTAGGTAACGGCGGCGCATGGCGCGGGAGAGCATCAAGGCGAGGGCCCGACCTTCTTGAATTGGTGGAGGAGGACGGTGGCTGCCCCTTGAGGGAGCGGCTCCCCTCCATGGCCTGCCTATAAAAGGAGTGGCGAAGGGAGGCCGGAGCCATCTATCCTTGCACTCCCCCTCCTCTGTTTTCTGCTTCTCACTAGTTATGTCGAAGAGAAGAGCCAGGGGAGTGAGCCTGGTCCTTGTTGTGATGAATCTCTTGGTGTCTCCAGGGATCGCCCAGGTGGCAGGGCTGGAGATCACTGGTAATCCCAGCACTGCCCTTCCCGGAGATCTTGGGGTTGATGTCGACGAGAGGTGCGCCTTCCTACCTGCCGAGGTGGGGAGCAGCGCGTTTCGAGCCCCCTGGTCGTCTTGGTCACTCGCCATATCTCCGGGGAAGGCGCCGGGCTGGAGCCTTGGCTCTCCACTGGAATGGTCTTGATGAAGACGAAACCAGGGGAGAAGGAGAAAGCGGGAGGTAGGCCGTCCAGTAGGAGTACGACTGCATCGACGTATTCGTCTCGATCTGGCGACCTGCTACCCGTCTGTCTGACTCTTCCCCCCTTTCCCCGGCGCCGTCATCACTGGTTTCTCCGACTGCCGGGGATGGGCTTGCCCCTCTGGCGCTTCCACTTCCCCTAGGGGTCTTCTGGATGGGCCCTGGCTGTGCTGGAGACCTCCGCTCAGTCCTCGGAGTGGTGATCAGGGGCCGCCGAGGCGCTCTGCACTTCTTCCTCCTTCACAGCCTCGCCACTCCCGATCTTGTCAGGTTGTGCTCGTCAGCTCCTGACGGGGATCGGGGTGGCGTTGTGTCGGCGCGTCGCCCATCCTCTTCTCTTCCCATCGCACTACCTGGGATAAGAGGGATAGGTAGAGGAATTTACGGAGCACTTATCTTTTTTTAATCTTAAATCAGTGGGAACTTGCCTAATAATGTAATCTCTCTAGACCATGTTTATGTCATGTAATGCTTGTACTTTTATTACCATATTAATGAAAAAGATGAACCTTGCCGGAAACCCATGCATGTATATGTCCATGGAAGGGTGGTATGCCTCTTTAGTGTAAATAAACGAGTTCTCCCCGGCAGGCTATCCAGCCGGCACCTTTCACTTGCCGAAGAATTGTGTCTACCGGGAAAAAATGAAGGGACCAGCCCCCCACCAACTTCCTTTTACCAAAGGCCACTGCGACCATCCTGACTGAAGCAACGTTCGAGTCAAGGACGGGAGCACCTAAGTTTCAAAAGAGTGGCGAGGTTTTCTCATGCACCAGTTATAGCTTACAGAACACCAATGGGCAAGAGGTAGAACTTATCTGTTTGGCTTACCGGTGATCGCAATGCTGGGCAATCTTCTCAACTCCTTGTCAAAGGCAATTTCACGGCAGGAACCTGCAACTTCATGTAGATGAGAATGAATGTAGGATGCGATCCTATCTATATGCATATGAAAATGCTCATGAAATGCTTACACAATGATCTTGGAATGCTTATGGATGCATGCAAGTCGGTTGGGGGGCCCCCACAGCGCTTCGTTTATTTTCACTTGCACAGGGTCATCGCCCTGGCTTTGTACAAGGGTTATATGCAGCTGAGGCAATGCCTGTACAAAAGGGTGTCTGCCGGGTAGGGCCCAACAGTCGTGCCTTACGGGTAGAACTTGCGGAGCTGCTCAATATTCCATGAGTTTTGAAACTAAAAACCATCTCCGGTCTCTAGACGGACTGCGCCAGGTCTGGTGACTCGTACTACCCGGTAAGGGCCTTCCCACTTCAGGCTTGTTTGTACCCTTGGCGGACTGAGCGCACCTAAGGACAAGGTCACCTTCCTCAAAACACCGGGCATGAAGCCTGCGGCTATGATAGTGATGCAGGGCTTGCTGATAGCATGCAGCACGCGTAGCAGCCCAGAGGCGGTTCTCCTCGAGTGGCACAGCATCGTCACGCCCGCGCTGATCTTGCACTACTTCATTGTAGGCAAGCACTCGAGGCGACCCGTAAATGATTTCATTTGGGATAACTGCTTCTAACCCGTAAACCAGGGACAAGGGAGTCTGCCCGGTAGCTTGGTTTGGTGTCGTTCTGAGCGACCAGAGAACTACCGACAGCGCCTCGATCCACCGCCTGTCGTGCTTCCGCAGCGTATCAAAGGTTCTCGTCTTGAGTCCTCGCAACACTTCAGTGTTCGCCCTCTCAACTTGTCGATTGCTCCTAGGGTGTGCCACAAAGGTGAATGAGATCTTCCATCCGAGGGCATGAACATATTGCTTGAAGGCACGGCTCGTGAACTGGGTACCTTTGTCGATAATGATCCTTGCAAGGACTCTAAAATGGCACACCAATTCTTTCAAGAACTTGATAGCTGACTGAGCAGTCACCTTTCTCACGGCAGTCACTTCCGGCCACTTTGTAAACTTGTCGATAGCAACGAACAAGAATTCAAAGCCCCCTGATTGCTCGGGGGAAGGGGCCGAGGATATTGAGCCCCCAGACGAAAAATGGCCATGATAAAGGGATACTCTGAAGAGCTTGGGCAGGCAGGTGGGTTTTCTTGGGATGGAACTGGCAGGCTTCACACTTGGTGACTAGCTCGACCGCATCTTGGAGGGCTGTGGGCAAATAGAATCCTTGCCGGAATGCTTTCCCAAGTAATGCCCTTGACCAAATGTGGGAGCCGCACATGCCTTTGTGTTTCTCAGCCAATATTTCCTTTCCTTCTTCCTGGCAGACCCACTTCAATTTCACACCGTTGGGCCTCCTTCTATACAGAGTGTCATCAACAAACTGATACGTACTGGCCCTCCAGGCTACTTTTTCAGCTTCATCTTGTCGCCGGGAAGCTCTCGGTTTGAGGAAGTGGACTACGTTCCTCGCCCAAGTTGGAGCCTAGGGCTTGGCAACGAGGACTAGCGGCACCTCCTCTACTGCGGGAGCACATGCCACGCTCGCTGGGACCATGGGACCGGCTGGAGGGTGTGGTCCGTCAAGTGGCGAGGAGTTGTTTCCAGCAGGGTATCTGTCAGGAGCGGATGGCTCTACCGGGAGAGGCTTACCGGAGTCCAACTTTCTCCTTTTCCGGGCCATTGTTGCTAGGGATAAGGAGGGCTGAGTGAGACGGAGAAAAAAAGTCCCTGGTTCCACAGGAAGCTTCTACATAGCACACTTTGACAGATGATCAGCTATGTTGTTTTCTGCACGGGGTATGTGCTCTATTTGCAGTTCGTCAAACTGCTCCTCCAATCTCCTAATTTCCTCGACGTATGCCTCCATCAATGGACTTTGGTAATCCTTGTTGACTTGTCTCACCACAAGCTGTGAAGCTCCTCGAATGATCATCTTCTTAATTCCCAATTCTGCAGCAATCCTAAGCACGGCAAGGAGTCCTTCATACTCCGCTGCATTGTTGGTCGCCTCTTCGAGGCAAAATGCGTCTGGACGACGTACTTCAAGTGCTCCCCAGAGGGGGTAACTAGAAGCACGCCAGCCCCTACACCTTTTAGGGAAAAGGCACCATCAAAATACATGATCCATTCATGGGGCGATTACTTGCCGGGGAAAACTGTCTCCACTGCTTCCTCATCAGGGGCTAGCGTCCATTCTGCAATAAACTGTGCCAATGCCCTGCTCTGGATGGTTGATGTGCTCTCAAACTTCAAACCAAAACTGGATAACTCCAAAGCCCACTCCACTATTCTGCCGGTAGCCTCAGGGTTCTGAAGTATCCTCTGCAACGGGAAATGAGTAACAACCGTAATCTCATGGGCTTGGAAGTAGTGGCGTAGTTTCCTTGAGGCCATGATGAGACCAAAGATCAACTTTTGCACACCAAAGTAGCTCGATCTAGCCTCATGTAATAAGGAGCTGACAAAGTACACTGGGTGCTGCTCCACTTTCTTCCTTGCCGTGTCCTTGGGGTTGCTCTCGCTGTCATGCTTACTACTGTCCTGATCCTTCTCTGACTCTGTCGGTCCTTGTTCACACTCTGCCTCATCACTTCCTGTTGCGCCACCAAGGTTGTACTAACCACTTGGTTGGTTGCCGCTAAGTATAGCAACACTCTTGTGGTTTGGGAGCAACCAAGGTAGGCACAGAGGACAAGTAGGTCTTCAACTCATGCAAAGTTGCATCTGCTTCTGGGGTCCACTTCATGGCCCTGATTTCTTCAAAATTTTGAAGAAGGGCAGGGCACGCTCAGCAGACTTCGAGATGAACCTGCTTAGCGCGGCAACACATCCTGTCAGACGCCTCACATCCTTGACTGTCCTTGGCACCAGGATTTGTATGATAGCTTTAATCTTGTCGTGGTTGGATATGACCCCTCGATGGGATACAAAGAACCCAAGCAGCTTGCCGGAGGGAACGCCAAACACACACTTCTCCGGGTTGAGCTTCAAGTCGATCTTGCGCAGATTAGCAAATATCTCCTGCAAATACTGAATGAGGGTGGCTCTACCCTTGGTCTTTTCCACAATATCATCCATATAATCTTCAATGTTTCTACGCAGCTGTGGCTCAAAACCAATCTAGACTGCCCTTGCAAAAGTAGACCCGACGCTCTTTAATCTGAATGGCATGCAGATAAAACAGTACATACCACATGGGGTGATGAACGATGTCTTTTCTTCATCTTCCTTGGACATGAAGCCTGGTGGTACCCAGAATATGCGTCCAGAAAGGAGAGAAAATCACAACCTGAGGCGGAATCCACAATCTGATCGATACGCGGCAAGGGAAACGGGTCCTTTAGGAAAGCTTTGTTAAGATATGTGAAATCTATGCAAAGCCTCCACTTCTCGTTACCATTCCGGACTACCACGTGGGGTGTAGCACTCTTCTGCCTAAACCAGTTGCTTCAAGTTTCTTGATCACTTCCGCAATGAACTGCTACCTCTCCAAGGTCTGTTTCCGGACTTTCTACTTGACAGGTCGAGCGTGTGGGCAAACAGAAAGGTGGTGCTCGATTACCTCCCTGGGAACACCGAGGATATCATATGGTTGCCAGGCAAACACATTGGCATTCGCCTGCAGGAAGGCAATGTGCGCACTTTCCTATTTGTCATCGAGGGTGGTGCTGATAGTGAAAGTACCATCAACGCCAGCCAGCCCTGCTGGGACCTTCTTTACTTGGGGTGCGGCGATCTTGGATCTCTTGCTGTTGGAACACTCCGGTACGTCATCAACGGGTGTCGTGCACTTGGTGGGGGCACGCTTCCCGGACTCTTTATCGGAGTCCCTACAATCCTTCTTCTTTCCTTTGTTCTCCTTGGCGGGAACTGCCGCTGCCACTGCCTCTGCCGCGACTGTGTCCTGGTACATCCTGTCCATGCAGATGATTGCATCATTCCCATCCGACGGGATGGTTATGACTCCTAGCGGCCTAGGCATTTTCAAAGTGTTGTAGGCATAGTGAGATGCCGCCATGAATTTAGCCAAGGCCGGGCGTCCAAGAATCCCGTTGTACGGCAGGGGGAGGTCAACCACATCAAACACAATCTTCTCAGTCATGTAGTTCAGTTTTCCCCCAAACGTCACCGGCAACGTGATCTTTCCCAGCTCCCTCCTCCGATAGATGGCTCTCCTCTCCTCTCCTCCCACCTCCCTCCTCAACCACCCACATCAACGAACAATGGTGATCTATCATGTTGATTATCATGGAGAGACTCCTAAATTGGGATTTTTCCCGGGTATTTCCCTAGCAAATCAGGTGAGACGAAGGTTTGGATCCACAGTTCATTTCTCCCCATCTCGAGATGCCAAGGAGTTCTTTTTGGTGGTCTCTTTCTCCTCAGCTTCTTTCCCTCTTTCGGTGGAATCAGTGGGTCTTGCTCTGCAATGTTGCATTGGTGGAATTATTGAGGTTTTCAAAGTATTTTGAATTACTGCTCGTTCTTTTGGTTCTCTGTGGCTAATAATAAAGTGGGACATTTTATTTATGGACTGAAGGATAGAGTTTGGACAGATTTTGTTTGTCACTTTCATCTTTACAAGGGCCATCTTGCCACATCTCCCCTCTATGATTCTCATTGGCATGCAGATGAAGAGCTTCTTGGTTTATCTAGGCATTGTTCTGTGGCAGTTCGTTCATCTTTTGGACTTCTTGAGAAATAATGCTAGCGAGCAGCCTAGCGTGGTTCCATTGGCCTGCAAGCAATCCTCTAACAAAAATGCGCCCGAGGCCTCATCCTCGATGAATCCTATAATCAGCCAGAAAGTTTCGAGGAATTCAAATTTTCCTGATCATTCAGTCATGGATCGTGTTCATCCTCCTGAGCCACTTTCGACAGACACCGCAATTTTGACGAAGCCTTCAATGCACATTAAACTCATGGAAAGGCATTTATCACGAGCACAACAGGAGGCTCTATTACCGTCAGAATATCTCATTTTGGGGCAATTCAAATGTACACTTAATGTCCACTATCCTACCCCACCACAATGCTTCCTAACATCTGCGTACTCATATGCACCTCCTCACTCGACGTGGCCACCTCAATTAGGGGCCAAGCATGCTGCAGATTTGGCTCAAGCGCAATACTCGAAAGAAGAAATTTATTCTTTGGAAATCAACTGGCCAAATTTGTGTGCTAAATGTTTACAATGGGGGCACAAATGAATTGCTTGCCAGGCGTGAATTATTTGCCTTAAATGCTCGGCTCCTGATCATAAAGTGGCTTACTGCCCGTTAAAAGGAAAGCGCTGCCATGATGGAAGCCATTGTAATCCCATCGGATTTTTTGCACTAAATAACGCTCATAATCTAATCCGTAGGCAAACCCGGTGATTCGATGCACCTCTTGTGGCAACTATGGACACGTGGAGAGATCCTGCCAACAATTATGATGAAAGAAAAGATGGCGCTGGGTCCCCAAATCCAATATTTCTACTTCTGCCCCTCACGTTCCGCCTTCCGCATCGATTACCCAAACGCCTACCACACCGCCAGACAAACCAACACTAGCCACCTTCATCCTCCCCCAGTCTTGCTCTCATGGAGAACTACCCTCTTAACCCTGTCCCATTCCTCCTCCCGGGCTTCGCCGTCGAACCTGGACCGGCGGATCGTGTGGTCCGAAGCGGAATGGTGGTGCATCTGGTTCCTCCCCTCAACCATGATTTCTTGGCAATTGTAGAGGTGAGCCACTATGTGCCACTCCATCGACGGGCCACCATCCGCAATATCATACAAGGTCTGCTCCATGAATCTCAGCTTTTCATGACTGAATCTAGTGATCATCCATTTGGTGTTGGACTGTTTGGATTTGTTGATGAGTTTATGAGAGATACTGTTGTTGCAACACCACTTGAGCTTGAGGAGGAAGATCTCCTAATCCCTTTTGTGCCTCACAATGCTGCACTTAATCGGCGCACTACCACTTATGGTCCAGAACTCTGGTTGATGTATTTTGGCTTCCCTTATGATTACCAAACAGAGCAGTACATCAACAAGTCACTAGGAGGGTTTGGATCTCTAGTCTCGTGGTACAATCCTAGGCAGGATAGAAGATACACCATGATTCGTGCCCGAGTTATTCATATGCGGCTCATTCCCAAAATCTTTGTGGTTTATCAGTTAGGCGGAGCTAGGGATTGTTGGATAGTTCAACTCACAATTCTCAGGAGTAATGATTGGAATGCTCTGTTGCCTGAAGTTCCTCCTGCAGGTGAAGAACCCCCACCGCCCGATGGCAACCCTCAGCCACAATTTGAGCCTGATCTCACAGCTGAGCGACTGTATCAACAACAGGTTCATAACTGGCTTGTGCAAAATGATGCTCCACCAAATGTCGCCCCGACAAATCAGCCCATGGATGATGATGAGATTCAGATTGCTGATGGGTGGGACGCTTGGCCTGTGCCGCCACCCCCTCCGCTCCCTCCCCATCTAATGAACTTCCAAGCATGGCTGGCCACTCAAGGACTCACCGTGCAACATGGTATAACACCTGAGAACAATGTACTGATAACGCTGTTGATGCCTCGAACGATTCGATAACTGTCTCTGATGATGCTAGCTCGGATGACTCTACTATGCAGATCGTGATGCCAGATTTTCTGATTCTTGTGGCTCAAAACCACCAGCCAGTTGTCGAAGAGATCCCCTCACGGTTGGGTTACATGAACATGGATTGCATTTTGGATTGACTACCCAAGGTGAGGTACTTATGCACCTGCTTCTCACAGACCCGGTGCCACGCCAGCAGCTTAACAGCTTCATCTTCAATGCTCTACAACCAATGTTGGCCTCAATTGGTCCCTGGAATCGTGGATATGTTATGAGACATGAACACCTGCAAGTCCATGTGCTTATATCGCAAAGTGCATCAGGTATTCATTTTGATCAAGTTTCTACCACATGCACAACTGTCAGATCTTCGGCTGTCATTGAAGAACTCTCTGACATGGACTTTGATACACCCCAAGTACAGCAAAACCCTAAACCAAGCATGAATTCTGAACTGATCGTAGTGTCTAATATTTCTGCCCATGTTCCCATCATACTTGAGAATACCACATCTCCCGCAAGGAACACCAGTGATGTCTCCATGATACCTGCACCTGAGGCACCATTGCTGGATATCGAAGGACCTGCTGAACCAGAGACAGATGTCAGTCTTCAGAATGGCAGCTCCTCCTCTCCCCTGGCGCCGGCTTCTTCTAGAGGAGAAGGGAGGCGCAAGGATAAAGATCCTGTTGACACCTCCAACTTGCGCCGCAACACTAGATCCAATAGGTACGATGGCTTTAAAATCTCTCAGCAAACTGACAGGTCAAAGATAGAGTCATTCCTTCTGCTCTGAAAGCCATTGCTCCCATCAATAGTGTTGATACTAAAAATGCTGCTCCTCGCATTGGGACTGACAACACTGTAGGTGCTCCGGCCATCCCTCCACCAACCACTATTTGCCCACGGTGTTTTGATAAATTTGCATATGTACGTTCGCAAGGGGCTTCTGGGGGGATTGTCACGATTTGGAATAGCGCTATTTTCTTGGGAGATGTTATATTTTCTGAATCTTTTGCACTAGGCGTTCAGTTCACCTCTAAGCAATCGTCGCAGAAATGGGGCTTAATTAATATTTACAGGCTGTGCCAAGGAGATGCTAGAGAAAACTACACACAATTGTTATTTGATCTCACTCTTCCTTCAGATGAGGATTGGCTACTCCTAGGGTATTTTAACTACACTCGTTTGTCGGACAATCGTAACAAACCTGGGGGTAACACTCAAGACATGTTCACTTTCAATGATTTCATCCGCGACCAGGAACTAATTGAACTACCTATTAAGGGTCGAGCGTACACCTGGAGCAACATGCAAAAAGACCCCCTTCTTCAGCAGCTAGATTGGTTCTTTACCACGATGAACTAGACGCACAATTATCCCAACACGATGGTTAAACCCCTGGGACGCCCAATCTCCGATCATGTGCCTTGCAACATTGTCAGTCAAACCAGCATTCCTAAAAGTAAGCTATTTCGATTTGAACAATTTTGGATTGCTCATCCAGGGTTTATGGATGTGGTTTCAACTGCATGGGCTAAACCCGTCAAATTTGGAAAGCACACCAATGCAACTGCTGTCCTATGCCAAAAACTCAAATCAGTCAGATATGCCTTATGTAGATGGAGCAAAAACACATCCCGCTTGACAGTAGCCATTGCAAATACCAACAAAACTCTCCTTGAATTGGACACTCTTGAAGAACAAAGGGCTTTGACCACACCAGAGGAAAATTTTAGAACAATTCTAAAGAAACACCTCCTGAGACTTTTGTCCTATGAAAAGGAATATTGGAAGAAGCGATGGACGATTCGTTGGATCAGGTTTGGCGATGAAAACACGAAGTTTTTTCAGGAAGTTGCTACGGAGAGATACAGGAAAAACTATCTTGCTAATCTTAAAACCTCAGATGGAACTATGGTCAATTATCACAATGGGAAAGAATCCATACTGTTCAGCACTTTCAGCGATAGACTGGGCAAATCAACCCCACATGAAATGAAATTTGATCTAGAGAGCCTTATAGACAACGATACGGACTTGGACCAGTTGACTGCACCATTCACCAATGCAGAAATTGACAAAGTGATACAGGAAATGCCACCTGACAAGGCGCCCGGCCCGAACGGCTTTAATGGCGCTTTCCTTAAAGCTTGTTGGCCAATTATCATGTCTGGCTTTTATCATCTCTGCGCAGAATTCCATGATGGTTCTTTAAACATAGACATCTTGAATTATGGGCATATCACTTTGATCCCAAAAACAAACTCCCCGGAAACATTCAACGACTACCGCCGAATTACACTGTTGAATTGTTGTCTAAAGATAATTACCAAATTATTGGCTAACCGTCTCCAGAGTGTCATTACCCGATTAGTGCACCGCAACCAATACGGGTTTATCAAGGGGAGATCAATTCATGATTGCCTCGCATGGGCGTTCGAATTTATTCATCAATGCCAGGCCTCCAAACGAGATATAGTTCTCGTCAAACTTGAATTTGCCAAAGCATTTGACACGATCGACCATGAAGCCGTGATATCTGTCATGCAACACATGGGTTTCAACTCCAAATGGATCAAATTGATTAAATGCATCTCTGGCTCTGGCAAGTCATCGGTCCTGCTTAATGGAGTCCCTGGACGACAATTTCCGTGCAAATGTGGTGTCAGGCAAGGCGCCCACTTCCTCCCTAATTTTCGTTCTTGCTGCCGAACTGCTTCAGGTTGTGATCAATGATGCTATGAGAAAACAACTACTTAAAGATCCACTGGATGACGCCAACCGAGGGGGTTTTCTCGTCATACACTATGTCGATGACACGTTAATCATAATGCCAGCCTGCCCTGCTCAAGCCCAAACAATGAAGAACTTCCTCACTGACTATGCAACATCTATTGGCCTACGTATCAACTTTCAAAAATCTACGCTAGTGCCGATCAATGCCGCACCTGATCTATGCCAACATATTGCATCATTCTTTGGCTGCTCAGTGGCAACTATGCCTTTCACATACCTCGGTCTACCATTGGGAACCACAAAACCAACAGTGCATGATCTAGCACCTATGGTGTGCAAAGCCGAACGCAAATTGTCAGCCACAATGCTGCTCATGTCTCATGCTGGTAAGATTGCCCTGATCAATTCAATAGTCACGTTGCTGGTTATCTTCACAACGGCCACGCTCAAGTTACATCCCAAGATTATTGAGAAGATAGACAAGATCAGACGCACGTGTCTTTAAAGAAAACAAACGGAGGACGGGATCAAATGCAACTCCCTGGTCGCGTGGGACAAAATTTGCTGTCCCAAAAAACATGGAGGACTGGGAGTAATCAATTTGCGTGTACAAAATGATGCCATGTTGATGAAATTCCTACACAAATTTTACAACCGACAAGACGTTCCTTGGTTACAAATGATCTGGGACACGTACTATGGCAACAATATCCCGCATGTAGTGGACCCCTGCGGCTCTTTTTGGTGGCGTGAAGTCATGCAGCTTAGCCCCATTTTTCGAGGGATTACCACGGTGCAAATTGGGAACAGCGACATGGCCCTATTCTGGAAGGACTGCTAGAATCAATCTATACTCGCAGAAACCTATCCCCAAGCCTACTCATACACAACAAAGGAAGATATCTCAACATAGCAGTTTCTACAGATTACAAACCTGAGTATGGCGTTTCAATTACCGCTATCGATCGGCACATGACGAAGTACGAGAGATGCAAAGGGCAACAAGGGATGTTAGCCTAGCAAACAGCGACCGTGATGTTTGGTCCTATGTATGGGGGAAGGATGAATTCAAAATCAAAGACTACTATACTTTCTACATCAGAGAGGTTTGAACCCATCAAGCGTATAAATGGCTACGGAAGTCTGTCAGTACACCCAAACTCAAAACATTTGGCTGGTTCCTTCTCCCAAACAGGCTAAACACTATAAACATTCTCAAAAGAAGGCACTATAATATAGGAGCTAACTTCACGTGTCTCTTGTGTAACGATCGGACGGAAGAAACATTGGAGCACCTGTTCTTCCACTGTGAGTTCTCCAAAGCATGCTGGAGGACACTGAGAATCTCATGGTCTGCTCACGAAGATGGCCTGAAACTATGGGAGGGGGAAAAGCACAAATATGACGGTGGCTTGTTCATGGACACGTTCCTCACAGCATCGTTGGTGATTTGGAAAGAACGCAACAACAAACTATTAAGAGGAGTGCCCCCCGGGATCACATCGTGGAAAGGAAGGGTCAAGGAAGACCTAGGCAATCTCACCTATAGGGCTGGGGACAAGAAAAAAACTCTCATCACAACACTTGTAAACTCTATTGTGTAGCCGTAGATGTAACAACAACCACCCCCCACCCTCTCCTCGAGGGTGGCTCCCAATTGTATGTCATGTAACTCTTTGTTGCAGTAATACAAGATGTAGTAGGGGTTTTCCCCCCACTATCTAATTGATCAAAAAACGTGATCTTTCCCTTAGGATGACTCCTACAGAGATTAACTCCTTGAAACGTGTCGGTGGCCTTCAACTCCTCTTCTGCTACCTGAAGTTTGCTGATAACTGCCGGGGGGATCGGATTCAACCTGGCCCCGCCGTCCACCAACATTTTTGTGACCCGGAGGTTGCGAATTGTTGGAGAGACCAACAATGGCAAACACCCTACTGTTGTGGTGCGGTTGGGATGATCCCCTTCGTCAAAAATGATGGGCGTGTGTGACCATTTGAGCGGCTTCTGGGCCTCTGGCGCTAGTTCCACAGCATTGACTTCTCATGCCCATCGTTTGAGCTGGCGGTGAGAGGTGTGCAAATATGCACCCCCGTCAATTCACAGGGCGTCAGTGGCCTTTTGAAAATCCTGCTCACTGCTCTCCTCCTAATCCCCTCCATCACTCTCATCATCACAGACTTCCTTCTCTCGACTTCTGGCGGGCTTTCTTTGGTTTCAAAAGGGTTTGCCGGGGCGATTTACTTCACCGCCTCGGCCCTTACCGCCAGCAACATTCTGACCTTTTTCCTTGTCATGCTTCTCATACTCTGCTCTCTGTCTCTTAACAAGCCGCTGAACCTGATGACACTCTTGAAGGTCGTGGCCTTTGGTCCGATGAATCTTGCAATACGACATGTCACCTTTCCCGTCCTTCTCGGCAGCCGCGGCCTCCCGGCAGTCATCTGCTACGTCCATTTTGCATCATGCTTTTATATCGATATTTATCGCATTATGGGCTGTTATTACACATTATGTCACAATACTTATGCCTATTATCTCTTATTTTATAAGGATTACATGAAGAGGGAGAATGCCGGCAGCTGGAATTCTGGGCCGGAAAAGGAGAAAATATTGGAGACCTATTCTGCACAACTCTAAAAGTCCTGAAACTCCACGGAATATCTTAGAATAAATAAAGAAAAATCGTCGCCAAAGATGAAGGCCAGGGGGCCCACACCCTGCTCACAAGGGTGGGGGCGCCCCCCCCCCTGGGGCGCGCCTCCCTACCTCGTGGGCCCCCTGGTGGCTCTCCGACGCCCATCTTCTCCTATATGAAGTCTTTCGATGAGAAAAAAAATCATAAGGAACCTTTTGGGACGAAACTCCGCCGCCACGAGGTGGAACCTTGGCGGAACCAATCTAGGGCTCCGGCAGAGCTGTTCTGCCAGGGACACTTCCCTCCGGGAGGGGGAAATCATCGTCATCATCATCACCAACGCTCCTCTCATCGGGAGAGGGCAATCTCCATCAACATCTTCACCAGCACCATCTCATCTCCAAACCCTAGTTCATCTCTTGTATCCAATTCTTGTCTCCAAGTCCGGGATTGGTGCTAGTAGGTTGCTAGTAGTGTTGATTACTCCTTGTAGTTGGTGCTAGTTGGTTTATTTGGTGGAAGATCATATGTTCAGATCATATATGCATATTATTACCCCTCTGATTATGAACATGAATATGCTTTGTGAGTAGTTACGTTTGTTCCTGAGGACAAGGGAGAAGTCTTGCTATTAGTAGTCATGTGAATTTGCTATTCGTCCGATTTTTTGGTGAGATGTATGTTGTCTAGCCTCTAGTGGTGTTATGTGAACGTCGACTACATAACACTTCACCATTATTTGGGCCTAGAGGAAGGCATTGGGAAGTAATAAGTAGATGATGGGTTGCTAGAGTCACAGAAGCTTAAACCCTAGTTTATCGTTTAGCCGTAAGGGCTGATTTGGATCCATATGTTTCATGCTATGGTTAGGTTTACCTTAATACTTTTGTTGTAGTTGCGGATGCTTGCAATATAGGTTAATCATAAGTGGGATGCTTGTTCAAGTAAGAACAGCCCCAAGCACCGTCCACCCACATATCAAATTATCAAAGTACCGAAGCGAATCATATGGCGTGATGAAAACTAACAGCGATATTCCCATGTGTCCTCGGGAGCGATTTTCCTATTATAAGAGCTTGTTTCGGCTTGTCCTTTGCTACAAAAAGGATTGGGCCACCTTGCTGCACTTTATTTACTTTTGTTACTCGTTGCTCGTTACAATTTATCTTGTTACAAAACTATCTGTTACCACTTGTTTCAGTACTTGCAGAGAATACCTTGCTGAAAACCGCTTATCATTTCCTTCTGATCCTCGTTGGGTTCGACACTCTTACTTATCGAACGGACTACGATAGATCCCCTATACTTGTGGGTCATCAAGACTCTTTTATGGCGCCGTTGCCGGGGAGTGTAGCGCCCTTGGTAGGTGGAATTTGGTAAGGAAAATTTATATAGTGTGCTGAAATTTACTGTCACTTGTTACTATGGAAAGTAATTCTCTGAGGGCTTGTTAGGGTATCTTCACCCGTCGATGAAACAAGAGTTGCTCCTCAACCTACTGAACCTATTGAAAATGAAACTCCTTTTGAAATTCCTTCGGGTATGATGGGAAAACTGCTAGCTAATCCTTTTACAGGAGATGGAACAAAGCATCCTGATGAGCATTTAATATATGTGGATGAAATTTGTGGATTATTTAAGCTTGCAGGTATACCCGATGATGTTGTTAAGAAGAAGGCCTTCCCTTTATCTTTGAAGGGAGACACATTGACATGGTATAGGCTATGTGATGATATGAGATCATGGAACTATAAAAGATTGAAATTGGAATTTCATCAAAAGTATTCTCCTATGCATCTTGTTCATCGTGATCGCAATTATGTGTATAATTTTTGGCCTCGCGAAGGAGAAAGCATCGCTCAAGCTTGCGGGAGGCTTAAATCAATGTTATATTCATGCCCCAATCATGAGCTCTCAAGAGAAATAATTATTCAAAGTTTTTATGCTCGGCTTTCTGATAACAATCGCACCATGCTCGATACTTCTTGTGCTGGCTCTTTTATGATGAAAACTATTGAATTCAAATGGAATTTATTGGATAGAATTAAACGCAACTCTGAAGATTGGGACCTCGACAAAGGTAAGGAGTCAGGTGTCGGTGTACTAGAGTAGGGGTACCCTAGTACCCCAAACTCGTGCACGGACAGTCCCAGCACCCCGCGGCAGGGCTGGCCTGGTGACCGCCAAGGTCCTCAGCGACTCCTTTGGAGCCATTCAAGAACAAAATAATCAAGGCCCCGACAAGAGGAGCTTGTCGGGAAGGCCACTCAAGGCACGAAGGAATCAAGACCCCGGCAAGAGGAGCTTGCCGGGAAGGCTTGGCGGGCGATAAGCTCCCTAGCGCGACAAGGACCTTGCCGCGGCAAGGCGCTTGCCGCGGCAGGTAACCTCTCTTCATCTCCGCTCCAGCTCATCCGCCAACGTGTCACCGTGGGGCTTTCCCGAGCTGCGTGTCAATGGGCTGTGCAGCCAGCGGGAGGCGGCGATAAGCGGTGACAAGCTACTATCGTGGCAAGCGGGCGCGCTTGATGGTCCATGTTGCACTATTGAGGCGGCGGGGCGGACATTTATAGCTTTTGTCCCTTGCCGTCGAGTTAGGTACAGATCACATCGTGAGGCTGTGCAAGCGGTGTACCAACCAATGTTTTTACTATTTTACCCTTGCCTACTTGCCACTGTGGTAACCCCTTGTGCCTATAAAAGGAGGCCCAAGTGCAGCGTAGAAAGGGTTCGGCTCGGTTCAGTTCATTAGCCACATACGAGACTAAAGACACTCGGGCTAGGTTTTGTAGCTTCCATTGCTCCCTAGCAAGAACACGATATAATCAACCAAGCGGCGGTAGGAGTGTTATCTCTCGAGAGAGCTCGAAGCTGGGTAAATCTGCTTTCGTGTGCATCGCTTGATCCGCTCTTTCGCAATCTCCGCCCCCTCAAACCACAAGGGACCCGGTCCGTAGGTGTTAAATGAGCCACGATCAGCTTACCCGACATCTTTAGCGGCCAGATCTGAAAGCCCCAGCCGGCGCCTATCTGAAGGCGGTGAAGGTGTCTTCTTCAAGCTCCGTGGGCGTCAAGCTCGAGGCACCTGCCGAAGGAGACCTTCGACGCGGAACTGCTCGCCTCCGCCCGGCTGTCGCTGGTTGGCGCTCAAGCAGCAGCAGAGGCGAGGCTGAGGAGGAGCAGCTCTTGAAGAGGCTGCTGTTGCTCTACCGCCCGCCAAGCCAAGTTGGAGTCTAGGGGAGGCGCTTGTCGCGGGGCGGAGCTGACATGGAAAGCAGCGAGAAGAGCTCGGGCGCCAACAAGGAAACTCTCCGGGACATAGCGGTAGCGGGAGCAGCTTCTGAGGCGCGCGGCTTTCATCTTGGAGAAGGCCGAGGTCGAGGCAGCGAGGCTTGCGGGCGAGAAGCTCTCCGCGCAGAAAGCGAGCTAAGCGCTGCAGAAGATCAACCTCGATAGCTACGAGGAAGATCTTGCATGAAAGCAATCAATTGGCGGAGCACTCAAGGAGGCAAGGGCGCGCCGCGCGGCTGCCGAGACCGCCAAGAAGGAATTGGAGGCGAGGTGGCTCAGCTGGGCTACCCTCTGAAAGGCGGCGAGGAGGTCACGCGTTGAAGCATGGTAGCGAGAAGGACGCGTACACTCTCGGCGAACTGCAGGTCGTTTCTTTGAGAAGATCAAAAGAGCTTGATGCCGCCAAGGACTCCAAAGCGGATCTGGAGCTGAAACTGTCCACTCTAGCGGAGGCGCTGAGCAGGCGCCAAGGATCGAAAGCGGGCCTGTTGGAAGATCAAGGCCAGCGAGGAGCTGTTGGCGAATGCATGACGCCTGAGAATGATCTCGAGAGATAGCATAATGCACTGGATGAAGGTCTTGTTGAAACGCCGCCGCATCCATAATGGTGATGGGTGGGGATGGTGGATCTTGGGTACTCCACCGGCGAGAACCTCCAACCCAGCGCCAAGCTCAGCCTATTCTTTAAGGCGTGTTGGCCCGGGTCTCGGTGGCTCCCGGAGGAGATCCCAAAGCAGCTAGCTGAGGAGTCGCGCCAAGTTTGCGCCGGGGCCCTCCAGAAGGTGCTGATGAAGGTGGCCTTCCGCAATCCAGGCGTCAACTTCACCAATGGCCTCAAGTCCCTGCCGCCAAGTGCTGACGTTGAAGCGCTCATAGCCCTTGTCGCACCCATCGTGGACAAGGTGAGCAAAGTGAAGAGGGTTGATGGCGACCGCGTGGACTAGGCCGACAAGTTTTATCTTTTCTTTGTCGCTGCAGACCATGTTTGGAACAATTCATTAGATCTGCGACAAGTTATTTTGTAATATACACTATCTTAGGCAATCGAATGCAATGTTATTTCCTTTACTCGATTTCTTCCCTTGTATGTTTATGCCCTACGCTTTTAGGGGACTTGTCGGTGCAAACACCTTTGCAGCGGCGCTGAGTCGCGGAACATCGACGACTTCTTTGGCGATGCTGCCTCCGACAAGCAACCTTGTCGCAACTAGTTGCAGCATGCTTAAGTTGTTGGCGGACTCGAAACAACATAAGAGGGCTAAGCTAGCCAGCGAGTTGGTTCCTCCAGCGCGCAGGTTTTCCATACAAAGTACTATCGTTCGAGGAAGATAACGAAAATTTAAAACTGATTGCTTGAACTTAGCAACTTAGCTTTTCTGTTGTTTGCTTCCGGCAAGGTGATACTTCCTCGGCGACACTTGGTGGCCCACACCCTTATCTTCTCCTTCCCCTGTCGATTGTACTAGAGTAGGGGTACCCTAGTACCCGAACTTCGTCTGCAGACGATCCTTGACACCAGCGGCAGGGCTGGCACGGTGACCGCCAAGGTCTCGGCGGCTCCTTTGGAGCCATTCAAGAACAAAATAATCAAGGCCCCGACAAGAGGAGCTTGTCGGAAGGCCACTCAAGGCACGAAGGAATCAAGACCCGGCAAGAGGAGCTTGCCGGGAAGGCTGGCGGCGATAAGCTCCCTAAGCGCCAACAAGGACCTTGCAGCGGCAAAGCGCTTGCCGCTGCGAGTAACCTCTCTTCATCTCCGCTCCAGCTCATCCGCCAGCGTGTCGCCGTGGGGCTTTCCCGAGCACTGCGTGTCAATGGGCTGTGCACCCAGCGGGAGCGGCGATAAGCGGCCGACAAGCTACTATTGTGGCAAGCGGGCGCGCCAGCGGTCCTGTTGCACTATTGAGGCGGCGAGGGGCGGACATTTATGGCTTTGTCCCTTGCCGTCGAGTTAGGTATAGATCACTGTACACTGTGCAAGCGGTGTACCAACCAATGTTTTACTATTTTACCCTTGCCTACTTGCCTGTGGTAACCCCTTGTGCCTATAAAAGGAGGCCCAAGTGCAGCGTGAAAGGGTTCGGCTCGGTTCAGTTCATTAGCCACATACTGAGACTAGAGACACTCAGGCTAGGTTTTGTAGCTTCCATTGCTCCCTAGCAAGAACACGATATAATCAACCAAGCAGCGGTAGGAGTGTTATCTCTCGGAGAGCTCGAAGCTGGGTAAATCTGCTCGTGTGCATCGCCGATCAGCTCTTTGCGCAATCTCCGCCCCCTCCGAACCACAAGGGACCCGGTCCGTAGGTGTTAAATGGGCCACGATCAACTTCCCGACATCTTTGGCGCGCGGGTAGGGGCGTCGAGGTTGTGTGAACCTGATCCAGCGGTCACACGAGCAACTTCATCATCATCTTCATCAACATGGCACCGAAGAAGAAGTCTTGGCGCGCGAAACCGTCGCGTCGAACCCACCACCACGGAGCTGGCGGGTGGTGGGAAAGAAGCTGGCGGAGGAGCAGGCGTCGTCGAGAGAGCCACGATGCCGCCAGGTCCAGGACAAAGCGGCGCGGCGTCGGCGTCGAATCCGCACCGCGTCCTTCTCGGAGGCGCGGGACCGACAGCGTCATGATGCTCGCAGCACCATCGCTCGTTGGATCAAGGCCAAGCTGGAGGATCCGAGGCCCTCGAGACCCGCATGCACGCCGACATGCGGTGAAGCGAGTCTGGTCGCTTAGGCGGGATGCTGCTCCTCCTAACTTGGTTAGGAGTCGAGCACATCCGTTCATCGCTCAATGCGCCTTTGCCACCTACTACCCAGCGGAAGCCTTGGCGAGAGCTCAGCTACTTCTAGACTACCCTCCAACAGCCAACAAGGTTGTGAATGGAAGCCACAATCGAGTCTCGCCGGCTTTGCCAGCGGCGGCGTTCGCGGCAACCAACTGCGTCCTTGCCGCGGCGGCGACAAAACCGAGCGGTGGCGGCGAGACCTGCGAGGTGACACCACCATGCACTCCCCTTCCCGAAGGCCAAGATCACCAGCTCCTCGGATCCACATCGACGGCGACTCCACCGCGGACGTCGGATCCACGAGCTTCGCCGAGATCAGCGCCAAGTTCTTAAAAACGACAAGAAGAAGATGCTCGAACCCGCATCGGCGCCCGAAGAAGCGCGGCGTCAATCCGACCAGCGCTGGGCCACTGTCGATATGCATGCGCCCGAGAGAACCAGGCGACTTACCGTCTGTGATAGGTTGCCCTGCATTCACCCGTGAGCTGCGGCAAAGTCGGTGGCCGACAAGAAAAACTTCAAACCAGATGTGCGAGAAAAGTATGATGGCAGGACACACCCCGGAGTTCCTCGGCATCTACACCATCGCGGTACAAGCTGCGGGGGCGAGCGACAAGATCCTTGCCAATTACTTCCCTCACGGTGCTCAAGCCAAGCGTCGAGATCTTGGCTCATGCACTTGTCGGACGATTCCATATCCTCTTGGGCAGATCTGTGCCATCGGTTTGTTGGCGCCTTCACGGTGACCACAAGCCTCATGGCTGTGGAGAGTGATCTTCACCGCTTGCCCGGAAGGAAGGAGAGTCCCTGCGCAAGTTCATTCAGAAGATTGATCATGTGCACTACAACATCGAAGTCCACCTGCGCGGTGATCAGCGCGTTTCATCGAAACGTCGCGGAACCGTAGGATGAGGGAGGAGATGGTAATGTGCAAAGTCAAGGACGTCAGCGAGCTGTATGCCCTGGCCGACAAATGTGCACGCGCCGAGGAGGGAAGAAGACTCCCAGGAGAGAATGTGGGAGCAGAATCTGACAGTGAGGAGACCGCCCCGGCAAGGAAGAGCCGGCGGCGGAACAACAGAAGGAAGAAGAACAAGGAAGTACTAGTTGTCGAGCAGTCCGGCAATGGAGGTGGCGCCGGCAAGGCCAAGGCTAGTGGCTCCGGCAAGGAGGTTGCCGCTGACACCGACCGCCAAGCCGTGGCGGCCGTCGACAAGCAGGACAGCTCAACAAGCGATCTTGCAAAATTCACCGCACCAAGGGCCCACGACCTCGAGCTGCAAGAAAGTCGAGCAGCTTGTTGAACTCTGAAGGCAGAATCTGGCGGTGAGACAAGGAGAAGGCCGGGAAGGTGCAGGGGCAGTTAACAAGAAGAGACCCGGCCGGGGAGGGCGCCGCGGCAAGGCAAAGCAGCGGCAAGGAGACAGGCCTCCCCGCGTCCGCGACAAGGATGAAGACGAAGAAGATGATGAAGATATGGAGGAAGATGAAGCTGATGAACAGGAGTTTCAGAAGGCAACAGAGGTTCTCTGTGTTGACGGTGGTGCTTCTCTGCATACCTCGCACCGCCAACTCAAGCAGTGGATGTGAGAGGTTAATGCAGCAAAACCTCCGTGAGTCGCGCAAACCTCTGAAGTGGTCTATGCACGCCCATCATCTTTGACATTGAGGACCACCCGATCGCATAAGCTGCGGTCGGGTGCTTGCCGATGTTGGTCTCACCAACAATCCATAACCTCAAGGTCACCAAGATGTTGGTTGAAGGCGGGGCGGCCTGAACCTGATCTCCTCTGCGGTGCTTGAAACTTCAAATCCTGACAATGAGCTCGAAGAGGCGGCACTTTCAAGGAATCAACCGAGGAAGGAGCAAGCGAAAGGGAAGATCACATTGCGGTAACATTTGGCGATGAGCTAAACTTCAGAGCGAGAGGTCACATTCGGCGTTGCCGATTTCCCATTGCCCTACAATGGCATACTTGGCCGTCCAGCACTTGCCAAGTTCATGGCAGCCTCTCATTCGCCTACAATTTACTCAAGATGCCCGGCCCGATAAGCGTCATTTCTGTCCATGGCGACAAGAAGGATGCGCTTATCTGCACCGACAAGATTTACGGGATGCAGCAGCGCGGACGGATAGCAAACCACTTGCGCTGAAGCTCCGGGGAAGAAGAAGACCACCAAGTCGGCAAGCAGTTACGATGCCCACTCGGCAGCGCACCTCTTGGTGCTGCGCTACCGTCGAGGACGCACCATCGAGCTCCGGCAAGTGCAAGAAGATGATGGCGGCTCCGCCGAAGACCAAGAAGGTGCCCGCCAAGGAGGGCGGCACTGGTGGTACCTTCACCATCGATTGCCACGCTTGACCCTAAATAGGAAGGCGAGCTCGTTGCTTTCTGCGAGGCGAATGTCGATGTGTTTGCATGGCAACCGTCGACATCCCGGTGTTCCCGGAAAGTAATTGAGCACCACCTAGCTATCTGTCCTCACCTTGCGGCCCGTCAAGCAAAAAGTTAGGAAGCAGCGTTGGGCGCCAAGAATTCATAGCGAAGAAATCAAGAAATTGGAAGCAGCAGGCCTCGTCGGAGAGTGCTCCATCCTCGTGGTTGGCCAATCCGGTAGTTATGCATAAGGCTAATGGGAAATGGAGACTTTGTATTGACTTCACGGATGTTAATAAAGCTTGTCCCAAAGACCCATTCCCTTGCCGCGTATCGACCAGATTGTTGACTCCACGAATGGATGTGATTTGCTTTCATTTCTTGATGCATATTCAGGATATCATCAAATTTTCATGGCAGGAGGATGAAGAAAACGCATTCATTACACCATGTGGCACATCTTTATTTCATCACGGATGCCTTTCGGTTTGAAGAATGCTGGTTCAACCTTTGCAAGAGTAGTCCATGATGCCTTTGAGCCACGGATACGAAATGTAGAAGCCTACATGGATGACATAGTGGTCAGAAGCAAGGACAAAGCAACTCTGGTTTAGGATTTGAATGAGACTTTTGCAAATCTGCAAGATCAACCTCAAGCTCAACCCGAGAAGTGCGTGTTTGGAGTCCCTTCCGGCAAGCTTCTCGGATTCTTTGTATCTCAGCGGGGGATCGAAGCCAATCCCGACAAGATCAAGGCCATCGAGCAGATTGAAGCACCAAAGCGCGTCAAGGATGTAAGAAGGCTTGCGGTTGCGTGGCTGCTCTCGGCAGGTTTGTCTCTAAGTCTGCTGGCGCGCATACCGCCATTTTCAAGATTTTGAAAAAGGCAGGTCAATGAAATGGACTCGAAGCGGAGGCTGCTGCTGCAGACTTGAAGAGTACCTGTCCTCCACTCCAATACTTATCGCACCTAGGCCACAAGAGAAGTTGCTGCTGTATATAGCGGCAACCAATCAAGTGGTTAGTGCTGCGTTAGTAGAGGAGAGGAGGCGGATGATGAGCCGACAACCGAGGCAGGTGCATCCAGCGACAAGCGAGGGGCTTCGCCGTCAAGCTCTGGTCCCGACAAGGACGAATCTGCAGAGATTGCGACAAGGCACAGAAAAGGATGGTGCAGCGCCCGGTCTACTTTGTCAGTTCCCTTCTGCAGGGGGCTAGGTCAAGGTACTCTGGTGTGCAGAAGTTGCTTTTCGGCCTCCTCATGGCCTCGAGAAAGCTACGCCATTACTTTCAAGCACATGAGATAACGGTTGTCACTCGCTTTCCGTTGAAGAGGATATTGCAAAATCCGAAGCAGCAGGCAGGATTGTCGAGTGGGCCTTTGGGCTGTCAAGCTTTGGCCTCAAGTTTGAAAGCACTTCAACTATCCAAAGCGAGCATTGGCAGAATTTATAGTAGAGTGGGCGTAGCGCAAGATGAAGAAATTCTAGAGCGAGCATCCCGTCAAGGAGGCAAATAAAGAGTGGATGATGTACTTTGATGGTGCCTTCTCGCTGCAAAGGCGCGGTGCGGCGTGCTGCTTATCGCACCACGGAGAGCACCTCAAGTACATAGTCCATATGCACTTTCCCAAGGAGCAAGCAACAAACAATCTGCAGAGTATGAAGGTTTGCTTGCGGTCTCGAATCGCGGTGGACCTTGGGATCAAGAAGCTTATCGTCGGGGGTGACTTGCAGCTTGTCGTCCGCCAAGTAAACAAAGACTATCGAGCCCATTGATGGAAGCCTCGTTGATGAAGTGAGAAAGCTAGAAGAACACTTTGAAGGCCTGCAAATGGAACATGTTCCAAGAGCTCGAGAATGATATTCTGATGGCCTTTCAAAGTGTGCTGCCTCAAGTTACTGTGGAACCAGGAATTTTTGTGCTCAAGCTGACTCAACCAACTGTAACACCATCATTGGGCAGAACAAGAAGAGGAAGTTGGTTTCGGTGACTACTTTCGGCGAGAGCTCCACGAGGCCGCCGCCAAGAAGGTCCCCAAAATCAGCATAAATATCGTTGAGGAGCGATCTGCTCCGATAAGCCTCAAGGTTTGTTTCGTTGAAGCAGGCGCTCCCGACAAGTTTTGCTCGGCAAGCTTGCCGGGATCATCAACTCGGCCGAGCCTTTGGTCCTTGCCGTAGAAGCTGATGATCCCATGGCGAATGAGCCTTTAGTCCTTGTTGTCGAGCCACAAGCTCCGGCATGGGCACACAGATCGTCCATTTCCTTGAGACGGAGAACTTCCGAAGAGCAAGAAGAAGCGGAAAAAGTAGCCCGGCAGTCAAGTATGTACCAGTTTGTAGACAACATTCATGCAGAAGAAGACTCAGCGGGTGAAATTAAAGTGTATTTGCGGGAAGATGGGCGAAGCTGTTGGCGAGATACATGGAGGCATATGTGGTCACCACATTGGCGCAAGGGCACTTGCCGGCAAAGCTTTCGGCAAGGTTTCTTCGGCGAAGCCCTCCGGGATGCAAGCTGCACAAGTAACCAAGTGTGAAGCGTGCGGTTCCATTCAAGCAGATACACCAGCCAGCTCAAGCTCTCCGACGATCCCTTTATCCTGGCCCTTTTGATGCAGGGGCTCGACATCCTCGGCCCCTTCCCGAGCCGTCGGGGCTTTGAGTACTTATGCGTCGCAATCGACAAGTTCACAAAGTGGCGGAAGTGGAAGCGATGAGGAAGGTGACAACACGATCGGCGATCAAGTTCTTGAGTCAATTGTTTGCCGTTTTGGGATTCCTAACGGGATCATCACCGACAACGGCACACAGTTCCTGAGCCGCACCTTCATGCGATCGCCCAAGATCTTGGCGCCAAGATCTGCTTTGCATTGCTCATCCAAGAAGCAGCGGTCAAGCGAGAGAAACAAGCGCTGAAGTGCTGCGGGGACTCAAGACCAGAACTTTCGGCGGAGCTGCGCAAGTCGCGGAAGAAACTGGATCGAGAGCTGCGGTGGTTCTTTGGTCGATCGGGCGACACCGTCGAGCCCTGGCGGACACCTTTGCTCTAGTCTATGGAGCGAGGCAGTTCTCCCCACGGAACTCGTATCACGGATCGCCTCGAGTGCTCGCTTACGATGAGCTTGAGCAAGAGCGATTTGCGACAAGATGACGCGCTGCTCCTTGAGGAGAGATCGTCTTGAGCTCTTTGTATGCGAGCTGCTCGCTACCAGCAAGCTTTGCACGCTACCATAACCGCAAAGTTAATGCGGAAGCTTGAGGAAGCGACCTTGTTCTTGGTAGCGTTCAATCCGCCAAGAATTCCAACAAGTTGGCCGAAGTGGGAAGGCCCTTATCGGGTGAAAGCGAGTCACTAGGCCGGCGCTGTCCGCCTTGAGACCGAAGATGGCGTTCGGTGAGCAACTCTGGAATATAGAGCATCTTCGTAAGTTTTACCCATAAAGCGCGGTTGTCGGAACCCGTTCGGCAACCACCATTTATACAAGTCTTGCCGCTGTTGCATGTAATCCTTTGTATAAAGCGGTATGAGACCCGTGCATCGATAAAGCCTATGTGTTGCGCACAACTTGTCAATACATGCTTTCATAATCTTATATGCATGTGTTATCTAACATTTTGTGCAGCATTCACACCGATGGCGATAATGAGCCACTAGGCTCCATAACTATTTTCCTTCTTTCTTCTCAAAGAGGGCAAGGTTCATCCACCCATGAGTTAACGGGGAGGAAGGAGAAGATAAGGGTGTGGGCCACCAAGTGTAAGCTCGAGGAAGTATCACCTTGCGGGAAGCAAACAACGAAAAGCTAAGTTGCTAAGTTCAAGCAATCAGTTTTAAATTTTCAAGTTATCTTCCTCGAGCGATAGTACTTTGTATGGAAAAGCCGTGCTGTGAGGAACCAACTTCGCGGCTAGCTTGCGCCCTTACGTTGTTTGAGTCCGCTCAACAACTTAAGCGTGCTGCAACTAGTTGCGACAAGGTTGCTTGTCGGAGGCAGCATCGCCGGGGAGGCTCTTGGCGTTCACACTCAGCGCTTCATGACAAAGGTGTTTGCACCGACAAGTCCCCTAAAAGCGTAGGGCATAAACATACAAGGGAAGAAATTGAGTAAAGGAAATAAAATTGCACTCTATTGCCTAAGATAGTGTATATTACAAAATAACTTGTCGCAGATCTAATGAATTGTTCCAAACATGGTCTGCAGCGACAAAGAAAAGATAAAACTTGGCGGCCTACTCCACGCGGTCGCCATCAACCCTCTTCACTTTGCTCACCCTGTCCACGATGGGTGCGACAAGGGCTTTGAGCGCTTCAACGTCAGCACTTGGCGGCAGGGACTTGAGAACATTGGTGAAGTTGACGCCTGGATTGCGGAAGGCCACCTTCATCAGCACCTTCTGGAGGGCCCCGGCGCAGACTTGGCGCGACTCCTCAGCTAGCTGCTTTGGGATCTCCTCTCGGAGCCGCTGGAGACCCGTCAACACGCCCTTAAAGAATAGGTTGAGCCTGGCGTTGGGTTGGAGGTTCTCGTCGGTGGAGTACCCAAGATCCACCATCCCCAGCTCCATCAGCTCATTATGGATGCCGGCGGCGGTGTCAACAAGACCTTCTGTCCAGTGCATTATGCTATCTCTGAGATCATTCTGGGCAGTCGCGGCATTCGCCAACAGCTCCTCGTTGGCCTTGATCTTCTCCAACAGGCCCGCTTCTCGATTCTTGGCGCCGTTCAGCGCCTCCGTCAGAGTGGACAGTTTCAGTTCCAGATCCGCCTTGGAGTCCTTGGCGGCGTCAAGCTCTTTGATCTTCTCAGCAAAATGACCCTGCAGTTCGCCGAGAGTGTACGCGTCCTTCTCGCGCTCATGCTTCAACGCGGTGACCTCCTCGCCGCTCTTCAGGAGGGTGGCCTCCAGCTGAGCCACCCTCGTCTCCAATTCCTTCTTGGCGGTCTCGACAGCCGCGGCGGCGTCCTTTGCCTCCTTGAGTGCTCCGCCAATTGATTGCTCGCGCGCGGCAAGATCTTCCTCGTAGCTATCGAGGTTGATCTTCCGCTGCGCTTCTTCGCCTTCTTCTTGCGGAGAGCTTCTCGCCGGCAAGCCTCTGCTGCTCCTCGACCTCGGCCTTCTCCAAGATGAAAGCCGTGCGCTCCTCAGCAAGCTGCTCCCGCGCCTCTGCTATGTCCCGAAGAGTTTCCTTGTTGGCGCGCCGGAGCTCTTCTGCGCGTTTCTCCATGTCAGCTCCCGCCCTCGCGACAAGCGCCTCCCTGGACTCCAACTTGGCTTGGTGGGCGCGGTAGACCGACAGCAACCTCTTCAGTAGCTGCTCCTCCTCAGGCTCGCCGCTGCTGCTGCTTGGAGCATCAACCAGCGACAGCCCGGCGGAGGCGAGCAGTTCCGCGTCGAAGGTCTCCCCTTCGGCAGGTGCCCTGGAGCTTGACGCCCACGGGAGCTTGATGAAGACACCTTCACCGGCCTTCAGATAGGCGCCGGGCTGGGGCTCTTCAGAGTCTGGTGCGACATCGGTGGCGGGGGGATCGGCGGTCGGTGCAGCGCCTGGCGCTCCTGTGGCCTCCGGGCCGTCAGTACGATCACCAGACCCCTCCCCAGCCTCTGCGCCGGCAGCCTTGGCGGCCTCCTCGCCGGCGGACCTGTTGGCGCCGGCCTCCTCTTCCTCCATGTTGGCGGCGCCGTCATGTTGCCGCGAACGTCCTCCTCGCCGGTGACCTCAGTCTCCATCGGCTCTCCAGCAGATGGATCTGATGATCAGAAAAAGAAAAGAACAAGTCAAGCAAATGTTGGAAGAGAAGAACAGAAGAGAAAAGACTCAAGGGAAATTTTCAGTCAATAAGATTACTGCAATGGGATCTGTAGCGCGGTCTCCACCACGGAGGTCGTCGGCCTGCCCCTTGTCGAGAGCTCCCCTTGTCGGAGGCCTCCCTTGCGGAGGCGCTCCTTGGCGGAGACTTCTCCCTCGTGGCGTAGTTGAAGCAAGCAGAACCGGGAGTGACCTCCGGTGCTTCTGATGAGGCTGCTCTGCTCCTACATAATTCAACAAGTCAGATATCGGTGATGAAGAGCACCCAAGCACACCTAACCGTAAGAAATGAATCAAATACTTCTGCTGGGGGCTGTCTTTGGGGCTATTCTGATGAAGAGTTGCCGGATCCGGCAAGGCAGTCTCGGGCGTGCCTCACAGCCGCCACAGGGAGAATCATCACGAGGCGACAACCACGGGTCTTGGCCCTCTTGACGCCCTCTGAGCCAGCGTCTGAAGAAGGAAAGAGCTCGAGAATGAAGCAAGTCGAGATACAAGACGAAGCGATAAATTGAAAAATTACAAGTAGCAGCGACAAGAACTTACTCTTCCTCTTCTTCCTCGGGGCTGAGGCGGAGAAGTCAAATACCGCTCAGGCGGCGGGCTGGAGGTAGGCTCCTCGGGCGCTTGGCGGGGACCGTGGCTCGAAGGCCCGCTCCGTTCTTTGTGGCGGCGGAGGCGCTCCGTGCTTGATGCTTGCAGCATGTGGAAGCGCGTCGGGCGGGCAGGCGGCTGTTGAGCCGTCTGCCGCCCGCCACTTCTCCGGTCTTGCGGGGCGTCTCCTTGGCGGGGCGCGGGCTCCTCTGCGGAAAGCTGCTTGACGGCGGAGGAGGCGCCCGGCGGGCTCTTCCGGATCGGCGTCGGGCTCGGCCTGCTCCTCCTCACCGGCGAGCTCTTCTCGGTCGGCAAGGCTTGCCGCCTCGGCTGTTCCGCCTCCTCGTTGTAAACCCAAACACGCCCGCGGCGGCAGCTTCGCCACCTCCTCCAACCTTGTGGCGTCGCGCCATCTCTGCTTTCGGTGGTGTCGCGGGTGAGCGCTTACGCTTTCGTCGGCGCGGATCGGCACTTCCGCCAAGTCGTCGAAGAAGCTGCTGCGCAGCGTCGTCGGCGAGGCTCTGCCGAGTTGGAGCGATTCCGTGGGAATCGCTGGCGGCATCATCGCGCGGATGCGGTCAGCGGCGAGTTGTTGCACAAAGGCACGACTCCTTGGCAACATGAACGATCGGGGTAATCTGCATCGGCGAACAGCTCCGCAGCATGCCGTCCAGCTCCAAGGCAGTAAAGTTCGATTGAGGCCGGACGCAGCCTCATGATGTCCGCCACGTTTTGGAATTCCCAAGCTGGCCTCCCCTCTCTGCAAAGGCGCCAATCGGCGGCGAAGAAGTCGCGCCAACTGCTCCTCTGATAAGCCACTGCTTGCGGGGGCGCAAGATCTAGTCACGGCAATCTTCAACTTGGCATCTTCGGCGCCAAATTGCTCCAATCGTTTCGCGCACTATGGGAGTTTGGCGCAGGGCAGTAAAGGCTGTGGCTCCTCCTCTAAGATCCAACACCGGTCAGCTCTCCTCCTCCCACTTGCTGCGCAACTCTCCGTCAAGATACCCTTCCTTCTTGCCGATCCTAGAGGTCCATGCAATTCCTCCGACAGCGGCTCTCCCTCTCTCTGGCGGGGTGTGAAGTAATGGCGGAAGAGTGCGACATTTAGGTGGAACCGAAAAAGTTCTCTCAGAGGTGTGCTAAAGCAGCCATGGTGAGGGCGGCGTTGGGGGTGAACTCAAGGAGGCGGAGGCCATATGTGTTCATGACATCATAAAGAATTCAGAAAAGGGCGAGAGCCCTTGATGGAAAAAGCGAAGAAAGGGTACCCGATGGAAACTTTCTCGGATGTGGCGGCGGAGATGACCCTCGTCTTGGAGTGCGCCGGGTCTCCGTCGACCGAAAAAATAATACAGCTCCGCAGCTCCTTCTGTCAAGCGAGGGGATCAAAGAGGGCCCGCTCCTTCCGCAGCGCCATGAGCAGCTGCGCCTCGGCGATTCACCTTTGCCCTTGTCGGCTTTTGAGACCATGGCGGAGGTGGTGGAGGAGGTCGGCGGCGTTGATGGTGCGGTGGCAATGGGGAAGAGGCGGGCGTCGCTCTCTTTGGGCTCAAGAAGAAGGGGGGCGGCGGTGGTTTCGATGTGACAGCAATGGGCAAGTGGGCGTCCTTCCTGTTCCCCCTGCTTATAAGGGGGAGAGGGACAGGCGTTCGATTTCCCATTAAAAGCCCCACGATCTCTCCCGGCGCCACGTCCGATTCATGCCGTTCGTGGGGAGCGTGGTGGGTCCAAAGCGATAGCTGCGTGATCCGGGCGCGCGTGCCCGTGCCTGTTTTGGGCCTGGCCCATGAGCTTGGCGCGTGTGTGGCCCAGGCCGGGGGCTCTGACGGTGTACTAGGTAGGGGTACCTAGTACCCCGAACTCTTCTGCAGACGATCGCAGCACCCAGCGGCGAGGCTGGCTGGTGACCGCCAAGGTCTCGGCTGGCTCCTTTGGAGCCATTCAAGAACAAAATAATCAAGGCCCGACAAGAGGAGCTTGTCGGAAGGCCCTCAAGGCACGAAGGAATCAAGATCACGGCAAGAGGAGCTTGCGGGAAAACTTGGCGGGCGATAAGCTCCCTAAGCGCGACAAGGACCTTGCGCGGCAAAGGCGCTTTTGCGGCAGTAACCTCTCTTCATCTCCGCTCCAGCTCATCCGTAGCGATGTCGCGTGGGGCTTTCCGAACTGCGTGTCAATGGGCTGTGCAGCCAGCGAGGCGGCGATAGCGGCGGCGACAAGCTACTATCGTGGCAAGCGGAGGCGCGCCAGCGGTCCTGTTGCACTATTGGCGGCGAGGGGCGGACATTTATGGCTTTGTCCCTTGCCGTCGAGTTAGGTATAGATCAGCGTACCTTTGTGCAAGCGGTGTACCAACCAATGTTTTACTATTTTACCCTTGCCTACTTGCCACCTGTGGTAACCCCTTGTGCCTATAAAAGGAGGCCCAAGTGCAACGTAGAAAGGGTTCGGCTCCGGTTCAGTTCATTAGCCACATACGAGACTAGAGACACTCAGGCTAGGTTTTGTAGCTTCCATTGCTCCCTAGCAAGAACACGATATAATCAACCAAGCAGCAGTAGGAGTGTTATCTCTCCGGTGAGCTCCGAAGCTGGGTAAATCTGCTCGTGTGCATCGCTTCGATCCGCTCTTTGCGCAATCTCCGCCCCCCTCCGAACCACAAGAGACCCGGTACTACTAGGTGTTCGTGGGCCACGATCAGCTTCCCCGACATCAGGTATGACACCTAAGTTTGATTGTGTTGAATCTTTTATGGATACCGATATTTTCCGTAAGTTTAGCACTAAATATGGACTTGACTCTGAGATAGTAGCTTCTTTCTGTGAATCTTTTGCTACTTATGTTGATCTCCCCAAGGAGAAGTGGTTTAAATATCATCCTCCCTTAGAAGTAAAAGTAGCTGCACCTATTAAAGTTGAAGAAAAGGCTGTCACTTATAATGATCCTATTGTTCTTATGTTGAGAGACCACCTTTCCCTGTTAGAATAAAGGATCATGCTAAAACTTCAACTGTTGTTCATAAAAGCAATATTAGAACTTGTACACCTCCTGAGCAAGTTAAAGTAGAACCTAATATTGCTATTGTTAAATATCTCTTCTATGATAATATTGATGGGCATGTTATTCAATTTTGTGGTGAATCAGCTAGAATTGCTAAACCTTGTGCTAAAGATAAACATAGACCTGTGGTAGGCGTGCCTGTTATTTCTATAAAAATAGGAAATCATTGTTATCATGGCTTATGTGATATGGGTGCTAGTGCTAGTGTTATACCTTATGATTTATATAAAGAAATCAAGCATGAAATTGCACCTGCAGAGTTAGAAGATATTGATGTCACAATTAAACTTGCCAATAGAGATACTATATCTGCAATGGGAATTGTTAGAGATGTTGAAGTCTTGTGTGGGTAAACTAAATATCCTGCTGATTTTCTTGTTCTCAGTTCTCCACAAGATAGCTTTTGTCCAATTATATTTGGTAGACCCTTCTTGAATACTGTTAATGCTAAGATAGACTGCAAAAAGAATGTTGTTACTATTGGCTTGGATGATATGGTTCATGAGTTTAATTTCTCTAAATTTAGTAAACAACATCGTGAGGAAGAATTGCCTAGTAAAGATGAAATTATTGGTCTTGCTTCTATTGCCGTACCTCCTAGTGATCCTTTAGAACACTATTTGCTAGACCATGAAAATGATATGTTCATGAATGAAAGAAGGGAAATCGATGAAGTATTCTTTAAACAGGAACCTATTCTGCAACACAATTTGCCTATTGAAATCCTAGGGGATCCCCCTCCACCCAAGGGTGATCCTGTGTTTGAGCTTAAACCATTACCTGATAATCATAAATATGCTTATCTTGATGAAAAGAAAATATATCCTGTTATTATTAGTGCTAACCTTTCAGAGCATGAAGAAGAAAGATTATTGAAAACTCTGAAGAAGCACCGTGCCGCTATTGGATATACTCTTGATGATCTTAAGGGCATTAGTCCCACTCTATGTCAACATAAAATAAATTTGGAAGCGGATGCCAAACCAGTTCGTGATCCTCAACGACGTTTGAATCCTAAAATGAAAGAAGTGGTAAGAAAAGAAATACTCAAGCTTCTGGAGGCAGGTATAATTTATCCCGTTGCTGATAGTCAGTGGGTAAGTCCTGTCCATTGTGTCCGTAAGAAGGGAGGTATTACTGTTGTTCCTAATGATAAAGATGAATTGATCCCACAAAAAATTATCACAGGTTATAGGATGGTAATTGATTTCCGCAAATTAAATGAAGCTACTAAGAAAGATCATTACCCCTTACCTTTTATTGATCAAATGCTAGAAATATTAGGCAAACATACACATTATTGCTTTCTAGATGGTTATTCTGGTTTCTCTCAAATACTTGTATCGGCTAAAGATCAATCAAAGACTACTTTTACTTGCCCTTTTGGTAATTTTGCTTATAGACGTATGCCTATTGGTTTATGTAATGCACATGCTACCTTTCAAAGATGCACGATGGCTATATTCTATGATTTTTGTGAAAAAAATTGTGAGGTCTTCATGGACGATTTTTCCGTCTATGGTTCCTCTTTTGATAATTTCTTAAGCAATCTTGATCGATTTTTGCAGAGATGTGAAGAAACTAATCTTGTCTTGAATTGGGAAAAGTGCCACTTTATGGTTAATGAAGGTATTGTCTTGGGGCACAAAGTTTCTGAAAGAGGTATTGAAGTTGATAAAGCCAAGGTTGATGCTATTGAAAAGATGCCATGTCCCAAGGACATCAAAGGTATAAGAAGTTTCCTTGGTCACGCCGGATTTTATAGGAGGTTCATTAAGGACTTCTCAAAAATTTCTCGGCCTCTGACTAATTTATTACAAAAATATGTACCATTTGTCTTTGATGATGATTGTGTAGAAGCATTTGAAATACTTAAGAAAGCATTAGTCTCTGCACCTGTTGTTCAGCCACCTAATTGGAATTTACCCTTTGAAATTATGTGTGATGCTAGTGATTATGCTATAGGTGCTGTTCTAGGGCAAATAGTTGATAAGAAATTAAATGTTATCCATTATGCTAGTAAGACTCTAGACAATGCTCAAATAAATTATGCTACTACCAAAAAGGAACTTTTAGCAGTTGCGTTTGCTTGTGATAAATTCAGACCCTATATTGTTGATTCTAAAGTAACCATTCACACTGATCATGCTGCTATTAAATATCTTATGGAAAAGAAAGATGCTAAACCTAGACTTATTAGATGGGTTCTCTTGCTGCAAGAATTTGATTTGCATATTGTTGATAGAAAAGGAGCTGAGAACCCCGTTGCAGATAATTTATCTAGGTTAGAGAATGTTCTTGATGACCCACTACCTATTAATGATAGCTTTCCTGATGAACAATTAAATGTCATAAGCACTTCCCGTAGCACTCCATGGTATGCTGATTATGCTAATTATATTGTTGCTAAATTTATACCACCTAGCTTCACATACCAACAAAAGAAAAAGTTTTTCTATGATTTGCGACATTACTTTTGGGATGACCCACATCTTTATAGAGAAGGAGTAGATGGTGTTATTAGACATTGTGTACCTGAGCATGAACAGGAACAGATCCTACGCAAGTGTCACTCCGAAACTTATGGAGGACACCACGCTGGAGATAGAACTGCACATAAGGTATTGCAATCTAGTTTTTATTGGCCTACTCTCTTCAAGGATGCCCGTAAGTTTGTCTTGTGATGAATGTCAAAGAATTGGTAATATTAGTAGACGTCAAGAAATGCCTATGAATTATTCACTTGTTATTGAACCATTTGATGTTTGGGGCTTTATTATATGGGACCTTATCCTGCCTCTAATGGATATACACATATTTTGGTTGATGTTGATTACATTACTAAGTGGGTAGAAGCTATTCCAACTAGTAATGCTGATCATAACACTTCTATTAAAATGCTTAAGGAAGTTATTTTTCCGAGGTTTGGAGTCCCTAGATATTTAATGACTGATGGTGGTTCACACTTTATTCATGGTGCCATAAAATGCTTGCTAAATATGATGTTAATCATAGAATTGCATCTCCTTATCACCCATAGTACAGTGGTTAAGTAGAATTGAGTAATAGAGAGCTCAAATTAATTTTGCAAAAGACTGTTAATAGGTCTAGAAAGAATTGTTCCAAGAAACTTGATGATGCATTATGGGCCTATAGAACTGCATATAAGAATCCTATGGGTATGTCTCCGTATAAAATGGTTTATGGAAAAGCATGTCATTTACCTCTCGAACTAGAACATAAGGCATATTGGGCTATCAAAGAACTCAACTATGATTTCAAACTTGCCGGTGAGAAGAGGTTATCTGATATTAGCTCACTTGATGAATGGAGAACCCAAGCTTATGAAAATGCCAAGTTGTTTAAAGAAAAAGTTAAAAGATGGCATGACAAAAGGATACAAAGCGTGAGTTTAATGTAGGTGATTATGTATTTCTATACAACTCTCATTTAAGATTTTTTGCAGGAAAGCTTCTCTCTAAATGGGAAGGTCCCTACGTTATCGAGGAGGTCTATTGTTCCGGTGCCATAAAAATCAACAACTTCGAACGCACAAATCCGAAGGTGGTAAACGGTCAAAGGATCAAACATTATATTTCAGGTAATCCCATAAATGTTGAAACCAATATTATTGAAACCGTAACCCCGGAGGAATACATAAGGGACACTTTCCAGACCGTTTCATACTCCGAAAAGGAATAGGTATGTGGTACGGTAAGTAAACCGACTCCAAGACAATTTTAAGGCAATATTTCTCCGTTTTGGAATATTTAGAAAAATAGAAAAATAAGTAGCAGTCCGGGAAGGACACGAGGCCCCACGAGGGTGGTGGGCGCGCCCTACCCCCAGGCGCACCCCTACCTCGTGAGCACCTCGTGTGCCCTCCGGACTTCGTTTTCTTGCACGATACGTATTTTGGTCGGTAAAAATTCATTATATATACTCCCGAAGGTTTTGACTCCTGTATCACGCAAATATCCTCTGTTTTCGTTTCAAGCTGTCCCGTTGCAGATTAGATCAACATGTCTTCTCAAGATTCGGAAGAGGAAAGCTATGTGGATGATTACTTAGCCAATCCTAAGGTCTATGGAGATGTGGAGCACGATGGTTGGACCACGGAAGAAGAAGAGGACTATGAACCCAAGGGGAAGGAGGAGACGAGCTCCGATGAAGATGAAGCCCCATTACCTCAACCTGGGACATGCACGTGGAGTTCAAAAAGTCAAGTCTCCCTGACAGGGTAAAGAAACCAAAGTTCGAGTGTATCCCTTTTCGTCTTTTGCGGGAGAATAAGCAGGACCTATGCAAAAAGATGTTAACCCTGGGGTGGGAGATTGATGATCTGAGGGATCAAAATGCCGTTCTCAAGCGCAAATTAAGGGAGAAGTCTAAGCCATCAACTAAGTCAACATCACCACCACCTTCTTCATCAGCAAAGGAGACATAATTACATGGGTATGGGCACTCCCCTTGGCAAAAGCAAAGCTTGGGGGAGGTGCCCCGGTATCGTATCACCATCACATCTCCTATCTTTACCGTTTTTCTTAGTACGATCCTATTAGTAGTATCTTGATCTAGTAGAATAAAGTTATGGCATGATCTAGTTTTGAGTTTTGCTTTATGATCTCTCTATGTAATCGAGTCCGTGAGCTATATATATAATAAAGTTTAGTGTTGAGTCAAGGGCTTGATTATTTTGCCGTGATCTTGGGTGAATAAAAGAAAAAGAATAAAAAGAAACAAAGAGTTCATATTGATCTTATTGAGAGTAATGACTTCACATAGAAAGAGTATGATGATTAAAAGTTGTTGGGAGTTGGCAAATATAGCTTTGGTCATCGTTGCAATTAATAGGAAGTACTAAGGAAAGAGAGGTTTCACATATAGATATATTATCATTGACATCTTTTATGATTGGGAGCACTCATTAAAATACAACATGTTAAAGAGTTGAAGTTGGACAAGGAAGACAATGTGATGAGTTATGTTTTCTTATATCTGAGATAAAGTATGTTGTCATGGATCCTCTAACATGTTGAGCTTGCCTTTCCTCCTCATGCTAGCCAAATTCTCAGCACCAAGTAGAGATACTACTTGTGCTTCCAAATACCCTTAAACCAGTTTAGCCATGAGAGTCCACCATATCTACCTATGGATTGAGTAAGATCCTTCATTTAAGTTGTCATCGTTGCAAAGCAATAAAAATTGCTCTAAATAAGTATGATTGATTGGTGTGGGAGAAATAAGCTTTATACGATCTTGTGATATGGAAGAAATAAAAGCAACAGACTGCATAATAAAGGTTCATATCACAAGGGGCAATAAAAGTGACGTTCTTTCGCATTAGATTTTGTACATCCAACCATAAAAGCGCATGGCAACCTCTGCTTCCCTCTGCGAAGGGCCTATCTTTTATTATCATCCTCTACCTTATGCAAGAGTCACGGTGATCTTCACCTTTCCTTTTTCCTTTTATCCTTTGGCAAGCATATTGGAAAGATGTTGAAAGAATATGATATATATATATATATATATATATATATATATATATATATATATATATATATATATATATATATATATATATATATATATATATATATATATATATATATCTAATTGGATGTAGGGGAGCATGAATTATTATTGTTGACATTACCCTTGAGGTAAAGGTTGTGGGGCAAAACTATAAGCCCCTATCTTTCTCGTGTCGATTAAAACTCCGTAACCACAAGTATTGCGTGAGTGCTAGCAGTTATGAAGGACTAAATGATAGTTGAGTATGTGGACTTGCTTTTAAGCTCTGACATAGACTCTTTCCGATGTTATGATAAATTGCAATTGCTTCAATGACTGAGGTTATAATTTGGTGCTCAATAAGGTTTCTGATTCATACTTTTGCATTGTGAAAAGATCATCACTTGAACATAAGTAATCATATGACAAATCTATATATGTTGCTGTTATGAGAATAATCATGATGCCTTCATGTCCATATTTTGTTTTTATCGACGCCTCTACCCCTAAACATGAGGACATATTTATTGTTATCGGCTTTTTGCTTGAGGACAAGCGAGGTCTAAGCTTGGGGGAGTTGATACGTCCATTTTGCATCATGCTTTTATGTCGATTTTTATCGCATTATGGGCTGTTATTACACATTATGTCACAATACTTATGCCTATTCTCTCTTATTTTATAAGGTTTACAAGAAGAGGAGAATGCTGCATTTGGAATTACAGGCTGGAAAAGGAGCAAATATTGGAGACCTATTCGCACAACTCAAAAGTCCTGAAACTCCATGGAATATCTTAAAATAAATAAAGAAAAATCATCGCCAAAGATGAAGGCCGGGGCCCACACCTGCTCACGAGGGTGGGCGCGCCCCTAGGCGCGCCCCTACCTCGTGGGCCCCCTGGTGGCTCTCCGACGCCCATCTTCTCCTATATGAAGTCTTTCGATGAGAAAAAAATGAGAAGGAATCTTTTGGGATGAAACTCCGCCGCCACGAGGCGGAACCTTGGCGGAACCAATCTTGGGCTCTGGCAGAGCTGTTCTGCCGGGGACACTTCCCTCTAGGAGGGGAAATCATCGTCATCATCATCACCAACGCCCCTCTCATCGGGAGAGGGCAATCTCCATCAACATCTTCACCAGCACCATCTCATCTCCAAACCCTAGTTCATCTCTTGTATCCAATTCTTGTATTCAAGTCCGGGATTGGTGCTAGTAGGTTGCTAGTAGTGTTGATTACTCCTTGTAGTTGATGCTAGTTGGTTTATTTGGTGGAAGATCATATGTTCAGATCCTATATGCATATTATTACCCCTCTGATTACGAACATGAATATGCTTTGTGAGTAGTTACGTTTGTTCCTGAGGACAAGGGAGAAGTCTTGCTATTAGTAGCCATGTGAATTTGGCATTCGTTCGATATTTTGATGAGATGTATGTTGTCTAGCCTCTAGTGGTGTTATGTGAACGTCGACTACATAACACTTCACCATTATTTGGGCCTAGAGGAAGGCATTGGGAAGTAATAAGTAGATGATGGGTTGCTAGAGTGATGAAGCTTAAACCCTAGTTTATCGTTGCTTTCGTAAGGGCTGATTTGGATCCATATGTTTCATGCTATGGTTAGGTTTACCTTAATACTTTTGTTGTAGTTGCGGATGCTTGCAATAGAGGTTAATCGTAAGTGGGATGCTTGTTCAAGTAAGAACAACACCCAAGCACCGGTCCACCCACATATCAAATTATCAAAGTACCGAACGCGAATCATATGAGCGTGATGAAAACTAGCTAGACGATATTCCCATGTGTCCTCGGGAGCGCTTTTCCTATTATAAGAGTTTGTTCCGGCTTGTCCTTTGCTACAAAAAGGATTGGGCCACCTTGCTGCAATTTAGTTACTTTTGTTACTTGTTGCTTGTTACAATTTATCTTATTACAAAACTATCTGTTACCACTTGTTTCAGTACTTGCAGAGAATACCTTGCTGAAAACCGCTTATCATTTCCTTCTGCTCCTCGTTGGGTTCGACACTCTTACTTATCGAAAGGACTACGATAGATCTCGTATACTTGTGGGTCATCATCAGCGCACACGGCAGCTTCCTTGCGGGGGACCTCAGCTTTGACCTTCTTGCTAGTACTAGGCTTACCTGATCCTTCAATAGTCATCACTGCTTTATCCTTCCACTTCTTACTACGCTTCTTGCTCTAGTTCTAACTGGTCGATTCATCATCATCCTCTGAATCGACATTGGTCCAATCTTCCTCTCTGGGCAACTTCCTTCCCTCGTCCATCCGAGCGCACTTATCCACCAAGGTGTAAAGCTCCTTCACAGTCTAGGGCAACCGCATGTTGGTCTTAGAACGGATCTGGCGGTTGCGCACATTGGACTGGAAGGCAGCTATCACAGCTATCGGATGGATGTTTGGGATGTTTCTATGAACTTTGCTGAATCTCTGTAAGTACTTATGGAGGGTCTCTCCTTCCTTTTGCTGGACAAGCTGCAAATCGCTGGGTCGACCTGGTTCTTGATGGCTGCTAGTGAAGGCGCTAATGAACTCATGGCACATGTCAGCCCAAGACGAGATGGAGTTCTCCGACAGGTGCATCAGCTAAGACCTCACATTGGATTAGAGAGCCAAACGGAAGTAGTTGGCAAACACCTTCTCATCTCTTCCCCCGACAGCATGAACAGGGATGGTGTAGATGCTAAGAAACTCTTCCGGGTTTAGTCTCCATCGTACTTCACGCGTATCTCTAGCTTGAACGTACGAACGGACGGCCAATAGACTTGCTGAAGCTCACGAGTAAAGCCAGGGCACCCAACCTCGAAAGGTAGGCACCCGCCAAAATCGAGCGCAGGCTCGTCGATGCCGGGGCTATCGCATCCATTGGTCTGGCGGAGGTTGTCGCGGAATCACTCGACAATGACGCCCGCGTCTCCCTCCCGCCTATCGTCCGGGGCCCTCCGTCGGCCTGAACGTGCCGAGGGTCAGAAGAGGCCATCGAGACATTGTTAGGATCTTGATTCTGCTGTGCCCGCGCTAGCTGTCGTGGCGGGGACTGCACCGTGGGGGTGTCCCCTTCCGTACGGCCAGCAGCACGGGTTGTGGTCGTCGCTTGGGGAGGCCATGGCGGGCCAGCGCGCTGCAAGCCCCCAGTCTTGGCGAAACAGAGCAGACTTTGGATGGTGGCCTGCCAGTCGTCCATCTGCTCGGCCGCTGGTGGAAACCTCAGCAGCAGTTGAGCCCGCGCCATGGCCTCCGTGGCTGTACTTGGCATTGGCGTTGATGAAGTGGGTCGTGTCGTCGCTTGGCTCCTGACAATGCCAGCGGCGGCAACACTGTGCCCCTGTTGCCGCAGGGTGGCCGCCTGGACGACAGGCTGGCGCGGTGAGGGTGCTCAAGGGACAGTGGCTCCGTCGGGCGCAACAATTTGGTCAACCCGTCCCGGGGAAGGCGCACGCGCTGCGGTCGCCCCCGTGGTGGGGGCGGCCTGAGGGCGGCGACTCGCTCCGGTCCGAGCACCATCGCTGCGACTGTGCCCGTCGGTGGGAGAAAGGGGTGCAAATGGAGTAACCCCTTCACTTGTACCTTGTGGAGCGTGGCCGTCAGGGTGTTGTTCATGCTGTTCTCCCCCGGTGTTCTCTGCTCCTGCGTCGGGCCGTTAGAGGCCGCGGGCAGCGGAGCCTTCTAGGTGGACAGATGAGCCGAAGTACCGGGTTTCTTCTTGGGCGCCATGGACGATAGCACCGTCAAAGGTGAAGACGGTGATGAAGATGACGCATTGCACATGCCTTTAGGTTCGTGCCAGCGATCCCCTTACTTGGCGTGCCAAAGATGTCGCGGGAAACCACGGCCACCTATGGGACCAGAGTGCCCCTTCCTGGTTCGATAGGGGGGATGTCGCGTTGCACAAAGAGCAGACGAGCGTGGGGCAGCACTACAGGGATCACACAAGCAATTTTACCCAGGTTTTGACTTCCGTGCGGCATACAACCCTACTCATGCTTTGGTGGATTGATGGTGGAAGAATGGTGGTGGAGCGTAGTACACTGCCCGACAACGGTTGCCTCGGGGCGACAGTGGCTACGCGCGTATGGGTGTGTGCGTTGCCTAACTTTCCAACCCTTGCTACGGTTGCCTTGGGACTCCTTTTATAGATCAAGGGGTTACCACAATGGCAAAGTAGTCATTATGCACTGATAAGATAACAAACAATGCTATCATACCTAACTTTGCAGGCTGACAGGGTGCATTAAATGCACCGCTTAATGTCATGTCAATGGTTGCCCGGCAAGTCTTGCCGGGCTGTCTTGCCAGCTCTACGCCTACTTGCCTGACACGTCACAAAGAGAGGCTGCCATGTGGCGAATGGCTGCCACTCAGTCACTTCGCGGCTTAACACCGCACTGATCGATGACGTGGGCCATGGTGGAGTGGTTGGTTGAGGTGGTGTGATACGTCTCCCTCGTATCTATAATTTTTGACTGTTCCATGTCAATATTCTACAACTTTTACATACTTTAGCAACTTTTTATACTATTTTTGGGACTAACATATTGATCCAGTGCCCAGTGCTAGTTCATGTTTGTCGCATGTTTTTTGTTTCACAGAAAATCCATATCAAACATAGTCCAAACGGGATAAAAACTGAAGGAGATATTTTTGGAATATATGTGAATTTTGGGAAGTGAAATCAACGCGAGACGATGCCCGAGGGGCCCACGAGTTTGAGGGCGCGCCCCAGGGGGTCAGGCGCGCCCTGGGCCCTCATGGCCAGCCGGTAAGGCAGTTGGTGCCCTTCTTGCGCCACAAGAAAGCCAATATCCGGATAAAAATAGTGTCCAAATTTCATCCCAATCGGAGATTCCGATCTCCGGGAATATAAGAAACGGTGAAAGGGCAGAATCAGGGAACACAGAAACAGAGAGAGACAGAGAGACAGATCCAATCTCAGAGGGGCTCTCGCCCCTCCCATGCCATGGAGGACATGTACCAGAGGGGAAACCCTTCTCCCATCTAGGGGGGAGGTCAAGGAAGAAGAAGAAGAAGGGGGGCTCTCCCCCCCTCTATCCCGGTGGCGCCGGAATGCCGCCGGGGTCATCATCATCACCGCAATATACACCAACACCTCCGTCATCTTCACCAACATCTTCATCACCTTCCCCCATCTATCTACAGCGGTCCACTCTCCGACAACCCGCTGTACCCTCTACTTGAACATGGTGCTTTATGCTACATATTATTATCCAATGATGTGTTGCCATCCTATGATGTCTGAGTAGATTTTTTTGTCCTATCGGTAATTGGTGAATTGCTACGATTGGTTTAACTTGTTTGTGGTTATGTTGCTATCCTATGCTGCCCATCATATGAGCACACGCGTGGATCACACTATAGGCTTAGTTGTATGTTGATAGGACTATGTATTGGAGGGTAAGAGTGACAGAAGCTCCAACCTAGCATAGAAATTGATTCATATGGGATTGAAGGGGGACCAATATATCTTAATGCTATGGTTGGGTTTTACCTTAATGAATGTTAGTAATTGCGGATGCTTGCTATAGTTCCAATCATAAGTGCATAGAATTCCGAGTCAGGGATGGCATGCTAGCAATGGCCTCTCCCACATAAAACTTGCTATCGGTCTAGTAAAGTAGTCAATTGGTTATGGACAATTTCGCAACTCCTACCACCACTTTTCCACACTCGCTATACTAATTTTATTTCTTCTTTAGCTAAACAGCCGCTAATTTTTATTGACGTGCTCTTTATATTCTTGCAAACCTATCCAACAACACCTACAGAGTACTTCTAGTTTCATACTTGTTTTAGGTAAAGCGAACGTTAAGCGTGCATAGAGTTGTATTGGTGGTCGATAGAACTTGAGGGAATATTTGTTCTACCTTTAGCTCCCCATTGGGTTCGATACTCTTACTTATCGAAAGAGGCTACAATTGATCCCCTATACTTGTGGGTTATCAAGACCTTTTTCTGGCGCCGTTGCCGGGGAGTTATAGCGTGGGTTCTCGTGTGTGCTTGTTTGCTTTATCACTAAGTAATTTTTATTTTCTGTTCTCAGTTGTTCTCTATCTTTATTTATGGATATGGAACATGAAATACCAAAAAAATTAGTTTACTTGCTACTCATCGAGATGGGGAACCTCCTAAAACCCTCGATGCTCATTATGTGAAAGATATTATGTACTACTTTGATAATCCTGAGAAAACCCCATTCAATTATGTTATGGGAGACACGTTGGATCAACGTGAATACTTTAGGCATTATTGCTTGACTCAGAAAGGGAAACTATTATGGGATCAAATTTATATGTTGCATTGGATGCTCGGTAACTAGGATTGAGATATGATTATACTTGTTGCTCTAGGATGAAGGCTCCACACCTTCCCTTTCATGCAGATTTAATGATAATAAAACCTTGGCTTCTTATGCTAATGGTATATATGATTACTATGATGTGGAACAAATAGAAGAATTCGTTGCTTTTACAGGAGCTTATGAAATTGAATCTTTGTTTAAAGAGTGTGAAAATCTTGATGATGCTGTCTACAGAACTGAAAATTTTGCTATACTTAAATATTGCTATGAGAATTATATATGAATTCAATTCCAATATTGATGATTTTATTGAGAGAGTCTCCGCTGTCCAAGAAGAGACTAATATTTTGCAGGAGTCTATGGAAGAAGAAATTGATGAAACTATGGGCCCATTGGATGAAAAAGATGATGAGGAGAGCGAAGATCAAAAGGAGGAAGAGCGGATTAGCTAACCGTGCCCAACTTCTAATGAGAGTAACTCTTCAACTCATACATTGTTTAATTTCCCTTTGTGCTTACCGAAGGATGATTGCTATGATGATTGTTATGATCCCATTGATTCTTTTGAAATATCCCTTTTTGACGATGCTTGCTATGCTTGTGGCCAAGATGCCAATATGAATTATGCTTATGGAGATGAACTTGCTATAGTTCCTTATGTTAAACATGAAATTGTTGCTATTGCACCCACGCATGATAGTCCTATTATCCTTTTTATTTCTCCAAACTACACTATATCGGAGAAATTTGCCCTTATTAAGGATTATATTAATGGGTTGCGTTTTACTACTACACATGATGATTTTGATAGATATAATATGCATGTGCTTGCTTCTCCTACTTGCAATTATTATGAGAGAGGAACTACATCTCCGCATCTCCATGTTTCCAATATGATAAAATTGCAAGAAACTGTTTATACTATGCATTGGCCTTTACTTTGTGTGCATGAATTGTTCTTTTATGACATGCCGGTGCATAGGAAGAAAGTTAGACTTTGTTGTTGCATGATATATGTTACTTTGTGCTCACTACTAAACCACAAATCATTGTTAATTAAAATTGGGTTTGATATACCTTGGGATCCGGGTGGATCCATTACTTGAGCACTATAAGCCTAGCTTAATGGCTTTAAAGAAAGCGCTGCCAGGGAGACAACCCAGAAGTTTTAGGGAGTCATTTATGCTGTTGAGTTCTTTTATATAGTTTAAAAACAAAATAAATAAAGAGGGTAACCCAAAACTTTCCAAAAAGAAAAGCGAAAGTGAGAAAGACGAGCATTGTTAAAATGGGAGCTAGCCTTGAACTTTGTTCATGCTCACAGAAACTTTGTGAATCTTTATTAGAGAAACTTCTCAACAAAAATAATTATCCCCTTGTGAAATTCCATTGTATTATAAAAATAATGTGCCAAGATTTTCCTTTAGGATGTTTACATTGCTTGTTGGTTTGTGCGGTGCAAAACAGAAACTTTGGCTGTAGTGCGCGATTTTACATTTTTTACTGGAACGTCAAACGGATCTGAAATACTTTGAAATGTATTTCAATACAATTTTTTTATTTTTCCTATTTGTTTCAGATTTTTTGGAGTACCAGAGGTATGGTGAATGTTCAGATTACTACAGACTGTCCTGTTTAAGAAAGATTCTGTTTTTGATGCATAGTTTGCTTGTTTTGATGAAACTATCAATTTCTATCAGTAGATTAAGCCATGAAAAATTTATATTACAATAGCTACAATTAAAAAACAAAATATGAATTGGTTTGCAACAGTACTTAGAGTAGTGATTTGCTTTATTATACTAACGGATCTTACCGAGCTTTCTCTTGAGTTTTGTGTGGATGAAGTGTTCGAAGATCGAGGAGGTCTCGATGTGAGGAGAAGGAGGAGAGGCAAGAGCTCAAGCTTGGGTATTCCCAAGGCACCCCATGTAAATATTTAAGGAGACTTAAGCGTCTAATCTTGGGGATGCCCCGGAAGGCATCCCATCTTTCTTCAACAAGAATCGGTATGTTTTCGGATTCGTTTTGTTCATGTGATATGTGCAAATCTTGGAGCGCCTTTTGCATTTAGTTTTCAATTTTCTTTTATGCACCATGCTGGTATGAGATAGTCTTTGGTTTATTTCTAGAATTCTCTTTGCACTTCACTTATATCTTTTAACTATGGCTTTATAGAATGCTTCATGTGCTTCACTTATATCATTTGAAGTTTGGATTTAGAAAACCGCCATTTGTAGAAAGCTCTTTTGCTTCACTTATATTTGTTAGAGCGTCGGCATATCTTTTGTATAAAGAACTAAACTCTCTTGCTTCACTTATTTCTATTTAGAGAGATGACAGGAATTGGACATTCACATGGTTAGTCATAAAATCCTACATAAAACTTGTAGATCCCTGAATATCATATGTTTGATTCCTTGCAATAGTTTTGCGATATAGATATGATAATATGTGGGAGGTACTAGTAAATGGTTGTGTTTAGTAAGAATATTGGTGTTAAGGTTTGCGATTCCCGAAGCATGCGCATATAGTCTCTCGTTATTCTACGAAGCTGGAGCATGATTTATTATTGATTGTCCTCCTTATGAGTGGTGGTCGGGGACGAGCGATGGTCTTTTCCTACCAATATGTCCCCCAAGGGGCATGTGTAGTAGTACTTTGACTCGAGGGCTAATAAACTTTTGCAATAAGTATATGAGTTCTTTATGACTAATGTGAGTCCATGGATTATACGCACTCTTAACTTTTCGCAATTTGCTAGCCTCTTCGGTACCGTGCATTGCCCTTTCTCACCTCGAGAGTTGGTGCAAACTTCGCCGGTGCATCCAAACCCCGTGATAGGATACGCTCTATCACACATAAGCCTCCTTCTATCTTCCTCAAAACAGCCACCATACCTACCTATCATGGCATTTCCATAGCCATTCCGAGATATATGGCCATACAACTTCCATCATCATCATATACATGACTTGAGCATCATTTTCATATTGCTTTGCATGATCGTAAGATAGCTAGCATGATGTTTTCATGGCTTGTCCGTTTTTTGATGTTATTGCTACGCTAGATCATTGCACATCCTGGTACACTGCAAAAGGCATTCATTTAGAGTCATACTTTGTTTTAGACATCGAGTTGTAACATTGAGTTGTAAGTAAATAAAAGTGTGATCATCATCATTATTAGAGCATTATCCCATGTGAGGAAAGGATGATGGAGACTATGATTCCCCCACAAGTCGGGATGAGACTCTGGACTTAAAAAAAAGAGGCCAAAGAAGCCCAAAAAAAGAAGAGGCCAAAGAAGCCCACCAAAAAAACAAAAAATGAGAGAAAAAGAGAGAAGGGGCAAAGCTACTATCCTTTTTACCACACTTGTGCTTCAAAGTAGAACCATTTTCTTCATATACAGAGTCTCTTGAGTTATCACTTTCATATACTAGTGGGAATTTTCATTATAGATCTTGGCTTGTATATTCCAATGATGGGCTTCCTCAAATGCCCGAGGTCTTCATGAGCAAGCAAGTTGGATGCAGACCCACTTAGTTTTAGTTTGAGCTTTCATACACTTATAGCTCTAGTGCATCCGTTGCATGGCAATCCCTAATCCTCGCATTTACATCAATTGATGGGCATCTCCATTGCCCATTTATTAGCCGCATCGATGTGAGACTTTCTCCTTTTTTTGTCTTCTCCACACAACCTGCATCATCATATTGTATTCCACCCATAGTGCTATGTCCATGGCTTGCGCTCATGTACTGCATGAGGGTTGAAAAAGCTGAAGCGCGTTAAAAAGTGCATGATAAATACTTTGTGTTAAGAAAACAGAGCATGGCAAGATTATATGATTTTGTAGAGATAGCTTTCTTTACCATTGATATTTCGAAAGACATAATTGTTTCTTGGAATGTCTGAGTATTGATGTCTTTATGTAAAATTATAGACTATTGCTTTGAATCACTCATGTCTTAATATTCATACCATGATTAGATTACATGATCAAGATTATGCTACGTAGCATTCCACATCAAAATTATCTTTTTTTATCATTTACCTACTCGAGGACGAGCAGGTATTAATCTTGGGGATGCTGATATGTCTCCGTCGTATCTCTAATTTTTGATTGTTCCATGCCCATATTCTACAACTTTTACATACTTTTGGCAACTTTTTATACTATTTTTGGGACTAACATATTGATCCAGTGCCATTTCCTATTTGTTGCATGTTTTTTGTTTCATAGAAAATCCATATCAAACGGAGTCCAAACGGGATAAAAACTTACGGAGATTTGTTCTGGAATATATGTGAATTTTGGGAAGTGGAATCAATGGGAGACGATGCCCGAGGGGCCCACGAGGGTGAGGGGCGCGCCCTGGGCCCTCGTGGCCACCCCGTAAGGCGGTTGGTGCCCTTCTTTTGCCGCAAGAAAGCCAATATCCGGATAATAACCGTGTCCAAATTTTAGCCCAATCGGAGTTACAGATCTCCGGGAATATAAGAAACGGTGAAAGGGCAGAATCAGGGAACGAAGAAACAGAGAGAGAGAGAGAGAGAGATCCAATCTCGGAGGGGCTCTCGCCCCTCCCATGCCATGGAGGCCATGGACCAGGGGGGAAACCCTTCTCCCATCTAGGGGGAAGGTCAATGAAGAAGAAGAAGAAGGATGGCTCTCTCCCCCTCTCTCCCGGTGGCGCCGGAACACCGCCGGGGTTATCATCATCACCGCAATCTACACCAACACCTCCGTCATCTTCACCAATATCTTCATCACCTTCCCCCATCTATCTACAACGGTCCACTCTCCCGCAACTCGTTGTACCCTCTACTTGAACATGGTTCTTTATGCTTCATATTATTATCCAATGATGTGTTGCCATCCTATGATGTCTGAGTAGATTTTCGTTGTCCTATCGGTAATTGGTGAATTGCTATGATTGGTTTAATTTGCTTGTGGTTATGTTGCTAGCCATTTGTGCCCATCATATGAGCGCGCGCGTGGATCACACCATAGGGTTAGTTGTATGTTGATAGGACTACGTACTGGAGGGCAAGGGTGACAGAAGCTTCAACCTAGCATAGATATTGATGCATACGGGATTGAAGTGGGACCAATCACTACTAGGAAAAGGGCTATAGATAATATGGACACTAATGGCGCACCAGACATGTGGTGCGCCACTACTATATAGCAGTGGCGCACCATGTGCTGGTGCGCCATTAGTGTGATAGACACTAATGGCGCACCACACCCACGGTGCGCCACTACTAACATAATTTTTTTCCAAAAATACTAATGGCGCACCAGGTCACACTGCGCCATTACTAATTTAACTAGTAATGGCACACCACTCACCACATGCGCCACTACTATAATTTTTTTTGCAAAACTACTAATGGCGCACCACCAGCTGGTGCGCCATTAGTAACCAGGGTTACTAATGGCGCATTTGTAGGTGGTGCGCCATTAGTAACCTGGGACCAGCTAGATATTTTGGACAGCCACCTACACACACACTTTCCCCACTTCATTTTCTCCACCTCCTCCTCCAAGCTTGTCTTGGCTGCCTCCTCCTCCTCGCCACATTTGCACCATAGATTCATCCAAATTAAGTGGTTAAATCACCTTTTTTTTGATAGGTAAGTAAGGGGAAAGCTTTCTTTATGTTGTATATCTACTTTTTTCTCCCTCCAACAATGTGCACATGCACTTTTTATGGCCTAGCTAGATCTATGTATGTTTGTGGTGTTGCATATGCTTGTGGTGTTGCATATATGTTTGTGTTTGCAGGTACCGGTATTTGAAATGCGATAGTTGCCAATATTTTGCCGGAATGTTGATCCATTTCCGTTTCGGCGAGAATTTTGGCACTATGCATTTTTTTGTCCTATTTTTAGGGAAAGTCGTGCCCAATTTTTTCTTGGTTCTAAAATATCGTTTTGCTCTACCCCGTAGGCGACCATGGTCCGCATGATGACCGAAGGCATCGTGAATAGGTTTTTGAGCTCCGCGGAGGCCGAGATGCTTCAAAGGAACGAGACGGAGATAAGATGCCTGTGTCGAAGATGCAAGCCGAAGAGCCTTATTGCAGACCCGGATAACGGGCAGGTGCGGGACCACGTGCTCTTGCGTGGTTTCATGAATGGCTATCGGTGGCAAGGTGATGAAGATGACTATGAAGTCGTCCATGGGGGTCGGGCAAGAAATGAGGAAGGGCATGATACGTCTCCAACGTATCTATAATTTTTCATTGCTCCATGCTATATTATCTACTGTTTTGGACCATATTGGGCTTTATTTTCCACTTTTATATTACTTTTGGGACTAACCTATTAACCGGAGGCCCAGCCCAGAATTGTTGTTTTTTTGCCTATTTCAGTGTTTCGAAGAAACGGAATATCAAACGGAGTCCAAACGGAATGAAACCTTCGGGAACGTGATTTTCTAAACAAATATGATCCAGGGGACTTGGACCCTCCGTCAAGAAAGTAGGGAGGCGGCCACGAGGGTGGAGGGCGCCCCCCTAGGGCGCGCCCCCCTGCCTCGTGTGCCCCCCTTTGCTCCACCGACGTACTCCTTCCTCCTATATATACCTACGTACCACAAACGATAAGATACGGAGCCAAAAACCTAATTCCACTGCCGCAACCTTCTATATCCACGAGATCCCATCTCGGGGCCTGTTCCGGAGCTCCGCCGGAAGGGGAATCCACCACGGAGGGCTTCTACATCAACAACATAGCCTCTCCGATGAAGTGTGAGTAGTTTCCTTCAGACCTTCGGGTCCATAGTTAGTAGCTAGATGGCTTCTTCTCTCTTTTTGGATCTCAATACAATGTTCTCCCCCTCTCTCGTGGAGATCTATTCGATGTAATCTTCTTTTTGTGGTGTGTTTGTTGAGACCGATGAATTGTGGGTTTATGATCAAGATTATCTATGAAAAATATTAGAATCTTCTATGAATTCTTTTATGTATGATTGGTTATCTTTGCAAGTCTCTTCGAATTATCAGTTTGGTTTGGCCTACTAGATTGGTTTTTCTTGCAATGGGAGAAGTGCTTAGCTTTGGGTTCAATCTTGCGGTGTCCTTTCCCAGTGACTGTAGGGGAAGCAAGGCACGTATTGTATTGTTGCCATCGAGGATAACAAGATGGGGTTTTTATCATATTGCATGAATTTGTCCCTCTACATCATGTCATCTTGCTTAAAGCGTTACTCTGTTTTCTTGAACTTAATACTCTAGATGCATGCTAGATAGCGGTCGACGAGTGGAGTAATAGTAGTAGATGCAGGCAGGAGTCGGTCTACTTGTCTCGGACGTGATGCCTATATACATGATCATACCTAGATATTCTCGTAATATGCTCAATTCTGTCAATTGCTCAATAGTAATTTGTTCACCCACCGTAGAATACTTATGCTCTTGAGAGAAGCCACTAGTGAAATCTAAGGCCCCCGGGCCCATTCTCGTCATATCAATCTTCCATCACTTTATTATTGCTTTACTTTTTACTTTTCCCTTTTATTTTACTTTGCATCTTTATACCAAAAATACCAAAAATATTATCTATCATCTCTATCAGATCTCACTCTCGTAAGTGACCGTGAAGGGATTGACAACCCCTAATCGCGTTGGTTGCGTTGAGCTATTTGTTTTGTGTAGGTACGAGGGACTCACGTGTAGCCTCCTACTAGATTGATACCTTGGTTCTCAAAAACTAAGGGAAATACTTACTCTACTCCGCTGCATCACCCTTTCCTCTTCAAGGAAATCCAACGCAGTGCTCAAGAGGTAGTAGGAAGATTTCTGGTGCCATTGCCGGGGAGTCTACGCAAAAGTCAACATACCAAGTACCCATCACAATCCCTTATCTCTCACATTACATTATTTGCCATTTGCCTCTCGTTTTCCTCTCCCCCACTTCACTGTGACACCCGGATATTTAAGCTATAGTAATTCCCTGTTAATCATGCCACATCATCGCGGTTACTGTTGTTAATCTCACGATAGTTCAAAACGATTCAAATTCAAATTTGAGTTAAAGGCAAACCACCAAAGTTTTCAAATATTAAAACTAAAATGTTCACGCGGTGCCATAATTTGCTTAAGTAAATATGGTGTAATAAACACATTTTTATAAAGTGCCTAGATAATTTAAAATGATTTAAAACAGAAAAGAAAATAAATAAAAGAAAATGCAAAACAAGAAAACACACACACACACACACAAAAGGAAACCACCTTCCGTGTGGGCCTTGGCCCAGTTGGCCGAGCAGCCGACCGGCTTGCCGGCCCACCCCGCAAGCCCCAGCCTACTTGGCCCCGCCCCCACTACGAAACCCTAGCTACCGCACCCCATTTCCCCACACCCGTCTCCTCCCCCACTCCTCTCGATCCCATCCGGATCGGGAGGGCTCGATCCACCTCTACTCCTCTGCCCCGATTGGATCGGGGATCGATCCCGCTACGCTACCTTGACGCCGCCCGACCCCATCACCTCGCCGCGCTCGCCACCGACACGTTGCAGATCGCCCGCCTCACGCGGCGCCCGCCGCCACATCGATGTTGCCGCCACGGATCGCCCTCGCTGTCGTTCGCCGGGTCGCCCACGACCTTGCGGTGCCGCCTCCCCGCCGGACTGCGTCATCCTCGCCCCGTCGCGCGGACTGCCCGTCCCCTCCTCTCCTTTGTTGGTCCTCCCGCGACGCCGCCCTCTTCTAAATCAGCGGTGAGCTCCCCATCGGGCCCGTCCGTCTCCCCCTCCGAGCGCTGCGCCCCACCGTCCGTCGCGCGCCCGCCTCTGCGTGGCGGCGCCTCGTCATGACTCCCGCCGTCCCCACGCTCGAGCGCGCCTTGCCCTCTGCGCCCGCCGCTGGGCGGCTCCCACCATTCTTGCTATTTCGCCATCGCCGCTTCGCCCTCGCCTTGGCGCGACCGTCCGCCGCCCGCCGTGGCCTCTCCGCCGCTTTGCCGTTGCCTCTCTTGGCCAGCCAGCGCGCGCCAGCTCCCAGCCGTGGCTGCGTGCGTGCCCAGTGGCCTCCCTTGTTGACTTAGGGGATAATCCCCAATTAGTGATAATCTCCCTGAGCCACTGACCTTGGGGCCCCAGGCCCAGAACGTTTTTCTTTATTTAAAAAAAGAATTAAAAAATATAATAAATAAATAATTAATAATAAAATTAATTAATTAATTAATTAATTAACTTAATTAATCATGTTTAGTTTAACTAATTAAGATTAATTAACCTAATAAATAGTTACCCTAATTAACTACTGTTAATTAGCTAAACAATCCCTAACAGGTGGGACCCATTGGTCAGGTTGACCAAGTCAACTCTGTTGACTGCTGATGTCAGCATGACATCATGCTGATGTCATTAACCTGTTTTTCGAACTAATTAAATAATTAATTAAATTCCAGAAATTAATAAAATCTTTAGAAAATCATATCTTTTAATCCGTAACTTCGGATTAAAATATTTTCAACATGAAAGTTGCTCGAGCGACGAGGCGAACCCGGATCGCAGCCCGTTCGTCCACCACACACCCCTAACATATCAAACACGCAACTTTCCCCCTCCGGTTCATCTCGTCGTAAAAGCGAAACACAGGGAATACTTTCCGGATGCTTCCCCCCTTCACGGTATCACCTCATACCGCGTTAGGGCACCCCTAGCATCGTTACTTGTCATGTCATGCATCGATATGCATATGTTTACATGGTATTCATTGTTTCTTCCCCCTCTTCTCTCCGGTAGACTACGAGACCGACGCTGCTGCTGCCCAGTTCGACTACGGAGTTGGCGACCCTCTCTCTTGCGAGCAACCAGGCCAGCCCCCCTTGATCACCAGATATCGCCTACTCTCCTCTATCTGCTTGCATTAGAGCAGTATAGCATATTACTACTTTCCGTTATTCCTATCACGATGCATAGCTTTGTCCTTGTTACTCTTGTTGTTACCTTTACGCAATCCTACATGCTTAGTATAGGATGCTAGTATTCCATCTGTGGCCCTATATTCTTGTCCGCGCTATGCTATACTATCGGGCCGTGATCACTCGGGAGGTGATCACGGGTATATACTATATACTTATACATGATACATGTGGAGACTAAAGTCGGGTCGGCTGGTGGAGACCCGCTAGTGGACCTTTGAGGCGGAGCGACAGGGCAGGTTGAGACCGCCTAGGAGAGAGGTGGGCCTGGCCCTGTTCGGCGTTCGCGGATACTTAACATTCTTAACGAGATCTTGGTATTTGATCTGAGTCTGGCTACGGGCCTATACGCACTAACCAACTACGTGGGAAAGATATGGGCACTCGGCGTCGTGGTATCAGCCGAAGCATTTCGTGACGTCAGCGACTGAGTGGCGCGCGCCGGATTGGACTGGAACGCCACTAGGCTAGGTCTGCTTCCGGCCGCGTACGCAACGTGCAGGTGTGCTCAGGGCGATGGGCCCAGACCCCTGTGCGCTTAGGTTTAGACCGGCGTGCTGGCCTCTCTGTTGTGCCTAGGTGGGGCTGCGACGTGTTGATCTTTCGCGGCCGGGCATGACCCAGGAAAGTGTGTCGGCCAAATGGGATCAAGCGTGTTGGGTTATGTGGTGCACCCTGCAGGAAGTTAATCTATTGAATAGCCGTGATCTTGATGTGCAGGACGACTTGGAGTTGTACCTTGACCTTATGGCAACTAGAACTGGATTCTTAATAAAATACACCCTTCCAAGTGCCAGATACAACCGGTGGTCGCTCTCTCTCAGGGCATTGAGGAGGGGATCGTCGGGTAGGATTATGCTATGCGATGCTACTTGGAGGACTTCAGTCTACTATCTTCTACTTGTTGCAAGACGGAGGCTGCGAGCGTAGTCTTGACGGGATTAGCTATCCCCTCTTATTACGGCATTCTGCGATTACGTCCCTCGATATGGCCTTTTACACATATATCCATGCATATGTAGTGTAGCTCCTTGCTTGCGAGTACTTTGGATGAGTACTCACGGTTGCTTCCGAGATTTGGTGATCTTCACCTTAAAAGGTTAGAAGAGATAGAAAGTAACGTCAGGAGTTTGATGGTTTTACAATTTGAGCATAATAATTTCTTCAAAAACGAGCTTAAAGAACAAAAATGTTTTATGAGTTATATGAATAAAGAGCTCGATGATATGTCTAAAGAATTTGATGGTATAAGATCCCAAATTACTCGTCTTGAGAAGTTGACTGCTGAAATTTCGGATAAGCAGCCTACCTTAGTCAATAAGATGGCCGCTAAACCGAATTCCTATGAAAATAAAGATGAAGATCTAAAAGTTATTGATGTGTCCCCTATTATATCTTTGTTTTGCAATATGAATCTTGATGAGACTGATTATGATCCACCTTTACCTAGAAGGTGTTCCAAAAATTCAGAGTTTTTAGATTATGATGATGAAATTGATAAAAGTGGGATTGAAAAGAATAAAACCCTAGATGTTGCTAAACCAACTATTTTCGATTTCAAGGAATTTAATTATGAAAGTTGCTCTTTAATTTATTGTATTTCCTTGTTGCAATCCGTGCTAAATTCTCCTCATGCTTATAGTCAAAATAAAGCCTTTACCAAACATATCGTTGATGCCTTGATGCAATCTTATGAAGAACAACTTGAGTTGGAAGTTTCTATCCCTAGAAAACTGTATGATGAGTGGAACCAACTATTAAAATTAAGATTAAGGATCATGAATTTTATGCTTTATGTGATTTGGGTGCTAGTGTTTCCACTATTCCCAAAACTTTATGTGATTTGCTAGATTTCCGTGATTTTGATGATTGCTCTCTAAACTTGCACCTTGCATATTCCACTATTAAGTAACCTACGGGAAGAATTAATGATGTTCTTATTTTTGCAAATAGGAATTATGTGCCCGTAGATTTATCGTTCTTGATATAGATTGCAATCCTTCTTGTCCTATTATTCTTGTTAACCTTTCCATAGAACGATTGGTGCAATTATTGATATGAAGGAAGGGAATATTAGATTCCAATTTCCATTTAAGAAGGACATGGAACACTTCCCTAGGAAGAAAATAAAACTACCATATGAATCTATCATGAGAGCCAATTATGGATTGCCTACCAAAGATGGCAATACCTAGATCTATCCTTTCTTTATGCCTAGCTAGGGGCGTTAAACAATAGCTCTTGTTGGGAGGCAACCCGATTTTATTTTTAGTTTTTTTTGCTTTTACTTCCGTTTAGGAATAAATCTTTGATCTAGCCTCTGGTTAGATGTGTTTTTATGTTTTCATTAGTGTTTGTGGCAAGTTAAACCTATAGGATCTTCTTGGATGATAGTTATTTGATCTTGCTGTAATTTCCAGAAACTTGCTGTTCAGGAAAACAATTATAAAAATTCACCAGAACGTGATAAAATAGTTATTCCAATTGCTGCTGATCAATAAACATATTTCCTAGGTCTTCCTATTTGGGCTGAATTTTTGGACTTCCATAAGTTTGTGTTAGTTACAGATTACTACAGACTGTTCTGTTTTTGACAGATTCTATTTTTCGTGTGTTGTTTGCTTATTTTGATGAATCTATGGCTAGTAAAATAGTTTATAAACCATAGAGAAGTTGGAATACAGTAGGTTTAAAACCAATATAAATAAAGAATGAGTTCATTACAGTACCTTGAAGTGGTCTTTTGTTTTGTTTCGCTAACGGAGCTCACGAGATTTTTGTTGAGTTTTGTGTTGTGAAGTTTTCAAGTTTTGGGTGAAATATTTTGATGGATTATGGAACAAGGAGTGGCAAGAGCCTAAGCTTCGGGATGCCCATGGCACCCCCAAGATAATCCAAGGCCACCAAAAATTCAAAGCTTGGGGATGCTCCGGAAGGCATCCCCTCTTTCGTCTACTTCCATCGGTAATTTTACTTGGAGCTATATTTTTATTCATCACATGTTATGTGTTTTGTTTGGAGCGTCTTGTGTGATTTGAGTCTTTTCTTTTTAGTTTACCACAATCATCCTTGCTGTACACACCTTTTGAGAGATCCATACATGAATTGGAATTTGATAGAATACTCTATGTGCTTCACTTATATCTTTTGAGTTATATAGTTTTGCTCTAGTGCTTCACTTATATCTTTTAGAGCACGGTGGTGGATTTGTTTTATAGAAACTATTGATCTCTCATGCTTCACTTAGATTATTTTGAGAGTCTTAAATAGCATGGTAATTTCTTAATAATAATAATATGCTTGGTATTCAAGATTTGTAAAACTTTCTTCTGAGTACGTTGAATACTAAGAAAAGTTTGATGCTTGATAATTGTTTTGAGATATGAAGATGGTGATATTAGAGTCATGCTAGTTGAGTAGTTGTGAATTTGAGAAATACTTGTGTTAAAGTTTGTGATTACCGTAGCATGCACGTATGGTGAACCGTTATGTGATGAAGTTGGAGCATGATTTATTTATTGATTGTCTTCCTTATGAGTGGCGGTCGGGGACGAGCGATGGTCATTTCCTACCAATCTATCCCCCTAGGAGCGTGCGTTTAATACTTTGCTTTGATAACTTCTAGATTTTTGAAATAAGTATATGAGTTCTTTATGACAAATGCTGAGTCCATGGATTATACGCATTTTTCACATCCTTCCACCATTGCTAGCCTCTCTAATACCGCACACTTTTCGCCGGTATCATACACCCACCAAATACTTTCCTCAAAACAGCCACCATACCTACCTATCATGGCATTTCCATAGCCATTCCGAGATATATTGCCATGCAACTTTCCACCGTTCCGTTTATTATGGCACTCTCAATCATTGCCATATTGCTAGCATGATCATGTAGTTGACATAGTATTTGTGGCGAAGCCACGGTTCATAATTCTTTCATACATGTCACTCTTGATTCATTGCATATCCCGGTACACCGCCGGAGGCATTCACATAGAGTCATATTTTGTTCTAATTATCGAGTTGTAATTTTTGAGTTGTAAGAAAAATAAAAGTGTGATGATCATCATTTTTAGAGCATTGTCCCAAGTGAGGAAAGGATGATGGAGACCATGATTCCCCCACAAATCGGGATGAGACTCCGGACAAAAAATAAATAATTAGAAAAAAAAGAGGCCATAAAAAAAAGAGAAAAGGCCCAAATAAAAAATGAGAGAAAAAGAGAGAAGGGACAATGTTTCTATCCTTTTACCACACTTGTGCTTAAAGTAACACCATGATCTTTATGATAGAGAGTCTCTCATTTTGTCACTTTCCTATACTAGTGGGAATGTTACATTATAGAACTTGGCTTGTATATTCCAATGATGGGCTTCCTCAAAATGCCCTAGGTCTTCATGAGCAAGTGAGTTGGATGCACACCCACTTAGTTTCTTTTATTGAGCTTTCATATACTTATAGCTCTAGTGCATCCGTTGCATGGCAATCCCTACTCACTCACATTGATATCTATTGATGGGCATCTCCATAGCCCGTTGATACGCCTAGTTGATGTGAGACTATCTTCCCCTCTTTTTGTCTTCTCCACAACCACCATTCTATTCCACATATAGTGCTATATCCATGGCTCACACTCATGTATTGCGTGAAGATTGAAAAAGTTTTGAAAATGTCAAAAGTATGAAACAATTTCTTGGCTTGTCATCGGGGTTGTGCATGATTTAAATACTTTGTGTGGTGAAGATAGAGCATAGCCAGACTATATGATATTGTAGGGATAACTTTCTTTGGCCATGTTATTTTAAGAAGACATAATTGCTTTGTTAGTATGCTTGAAGTATTATTATTTTTATGTCAATATGAACTTTTGTCTTGAATCTTTCGGATCTAAATATTCATACCACAATTAAGAAGAATTACATTCAAATTATGCCAAGTAGCACTCCGCATCAATTTTTTTATCATTTACCTACTCGGGGCAGTAGGAATTAAACTTAGATGATGCGATCGTCTCCAACGTATCTATAATTTTGATTGCTCCATGCTATATTATCTACTGTTTTGGACCATATTGGGCTTTATTTTCCAATTTTATATTAATTTTGGGACTAACCTATTAACCGGAGGCCCAGCCCAGAATTGATGTTTTTTTTGCCTATTTCAGTGTTTCGAAAAAACGGAATATCAAACGGAGTCCAAACGGAATGAAACCTTCGGGGACGTGATTTTCTTAACAAATATGATCAAGGAGACTTGGACCCTCCGTCAAGAAAGGAGGGAGGCGGCCACGAGGGTGGAGGGCGCGTCCCCTGCCTTGTGGGCCCCTGTCGCGGTCAAAACTGGCGGATCTCGGGTAGGGGGTCCCGAACTGTGCGTCTAGGCGGATGGTAACAGGAGACAAGGGACACAATGTTTTTACCCAGGTTCGGGCCCTCTCGGTGGAGGTAAAACCCTACTCCTGCTTGATTAATATTGATGATATGGGTAGTACAAGAGTAGATCTACCACGAGATCAGAGAGGCTAAACCCTAGAAGCTAGCCTATGGTATGATTGTTGTTGGTCCTACGGACTAAAACCCTCCGGTTTATATAGATACCGAATAGGGTTAGGGTTACACAGAGTCGGTTACAATGGTAGGAGATCTACATATCCGTATCGCCAAGCTTGCCTTCCACGCCAAGGAAAGTCCCATCCGGACACGGGACGAAGTCTTCAATCTTGTATCTTCAAAGTCTAGGAGTCCGGCCAAAGGCTATAGTCCGGCTATCCGGACACCCCCTAATCCAGGACTCCCTCAGTAGCCCCTGAACCAGGCTTCAATGACGACGAGTCCGGCGCGCATATTGTCTTCGGCATTGCAAGGCGGGTTCCTCCTCCGAATACTTCATAGAAGATTTTGAACACAAGGACAGTGTCCGGCTCTGCAAAATAAGTTCCACATACCACCGTAGAGAGAATAACATTTACACAAGTTCAATCTACTGACGTATTCCGTGGCGTGACATCACACCCCGGCCAAGCCTTTACTCGAATTGTTTTTACTGTCCCACCTCAGCGCGTTTAGCGAGGCGGTTTCCTTGGCACGTCTTGTTAAAGCAGAGATCTTGTCCCCTTATTCTGGGATTCTCATCAATACGGGCGTGGGTAACCCAACCGCGCCATTTATTACGGCGCTTGGGAGATAAGCGAGTTTTATCAGGCCGGTGGGGACGCATAGCTTTGTCCGTCCATATAAGGGGATAAGGATCCACTTTTTCACACACGCCTTCTTCCTCCTTTGCTTATCCATTTCAAGACTTTTCGAGATCCAGCGCCCAAGTCCGCACATCCCACCTCAACCTTCTCCAACTATGTCGGAGGCGGGAGGCAAGTGGATTGCCTCCTCCGTCACGGAGGGCACATCAAAAAGCTGCGGAAGGCGGATACTTGTCCGGCGACATCGCGCATAGGCTCCCCAACAAGGGCAGCTCATCCCCACCCCAGGCCCCATGAGAGGTGGTGTTCCTCCCCACTTCCTTCGTGGACTAGGGTTTCCACTTCACCCGTTCGTCCAGGGGCTCATGTTCTACTACGGCCTAGATTTCCATGATCGGCCCCAATTTCATCCTCATCATCTCGGCGTTTTATCGTGGGTGTGCGAAACCTTCCTTTGCATCCAGCCCCACTTGACTTATGGCTGAAGACCTTCAATGTCAAGCGAAGGTAGTGGGCAGCCGCCAAGCAGTCTTGGAGGTGCCATGGTGGGCAAGATGGCCAACGTCCTATGGCTCGAGGGCTCCTTTGTGGAGACCATAAAGGGGTGGCAATCGGGGTGGCTCTACATCACCGAGCCGCGCGACTCTCAATGGGCGGCGACCCCCGAATTCCGATCTGGCTTCCCTACATGGCTCACCTCATGGAAAGAGACGGGCCTGACATGGGGTAATTCGGAAGAGCTGACCGGACTCCAAACCTGCGTCTGAAACCTGGTGGACAAGAATCTCAAGCTTGTCAACGTAATCTAGGTGATGCTCATCCGCCGGATTCTCCCATGCCAGCAATGGGCCTTCAACTTGTGGGAGTTTGATCCGGCACAGCACCGAACCTTGAGCCGGCTCTTCGACACTACGTACGAAGATGCCTGGAAGGTGTTGTTCAAGGGCGCCGAAGCTCCCGCATCCGCTTCCGAAGATCGCGAATTCAGCTCGCAGCATCAAGCCAGCGAGGTAAGTTATTTTACCCTTTATGGGACTCTTTTTTCATAGTTTGACTCTATGCGGGATCTAAAACTCCCTTACCTTTGACAGGACTGGCAGAAGACGTCCGGACAGGTTAACTGTCCGGCTCCCTTGCCAGAAGACCCAGCGGACGCCTGATTGACGGGGCTGCTGGTTCTGGCACCTCACGTGGTGCCGGAGAAGAAGGCCAAGAAGAAGGCCACGGGAACTCGAAGGAGTTCCCGGCGCCAGGTGCTATCGGACTCATCGTCCGATGACTCCGAGGCGGACTCTCTCGCGAAGACGAGGAGGAGGAAAAAGAGGTGTCTCCCCCAGCGGGGGGAGAGAAGAAAAGGAAGGCCGCCCCAACTGGGGAGGCCGGAGGGTCCAAGAAGGGAAGGACCCTTCCTCCGGACTACACCGCCAATACTGACAACGGTGAAGAGGGGTGGGCACCAAGGACCAAGCCCCTGGCAAAATCGTAAGTGTCCGGACACCAGAATAACTCATGGCGTTCCATTTGTTGCACAACATCTTCTAATGCCAAGTATAACCATGCAGCCCGCCCAAGGACGGGCTCGACGATTCGTCGAGCGGCTCCCTGGGTTCGTCGGAGGTGAAGTCCCGCCGCGGATGACACTGAGGTGGAGTCCCAAAAGGGGCCCAGCCAGGAGGAGGTGGCCCTGGAGGCGCCGCACGGCGACCTCCCGGAACCCGGGCTCAAAGGGGATAAAACCCCGAAGGGCTTCTAGTCCGGCCCTGTGCCGGACTCCGTACCGGAACCTTCAGTGGTTCCGGAGTCCGGCAGGTGACCCCTTTGTAAGAAGGGCAAGACTGCGACGCTGGTGACATCCGTCCAACCGGAGGCACCGGATGATTTGATGGAGGCGCTTAACGGCGCTTCCATCAACGAGGAGCACCGCCTTTGTTATGAGTGTGGTGATCCAGAAAGTTCGATCCGCCAAGAGCGGGCTGGTCAAGCTTATGCCAGCCTTCTAACAGGCTTTGAGGTATGTATTTAAGATATGTAAAAATATTACCGCATAGACGGTAGCCCATGATGCTCGGTTTGGTGTTCGGAAAGAAATAGCGGCGAGGATCTAAAAGATATACGCAGGAGTCTAACATAAGTATGTCAATATGGGAATGCAGGCTGCTTATTGCTTGAGCTCTGCCAAGACCTTGACTGCGGAGGTTGATGCATTAAAGCAGAGCCTCAAGCGTTCCGAGAACGAGCTCGGATTTGCCAAAAAGCAGCTCGAGGACAAGGAAGGTAAGTAATACCTTATGGGGGTATTTAAAAGATGTGTTTGCAAAAAATGACAGGAATAACATGAATATTGCAGGGGCCACGAACGAGGTGGCGACCCTGAAGGAAGCGGTGTCCAAGGCCGAAAGCAATGCGGCCGCGGAGCGCACCGAGCGAGAGAAGCAGGAGGCGCGGGTGGCGGAGGTGCGGCAAGAGCTCCAAGCTCTCTTGGAAAAACACGAGAGTTTGGAGCGTGACTCAAAGACTCGAGAGTCCGAGCTCGCCTCGGCCCTTGAGAGCGCCAAGGCCGCTAAGGCCGAAGCCCAAAAAGCCCTCCAGGAGATTGATGCGATGAAGAAGATAGCGGCGGGTAAGGCATTCTATATGCAAAGCAAGCATGTGAAAGTTAATTATCTGTTACTTACCCGAATCCGGAGCTCTCCAGGAGCATTCGCAGATCTGCCCTTGATGTGGCTGATCTTGCCGCATTCTACTGCGCGCCGAGGAGGAAGCTCGACGGAGAAGGTGTTCGGTCTCGATATCTGAGCCCGGACACCAGTGCCCTTAAGCGACCAGTTGAAACAGCTGGTCGAGCTCCATAAGGTGGCGAACAGGCCATCAAGAACCTCATAGTTCGGCTGTGGCCTAAGGAAGCCATGCACAGGAGCTACTTGGGCTGGTGAGGCGGTGGTGGGCCTTTGTCCATGGGTTGAAGTCATCAAGCGCTCCGTCTGCATCGAAGGTGCCGTAGGGCCTTGCCCTGCTAAGGTGCCTTTGGGGCAAGGTGGACGCCGAGAAGCTTGTGACGGACGGACCACCACCGAAGAAGGAGCATCGCAAGCCTGAAATGTATTATGAGGGTGTCTGAAGGGTGCCTACCTTATAGCAGATGAATGCTCCAAAGATATAATTTTTAGTAGACTCGCATTTGTTATCCCTGTCGCTGAAAACTTGTTCATATCGCTAAGCAACACTTTTGAATTTAAAATATTACCTTCATGTGGCCGTGTATTAAATTTAAGAGATGGCGAGTCGTCGGCTTAAGCCCCCATGCATGAGTCTTTGGGGTGTTGGGATGAACTTGGCGCTCTTGTTCCCATTCTTGGGTCCTTGAGGAGGCGCTCAGCATAGCGAACATGGCAACCGGACTATAATTCTTGAACACTCTCACTTAGCCATAGAATTCTATAATTTTAAATTTCGGCGAAGCCCCTAGTATTCAAAAGACCGAGTTCGGGGCGCTATCCTCGCCTAGGCCGGACAATGCCGACTCCTCGCTCTAAGTGGCATAAGTCTTTAGGGACTCGAAAACCTCTCGAACAGCGACCGGCTCTCGCCCTATCATGACGATCAGTTTTAGCTTTCTACACTGAGGTGCTTAACCCAGCTCAACCGGGGCACAATCGCAGTGGTTCTCCCAGCGCTACCTTAGCCGATATAATGGAACATAAGGTACCAAAACATGGGAGCCGGGCAAACCCAACTATTGACCCAAGACATGATTCGGAGCCGATGCATATAATGCTATAAGTTTGGGGTGTCGCACTTGTGAAAGTGTTCGGACTTATCACACCATGTTATGGGGTACTTAAGCCCCTGGTGTATTGCCCGTACCAAAGTGTACGGTTGCACAATGTCATAAATGAACATACATATATATAGAAAAAAAAGGGAATTCAATAATAGGCAGAAGCTATATATTGTTTATTAAAAAGGGCTGCAGTAAGAGCAGAACGATACAAATAGTGCGATAAGCAAGGGACGGGACTTTTTAACATGTCTCCCTCCAGGGGTAAGCCATGGGATGGTGTGTAAAACAGATATATTTCTCGTAATAGAGGCCACCTGGACACTCGACGTAGCTTTCTGCTTCCCTGGCTGCTGCATCGTGTGTTCGGCGATTCTAGTGCCGGACAGGGCTTCGTGAGAACGGAGTCCTCAAATTAAAAAGAAAGAAGAAAAAAATGACACAATCGGGAGCCTCTGGTGCGGTTGAGCCGCATTCTGGGCATGCCGTGGTCGTGCCGCTTCGACTATGCCCATGATATTTCCAGAGCGTAATTATGTACGCGTAGTACTGGTTTCGCAATTTCGCGAGGGCTGGGGCTTGGGCCGCATTGCTATGCCTGCTCGGAACGTGCCAGACGGTCTTGTTGTAGGTTACTCCGGGCGCGCTTGACGGTGTCCAGGCGTTTAATAGCCGGACTTGAGAATTGCCTTAAGAGGCTGCTTTGTACTTCCGCCGCAAGGGCCGCCGTATGCTCCTCCGTCCGGAGAGAGCATTTGGTGTTTCCATTGACCGTAATGACTCCTCGAGGACCTGGCATCTTGAGCTTGAGATATGCATAGTGCGGCACCGCATTGAACTTTACAATGCGGTTCATCCGAGCGATGCATGATAGCTGCTGCGAGCGGGACTATGTGAAGATTAACTCCTCGCTCGGAAGTTATCCAGGGATCGAAGACCACTTCAAGTGTGGCGAGCTGCACAGTTGGCCTCTACACCTGGTATGACGCCTTTAAAGGTCGTCTTCGTGGGTTTAATCCTTGATGGGTCTATGCCCATTTTGCGCACTGTATCCTTGTAAAGCAGGTTCAGGCTGCTGCCGCCGTCCATTAGGACCCTAGTGAGGTGAAATCCGTCAATGATTGGGTCTAGAACCAATGCGGTGAATCCGCCATGGCGGATGCTGGTGGGGTGGTCCCTTCGATCAAAAGTGATCGTGCAGGAAGACCATGGGTTGAACTTTGGGGCGACTGGCTCCATCGCATATACGTCCCTTAGTGCACGCTTCCGCTCCCTTTTGGGTATGTGGGTTGCGTATATCATGTTCACCGTCCGCACTTGCGAAGGAAGCCCTTCATCCTCTATTGTTCGGCGTCGGGGTCCTCCTCGTCATCGCTATGTAGCCCCTTGTCATTGTTTTCGCATTTAACTTGCCTGCCTGCTTGAACATCCAACAATCCTGTTGGTGTGATTGGCTGGTTTTTCGAAGTGCCATGTATCCGCAGCGAGCGATCGAGTATTCGGTCCAAATTGGACGGGCCCGGAGTATTTCTTTTAAATGGCTTTTTCCGCTGACCGTGTTTAGAGCCTCTGAATCCGACATTGACTGCCGTATCCTCAGCATTATCACCGTTAATGCGGTGCTTGTGCTTGTTGCGACGTGACCTGCCACTGCTGTCCTTGGTATCTGAATTACCAGGGCTCTTGGTCATGTTGTTACTACGAGCTAGCCAGCTGTCCTCTCCCGCGCAAAAGCGGGTCATGAGTGTTGTGAGGGCTGCCATGGATTTCGGCTTTTCCTGTCCTAGGTTCCGGGCAAGCCACTCGTCGCGGATGCTGTGTTTGAAGGCTGCAAGGGCCTCGGCATCCGGACAATCGACGATTTGATTTTTCTTGGTTAGAAACCGTGTCCATAATTGTCTGGCCGATTCCTCTGGCTGCTGAATTATGTGGCTTAGGTCATCGGCGTCTGGAAATTGTCGAGGAATGCGGCTTCCAGGTCTTCCCAACAACCAATTGACTCTGCTGGTAAGCTGTTAAGCCAATCCCGGGCTCGTCCTTTAAGCTTGAGTGGGAGGTATTTGATGGCGTGTAGATCATCACCGCGGGCCGTGGGGGTGTGAAGGAGATAGTCCTCGATCCAAACCGCATGATCTGTTGTGCCATCGTATGATTCAATGTTTACGGGTTTGAAACCCTTAGGGATTTGATGATCCAGTACTTCATCTGTGAAGCATAGTGAGTGTGCGGCGCCTCTGTATTGGGCTATATCACGACGCAACTCAAATGAGCTTTGTCTACTGTGTTCGGCCCAGCCGGAATTTCCATATCCGGCGTGACGGTTATCGTCACGTGTCGTGGGGCGCCCACGCGGTCCATAGAATGATCTTGTCTACCTTGCCTTGTCCTCCAATATATCTCGCAGGTCTGGCGCATTTCCCCACGCCTTTGTATTTTTTGAGCGGCGCCGGGGTGCGGCTTTAGTTGAGGGCCGAGAGGCCCCTCTGTCGCGGCCACGAGGTGGCCGGTCAGCCATATCATGCATTGGTGATGTAGGTTTGGGTGCTTCCTCCTCTAACCGGGGTAGCAGCCTGCATCTTGGGTAGCTCTTGGAGGGGCGCTCGAGTTCATACTCTTCGGCCGTAAGGACTTTAGTCCATCTGTCAGCTAGCAAATCTTGGTCAGCTCTAAGCTATTGCTGCTTTTTCTTGAGGCTGCTTGCCGTGGCCATGAGCCTGCGTTTGAAACGCTCTTGTTCGACGGGATCCTCGGGTATGACGAATTCGTCGTCGTCGAGGCTTGCCTCATCTTCGGAGGGAGGCATGTAATTATCGTCCTCTACCTCTCTTTCTGTCGCTCTCTCATGAGGGCTGGTTTCTCCATCCTCCTGCGCTGAATCCTGCTGGAAGGGGTTGTCTTCGGCACTGTCTGGGGTGTTATTGTCTCCCGTGCCGGAATCACCATTTTTGCTGTGGCGGGATTTAGAGCAGCGCCGCTGACGCCGGCGCTTAGGCTGTTTCTTGGAGGGGTCATCCTCCGATGTTTCATCGCAATTCCCATCTTTTGGGATGTCCACCATGTATATGTAAATGCAGCGAGGTGGCCTTCCATTGCCTGTGGGCGCTGGTTCTTGGTCGTCTCTGCATCGTCGTCCATACCGTCGATGTCTTCGGAGTCGAAGTCGAGCATGTCGGTTAAATCATCGAAAGTGGCTACGAAGTGGGTGGTGGGTGGGCTTTGGTTTTCTTCATCGTCCGCATCCCAACCTTCCTGAACATAACCCGGCCAGGGCTCTCCTGATAAAGAGAGAGACTTTAGTGAATTCAGAATGTCGCCAAAGGGCGAGTCTTTGAAAGATGTCATGGCAGTGAATTCCATGATCGGCGTAATCGGATTCGATTGGGCGCTGAAGGCTCAGAGTCCGGAGAGGAGTCCGGCACCTTGGAGTTACGAGCTTCGCAAAGGACGGGGTAGGTGTACGGCTCAATCGCCGTAGAGATCGCAGCCCCCGAGGCGGTGTCCAGCCACCCGTCCTCGATCGGCGCGGTCGGCTCCAAGCTAAAGGTCGGAGCGGACTCTGGTGCGGCCTCAAGGACACTGTTCGGCGGCAGAGCTAGATCATGCCCCTCGTGACAGTGCGGCGCGCTTGGCTGTGGCTCGAACCCGTCGAAGATCAAGTCTCCGCGGATGTCAGTCGTGTAGTTCAAACATCCAAATCTGACCTGATGGCCAGGGGTGTAGCTTTCAATCTGCTCCAGATGGCCAAGCGAATTGGTTCTTAGTAGATAGATGGCTTCTTATCTCTTTTTGGATCACAATACAATGTTCTCCCCCTCTCTCGTGGAGATCTATTTGATGTAATCTTCTTTTTGCGGTGTGTTTGTTGAGATCGATGAATTGTGGGTTTATGATCAAGATTATCTATGAACAATATTTGAATCTTCTCTGAATTCTTTTATGTATGATTGGTTATCTTTGCAAGTCTCTTCGAATTATCAGTTTGGTTTGGCCTACTAGATTGGTTTTTCTTGCAATGGGAGAAGTGCTTAGCTTTGGGTTCAATCTTGCGGTGTCCTTTCCCCGGTGTGAGGGGCAGCAAGGCACGTATTGTATTGTTTCCATCGAGAATAACAAGATGGGGTTTTTATCATATTGCATGAATTTATCCCTCTACATCATGTCATCTTGCTTAAAGCGTTACTCTGTTTTCTTGAACTTAATATTCTAGATGCATGCTGGATAGCGGTCAATGAGTGGAGTAATAGTAGTAGATGCAGGCAGGAGTCGGGCTACTTGTCTCGGACGTGATGCTTATATACATGATCATACCTAGATATTCTCATAACTATGCTCAATTCTGTCAATTGCTCAACAGTAATTTGTTCACCCACCATAGAATAGTTATGCTCTTGAGAGAAGCCACTAGTGAAATCTATGGCCCCCGGGTCTATTCTCATCATATCAATCTTCCATCACTTTATTATTGCTTTGCTTTTTACTTTTCCCTTTTATTTTACTTTGCATCTTTATACCAAAATTATTATCTATCATCTCTATCAGATCTCACTCTCGTAAGTGACCGTGAAGGGATTGACAACCCCTAATCGCGTTGGTTGTGTTGAGCTATTTGTTTTGTGTAGGTACGAGGGACTCGCGCGTAGCCTCCTACTAGATTGATGCCTTGGTTCTCAAAAACTGAGGGAAATACTTACTCTACTCTGCTGCATCACCCTTTCCTCTTCAAGGAAATCCAACGCAGTGCTCAAGAGGTAGCAGGGCAGCAAGACAACCACCGCGGCGAGGGCGGGCGAGAAGATGAAGAATCTCCAGGACATGATCACGACGGTGATGCTGTACACAGTCATCATGCAGAAGATGCCGGACATGATGATGAGGAAGATCAAGACGAACGGCATGATCATGAAGATGAAGATGCCGGAGCAGACGACGATATTCAAGAGCTACTTCTCAAGTAGACGGATAACGCAAGAGCTGCCGCCCGAGAGAAAGCCAAGCTGGATCAAGTGGAGATAGACGCGGTTACTCCATTGTATGAAGGATACAGGCCCGAGGATACCCGCCTGAAAGTAACGCTCATGGCTCTGGAGATGAAGGTAAAACACAAAATGACCGACGCATGCTTCGACGAGGACATGTCATTCTGGCACGAACGTCTTCCCAAGGGGAACAAGTGCCCGACCAGTTTCGAGGAGGGGAAGAAAATCGTGTGTCCTCTAGATGTACCGCATGTGAAATACCATGTGTGCATGAACAAGTGCATCATTTATCGGGACGAGCACGCGGAGTCTTCCATATGTCTGGTGTGCGGCGTCACTCGATACAAGAAGAGGAAGAAAGCTCCTCGAAAAGTGGTGTGGTATTTTCTGATCACTCCTCGTCTGCAGCGGTATTTCGTGGACCCTAAGCTAGCAAAGCTCCTGCGTTGGCACGCGGATAGGGAGGAGAAGAAGCGAGAAGATGACGTAAATGATCCGGAGATAAATAAAAAAGACAAGATGCTGAGTCACCTTAAGGATGCGAGCCAGTGTAGCGTTGAACGAACACCCGAATTTGGGGACGATCCAAGGAACATCATCTTTGGTAGCGAGAACCGATGGAGTCAATCCGTTCGGCAGCCATAGAAGCACACATAGCACCTGGCATGTGTTTGTGTGGATGTACAACCTTCCCCGTGGTTGTGCATGAAGAGGAAGTACATTCACATGAGTATGCTAATTGAAGGGCCGAAAAAACCAGGGAACGACATCAATCTGTATCCGCTGAAAGAGGAGCTAGACACGCTGTGGAAAACGCCAGCCAATACGTGGGATGCCGCAGAGAAAGAATATTTCCCTATGAGAGCCGCAGTGCTCATGATGGTGGACGACTATCTCGGGTACGAATATCTCGCGGGGCAGGTAGTCCACGAATTTTCTGCATGCGTCAGGTGCATGGATGACACTACGTATCGCCAGCTAGATAGAGATCCCGGCTCTTTGAAAATCGTGTTCACGGGACATTGAAGGTGGCTTCGCGACGATGACCCATGGAGAAAACGCAAGGATCTGTTCGATGGTGAAACCGAACCCCGAAGATGCCCACGTACGAGGAGCGGCGAGGAAATAGACGAGCTGTTGAAAAATTGGAAAGATTGCTCACTGCCGGTAAAGAAGCAAAAGGCGCCAGAGCAGGGAAAGAAGAGAAAGGCGCAAGAGCCGCTGCTGAAGGTATGGAAAACGAGGTATGTTTTCTGGGACTTGTCGTACTGGAAGATCCACCGTGTGCCTCACAGCCTTGATGTCATGCATATCACGAAGAACGTGTGCGAGAGTCTGCTTGGTACCCTCCTCAACATGCCAGAGAGGACCAAAGATGGGCCGAAAGCAAGGGCAGACTTGAAATCAATGGGCATTAGGAAGGAGCTTCACGCTAATGATGATGATGATGATGATGAGGCGAAGCAGGACACGGAAAGTCGTCGCAAAGGCAAAAAGGCCAAGAAGACCGGAAATGACTACCCTCCCACGTTCTTCACTCTAAGTCGGGAGGAGATCGAGCAGTTTTCACCTGCCTCAGAGGAGTAAAACTTCCTTCGATTACGCTGGGAAGATAAGCAGATACCTAGACCCAGTGAAGCGAAGTTCAGCGGGATGAAGTCTAACGACATCACGTCTTGATGGCGATATACTTCCGGTTGCAATCCATTGGGATCATGGACGCGAACGTCCGTGAAGCGCTATTTGGCCTATGCAACTTTTTCGACATCATCTCTCGGAAATCGGTTGGCATGAGGCAACTCAGAAGGCTACAGGAAGAGATCGTGGTGATACTATGCGAGCTTGAGATGTACTTCCCGCCCGCATTCTTCGATATTATGGTGCATCTGCTGGTCCATATCATGGAGGATATCATCCAACTCGGGCCGACGTTCCTGCACAGCATGATGCCGTTCGAAAGGATGAATGGTGTCACCAAAGGATACGTTCGCAACATGTCACGTCCATAGGGAAGCATAGCCAAGGGCTTTCTGACCGAAGAGTGCATATCCTACTGCACGAATTATCTAGGCATCGAGAACCCCGTTGGTCCGCCCGTCAACAGGCACCTCGGCAGGCTCGCGGGATGGGGTCACTGCGAGGGTCGCCGCGAAGTGCATGTCGACTTCGAGGGTCGACTCGCCGACTTTGAAAGAGCAATCCTAGTGGCGCTACAACACATAGACGTGGTCGATCCTTGGGTGGTGGAGCACAAAACCTTTATTGAGAAGACGTACAATGACCGAGGCCAACAGAGGACGGACGGAGATATAATCAAAGAGCACAACTCATGTTTCACGCGTTGGTTCAAGAAGAAGCTTCTGTCGTACCCTTTACATGAGGATTCTTTCACGGAAGAAAAACTCATATTCGCCTTGTCACAGGGCGCCGAGCACAACCTGATGACCTATGAGGCGTACGATATCAACGGCTACACATTCTACACCGAGGACAAGGACATGACGAGCGATGGTTATCAGAACTCCGGGGTAAAGATGGAATCCTACACCGGTAACAACAAGGACAGATACTACGGAAGGATCGAGGAGATCTGGGAGCTGAGCTACGCTGGAGAGAAGGTCCCGATGTTCCGTGTCAGATGGGACAAGAGCGTCCTAAAAGACGGTCGGTATTTCACCACCATGGTTATACCCGAAGCCAAATCCAAGACCGCGGGCGCAAACGTCGCCGCGAAAAATGAGCCACGGGTACTGGCTTCCCAAGTGAACCAATGCTTCTTCATTACCGACCCGTCAAAGCCCAGTCATGTTGTCGTGAGGAGAGGCAAAAGGAAGATCATCGGAATGGATGGAGTCGCCAATGAGCAAGACTTCGACAAGTACGGCGACCCGAAGATGGAACATGACGACGACGATGAAGTAGCAGCATACACCACAAGAAGAAGCAGGACCACCGTACCTAAAGGACGTCTGTTCCACAGAAGAACTCCATTTGCGAAAAAGAAGGGCAAGAAGATTGTGAACAGATAGCTAGCTAAGATCGATTGTATTTAAATTGTAGCCTTCATTTCTCGAATGTATTTCGACATATTGAAATGATATTTCTTCTGTTCCAGTGTCCTCATGAATATTTATTTATGTTTATTATGGTATTGAATTTCTAATTCACAAAAAGTATTGAATTTATTATGGTATTGAATTTCTAATTCACAAAAAGTATTGAATTTATTATGGTATTGAATTTCTAATTCACAAAAAATATTGAATATTCATGAGGACACTCGATCTCGATCCCCCTCCATCTCGACCGCTATCCCCCCTTGCCATATCCCCCTCGCCGCCGAGCACCCCCCGCACCCTCCCCCGCTCCACAGTCGCCGACGACCCCCGCACACCTCCCCTCCTCCACCGCCGACGACCCCGCATGCTCCCCGCTCCACCGCCACCGCCGACCCCGCACCCCCTCGCTCCACCGCCATGAGCGACCCCGCACCTCCCTATCTCCTCGCTCGGTTCCCCGAATGGAATCGGCCGGCGCACCACCCACCCCTCCCTACCTCCGAGCGAGACCTAGGGTTCAAGGCGCCACTACCGACACTCTGCTAGGCAACAAAAAATCCTAAAAGAAAATATACTAATGGCGCACCGCTACGGGGTGCGCCATTGCTATCCAAAAAAAAGATTACTAATGGCGCACCTCTAGGGGGTGCGCCATTGCTATAAAAAAAGATTACTAACGGCGCACCGCTAGGGGGTGCGCCATTGCTATCCAAAAAAACATTCTAATGGCGCACCACTAGGGGGTGCGCCATTGCTAAGCCTCCCCCCCACTAAAATCCCTAGTCCCCTTTCTATCTTCCCCAATCGATCACATCTCACCCGCCCACTGCCCCGACCCATACTGCGCCACCGCTGCCCCCGCGCCAGCACCGCCTCCCCCGCACCCAGCGACACCCGTGCCCGCTCCGCCGCCGGAGTCGCCGCCGGAGCACTGGGAGGAGGAGGCCCGCGTCCACCAGGAGGAGGAGGCCCGCCGGAGCACGTCTTCTTCCTCCGACCGACCCCATATCGCTGTCGCCACCGCCATCTGTTTCGCCGAGCGGCTTCTCCTCCGCCGTCCGTCACTACCCGGCCCCTGCGCAGGTGCCCCTCCCCTCTCCTCTTCCCCTTCCTTTGCCCCATGCCTGATTGAGCCGACGCGCCAAGTACTAGGTTATGTTCTGAATTTTGGGGCGGTAGTGTGTGTAGGCGAGTGAGCAGTGTTATGCATCAGCGTCTGATGCTTCCTGGTTAGACTTGGGAGTTTGCATTTGCTAACATTTCTATATAAGCAAAGTTGCCTTCTGTTCTTGTTTGCATTATCTAACGCAATACACAATCATGTATTGTCTAAGGTGAATATTTTAAGTACAACTTGCTGCAAAACCTGGAGTGCATTGGCATGTTCCTTTCTTTATGCCATTCCTGTAGTCTGTTTGCTAGGCACTTACAAGGGCGCAATTAGTCAACCTTAAAACTCAACTGAATTGTATCAGTTTGTCTAGTTCTGAAGGGAGTGGTGTTTTTATTTAGTTGTTTGAGCCTGCTTTTTTGTTTGCTTAAGTAGTTTTGACTCTCAATATTGCTCGTCCTACTTGGTCTCCAGCCACACTACCGTCCTCTTATTATACATAAGCTTGACAGTGGCGATTATGCCCATGTGTTGTGATGTTGTGAGGAAGAGGAAGGTGATCTGATTTTTATTTACTATCCTTGTAATATGATCCTGCTTTGCTTGAAAAACCAGTCCATGACATATAGAAGCAATGACATGAGCTACTTCAGTGACCAGTTGCACTTGCCTATACTTATCATTGTTTTGGTTTCTGAATATGCATCTGTGTGCCTGACAAGACTCCTCTAGTACACATAGTACTATTTTACTAGCAAGTTTTGAGAATTGTCTTTATTTATTTATTGCAGAAGCTTTTGATTTTTGAGCATGTGTTTCTCCCAGGGTTGTTGTTCTTGCTGCATGTGGCCAGCCAATAGCATGATTTAGCTTGCAGGTTGTCAAATCAGCAACTCGTAGTTGAATTGATTAGAGTTGGCCCCAAGGATGCTACTCGTAGTTGAAAATTGTAGAATGCTACCTAAATTTCACTGGGATATTAGATTCAAATTGGATGAAACTGTTTCTGCTGTTGCTTGCCACAAGTTTTGTTTGTAGTACTGTTTGGCAGTGACTGTCATACATGCATGTGTGTGGAACCAACTTTTGTCTGAGTGTTAACGAAGTAAAACAAAAGCGGAAGTTCTTTTCCAAGTCATGAACTCGGTGATTTAAACCCATTTTCATGGCAATGGTCATTTGGACAGAATTTTCTGTGGCCTTTTCATCCATATGAAAGTAGAGGCACATTGTGGTGCTAGTTTGCTGGGTTTTGTCTCCGACCATCATGTCGTGATGATTTTGCAGGTACCCCGAGAGGCCCTTGAGTTTGCCGGAATGTCGATTAACTTCCGTTCCGGCAAATTCGGGTACTCCATATGTCCTATAGCAAAGGTCATGCTGAAATTTTCCATGAATTTTAGCATGACTTTGCTAAAAATAGGACATATGGGGTACTTGCGACTAATGCATGGGCTGGGGTATCTTAGTACTTAATTAAGTAGGATCAACTGCCCCTTTATTCTTGCTGCATTAAACCATAGGTGGCAATAGAGCCAAGTGATAAAGCCCAACTTAGAATTCTCCTTCCCAGCTTAGCTTTTAGGATGCCTCGGTGTCGACAAACCATAAATTATAAAACCTTGGCTTTTAGGGTGCCTCGGTGTCGATAAAAACCTAAATGATGAATGCTTAGGCTTTTAGGGTGCCTCGGCGTCGACAAACCCTAAATGATAAAAGCTTAGCTTTTAGGATGCCTCGGTGTCGACAAACCCTAAATGATGAGACCATGATCTTGTTCCTTGACAATAACCAACTTTTTGACCAAACTTTTTTCCTATTTAGTGCGAAACATGGCCAACAACGATGAGGCCGGTGGTTCGGCAAGCAATCAGGAGCTGTCCCCAGAGATGGAGGAAGAACCTCACCGCTATGAGGACGCCGCGGAAGACACCGATCCTGACTACACAACCCCTAGTGGCGTCGGGGACGACACCACTGATGGTGCCGCCAAGGATGCCACCACTGATGATGGCAGCGCACGCACAGATGGCAGCCAATCGAAGAGGCAACAGAATGACCGGTGCCCGAACATGCTCGGCACCGTCAAGGAGGAATTTACGGAAGTGAACTCCGGCGTGCATCCAACGGCGCCCCAAAGAAATAGTCAAGGGGTACTCGGTTCAGCTCGGGTGCATTCTTCGGAGCACCGTCTCGATCAACACCGAGAACCTAAGGCATAAGGACCGAGGGAATTTGCGCAACCTCCTCTTCATGAAGCTGCACAAACGATACTAGTTCCCTGGTGACTTTGAAAACACACGCCTCTCAGGGAATAAAGTGAACAGTGCCACCCTCAAGAGGATGAGCACGGCCCTGTCTACTTGGAGAAGCGCGGTGAAGAGAATGATTGACAAAGGTGATAGTTATGAGAAGATCAAGGCGAAAAATCCTTCGATCAACGAAGATGACTATAAGGAGTTCAAGATCAAGTGCGAGAGCAGCGCAACCTCCGAATCAAGTCAGTGGGGCAAAGAAATGCGGGAGTTGAACTTAGGGGTCCACCACCTCGGTCCCGGCGGTTACAGAGTGGCGGAGCCTATATGGGACAAGGAGGACGCGGAGCGTGCCGAGCAAGGCCTACCGCCCCGCTTCAAGAAATACTATGACAAGCAGACCAGGAACTATGTCAGGGCCCGGTACAAGGAGGACCCGGTAACAAAGGAGCTTACCACGGATCCGAAGACCAGGGCGCTTGAGCTTGTTCTGGTAAGGAATACACCCCCGCGTAATTAGCTTCATATGGTTGCATTCTAATTAATGAAGCCATATTTCTAAATGGTTCACATTCCTTCCACAGAAGACTGAAAGCAGTAGCACGGGGTTGGCTCAGAGCTCCCCTTGGGACAACACTCTAAATAGGGCGTTGAACGTAATGAAAAACAAGGATAAGCTCAGTAAGCCGTCGTCAGCTGGTCGTGTGGTCGGCAAAGGCTTGTCCACAAAATGGTCGTCATACTATAAAGCTGGTGGGCGAAAGGAGAGAAAGACCAGCTCGGAAAGCCAGTCGCGTGAGGTTCAAGAACTCAAGGCACAAGTGGCGCGGATTCCAGAGATTGTCCAAGAGCAAGTGCAATAGCAACTGGGAACGACGCTCACCGCCATTGTGCCTACCTTGATTGAGGGGCTGCAGGCGTGGATTGCGGGCGACCAACAGGGGCCGCCCCTGGTTCCGAGCTTCACGTACAGCAACTCGCACAACACGCAGGCGGCTCCATTGGTGTCTCCGGCGGAGGCGGTATTGGTGTCTCCAACGCCGGCACGGGCATTGGAGCTTAATGCACCGGGGTGTACGCCGCCCGGCACCTTGGCAGCAAGCGGCCCCTCCGTCAGTTGCACGCCCGCCGTTGGCGGTGCCTCGACATTAGCCGAGCTCGACGCCATCACGATAACTAATTAAGCCTCTCGGCCGAGGACTTCATCTCCTTGCCTTTGACTGGGCATCCCTGACGCCCTACATGTTTTCGCAAGGCGCCGCCGATGTTCCGTGTACTCTCCTGCACTTCGTGAACGACGAGTTGGTCGATGTCGCCAAGGGCAGAATCGTTCAACCGGGCAACCCTGTGTTCCACGGTAATCCGATGCCACCCACCGTGTATAGGGTTCAACTGGTTCGGGTGCTGCCAGGCTGCGACGAGTTGTTACCTCCGATTCGACCCGCCGGGGCCGACGAAGATGATGTGATGACCCTCAGCGCCTACATAAGGTGGCCCCTGCTTTGGCCGAAGAGCCAGATTCATTTGGGGGGCGGGGGACACCACCCCACAGACAACACCGCCAATCGTGCCGGTGCCAAGCCATGGCAAGACCGCCGTAACGCTACCGGACATGACGGACATCCCTATGGCACAGGATCCGAATATGCATATGGCACAGGATCCGTACGACGACGACAACGACGATGGTACATTTACCAACGTCGATAAGTACTTTGCCGAACATGGGTACGATGACAATCTTGAGGCCTCCTTCTCAAGAACCCAACCCTGCAAAAGACGATCGCGATCTAGCTGGTACCGCGGAGAAACCCAATTGCAACAGGCGTCGTCTGGCATTCAGTTCTCAGGAGACGCCTCCAGCTGTCGCCTTCACCGAGCCTCAGATAGCCGAGGTGTGAAATATTATCAGCCCCAACACACTCAAGAAGGCGGTATGTGAGCAAAACTTGGTCCCATTACAGCAGAAGAAGAAGGGATGGAAAAGAAAGAGTAACAAGGGTGCGAGCCAGCCGGCACCGAGTATGATCCGTGCTCAGGAAGGCCCACCTTCACCTAAGGATATCTCGAGGGGGGTGCATGTGGGGGGTAGGCTGATGCTACCGACTAATCTGCTCAATGCTGCAACCGGTGCTATGCGGAGTCTGCATGACATTGTTCTTTCTTTGGAGAAGCAGTGTCTCTCCGAGACTGATGTGGCATACCCGGTTTTCGTGGCCAAGGTGCCAGAGGGCAAGGGCTTTGCGGATAACTCCATTGGGGGTACGATCGTCCTGCATTTTGATGACATCTTCGCTATGTTTAACCTTCATCCGCTGCACTACACCTTTGTTCGGCTATTTTCGCTGAGTATGGAGATGCGGATCATTAGACACAAGACCCCGGACATCATGATAGTCGACCCCTTCTACATGCGTGCCAAGATCTTGGGCAGCGCTGGGGACCAGCAAGTCGCGAGTTCTTACCTCGAAGGCGTCATTCTGGCAAACCCAGATAAGGATAACTTCCTCGTGTCTTACTTCCCTGAGTAAGTCATCCCCTCACCGCCCCGTAACATATGATTTCTTAAATTTCGATCGTTCTTTTTTTCTAACATTCCGTGTTTTGTGCAGTGACACACATTGCACACTCATCCTCTTAAGCCCGAAATATTCCATGGCCACGTATTTCAACTCGGACCGTCAGTCGAAGAAATACTACACAAATATCAAGAAAGTTCTTGATGATATTCTCCCCGGCTACGCCAAATCTGGAGGCACCTTCACCAGGCCAGTTCGTAGGTACGGCAAGCACGTGTTCACCCACAATACGACGTTCCCGTGCGTCAAGCAGCCGCCTGGCGGTCATAAGGATGCCTACTACACCCTCCATCAAATGCGGGCAATCGTACGGGACCATAATCACCTTCTGCTACTAAATAATCTCAAAGATTGGGCCGCAAGATTGTCTGCAATCCAGGACGCGGACATCAGACAAGAATTCTTTCGCATCCAGTCGGAATTTGCGGAAATCATCCATCAAGATGTCCTTCGTACCTTGGGCAGTTCTACCTCAGATATCGACCGTCCAATAGTGAGATAGACACAACGCTACAAATGCAGGCTGACAAAGCCCGTGATTTCATGACCATCACGAGAGACGTCGGCTTCATCCACGCTCCGGTCCCTGAGTCGAGTCGAAAGAGTGATGCTATGTGTAGTTCTGAAATATCGATTAGCTAATGTTGTAATTAAACATTAATGAACTTGTATGTCTCTTTGGTTTGGATAGTCGTTCAACTTAGACGTAATCGATGCTATTTATTAGTAGGACCACGAATCATTCCATTAATGTCTTGCTTTTCTCTTCCGATCCTTTTGTTGCATACTTATATATTGGTTATGTATTGTCTGTGAATTGCTACTAACGTTTTGTTTGGCTAGTGCATAGAGATGTCGTCGTATGTCATGTACAAGGGTAAGGTTCCCGGAGTCTATGACGACTGGGAGGACTGTCGGAGACAGGTTAACCCTTTCAGAGGTAACGGTTACAAAGGGTACACCACTAGGGCGGAGGCGGAAGCTAGATACGCGCGCTATCTAGTGGGGGAGAGGAGGGAGCGGAGGAGGAACCGGATGAAGACCAGTTTCATCGCGATGATGCTCATCGTGATGACCGCAGCTCTCTTCTATGTGATGGTAGTTTAGATGATCGATATCGACTTGTAATGTGAAGACAAACTCGCTACTCGCGGTCTCGAGACTTGTAGTGTTCTATATTTGTTCGGTCTTTTGAATTCGGAGACTAATATGATGAATTGTATTCGGAGACTAATCTTCTATTGTATTCGATGAATCTGCTGTTGCTGTGTGGTGCTCTCTATATTCTGTCCAGTAATATATTTTGTAACCTGTGCAAATATCAGAAAATAAAAAATCCCTAATATTCATTCTAGTGGCGCACCACCAACTAGTGCGCCATTAGTAAGCCAGAGCACACTAGTGGTGCATCATCAACCAGTGCGCCATTAGTAAGCAGAGCACATGGGTAAATATGCCCCCAGGAGGCATACTAATGGCGCACCGTGGGATATACTAATGGCGCACTGCGTGGTGCGCCATTAGTAAAAAATTCTAATGGCGTGATGCTAGTGGGCAAAACAGGTACGCCACTAGCAGGCCTTTTCCTAGTAGTGAATATATCTTGACGCTATGGTTGGGTTTTACCTTGATGAATGTTAGTAGTTGCGGATGCTTGCTAATAGTTCCAATCATAAGTGAATAGAATTCCAAGTCAGGGATGACATGCTAGAAGTAGCCTCTCCCACATAAAACTTGCTATCGGTCTAGTAAAGTAGTCAGTTGCTTAGGGACAATTTTGCAACTCCTACCACCACTCTTCCACACTCGCTATACTAACTTTATTGCTTATTTACCTAAACAGCTCCCAGTTTTTATTTACGTGCTCTTTATATTCTTGCAAGCCTATCCAACAACACCTACAAAGTACTTCTAGTTTCATACTTGTTTTCAGTAAAGTGAACGTTAAGCGTGCATAGAGTTGTATCGGTGGTCGATAGAACTTGAGGGAATATTTGTTCTACCTTTAGCTCCTCGTTGGGTTCGACACTCTTACTTATCAAAAGAGGCTACAATTGATCCCCTATACTTGTGGGTTATCATGTTGTTGCTTCCGTGAGCCCCCGGCAGGCCCTGCCGGGGTGTCTTGGCTATCTTCTTCCGGGGGTGACCCCGCCCCTGCCGAGCTCACCTGCCTAGCAAGGGAGGCTTCCCTCTTAGTGGTGTCTTGTTCTTTTAGTTTGATCTTGGTCTTCTTGATCCACATGTTGGTCCTTCGATGATCTTGGTCTCTTGTACTCTTGCATGGCCTAGTGTTGTGATCTCGTTCCCGTGCTTGTGCACAGTCTGGTCAATAGACCCTAGGTTTGTTGCACCGACACTTTGCTGAAATAATTAGGCCAGTCTATTTTCATACTCGCTTCACTGATGTTTTAAAGATGGCCCCTTATGCAAAATATATGAAAGACATCATCACTAATAAAAGGAAAATACCTAAAGCTGAAATCTCCACCATGTTTGCTAATTATTATTTTAAGGATGGAGTACCTAAAAAACATGGAGATCCGGGAATACTAGCTATACCTTGCTCCATCAAAAGAAACTATGTGAAAACTGCTTTGTGTGATTTAGGATCTGGTGTTACTGTTATGTATTTCTCCATATATAAAAGACTTGACTTGAATAAACTCACACCTACTGGAATATCCTTGCAAATGGCTGACAAATCAACTGCTATACCTATCGGTATTTGTGAGGATGTCCCCGTTGATGTTGCAAATGATACTATCTTGAGAGACTTTTTTATACTTAGATGCCCGAGGACGACAACATGTCGATTATCCTTTATAGACCCTTTTTGAATACTAGAGGGGCTGTTATTGATTGGAATAAAAGCAAGGTAACTTTTCATATCAATGGTAATGAGCATACAGTGTACTTTTCGAAGAAACAATTCCATGTGAGTTGTATTAATGTTATTGAAAAATCTCCGACACTCACTATTGGAATTTTCAACTTCCACTACCTGCTGCCAAAAAGAAATATGATATACTTGTTTTTGGGGACATGCATATCCCCGTTGAGGTAACTTAGTGTTTTATGGAAGTTCTTCGGTTTCATGCTAATCGAAGGTGGTTGTTAATAAGACTTGATCAACCTTATTAATGGATAACTTTTGAGAGGTATGACGTTGATGAATTTAGTAGGCACTATCTTCTGTCCTTAACTTTTATTTTCTAATATTCTTTGTTAAATAAAATAAACGGCCATCTTTTTCATGTTTTTTGGATTTCCGTGCAATAAAAAATGACCCAAAAATAAAAGTTCTCAGAATGTCCTGAAAATTTAATATGATTTTTTATGAATATTTCTGAATTTTTGGTCCAAATAACATCAAAGGGGGGTACACCAGGTGGGCACAACCCACCTGGGCGCGCCAGCAGCCCCAGGCGCGCCCTAGTGGGTTGTGGTCCCCACATGGGCCCCTCACTTATCTCTTTAGCCAATGTCATCTCCTATCTCCAGAAGAAAATCACTATTGCTCTCTCTCTCTCTCTCTCTCTCTCTCTCTCTCTCTCTCTCTCTCTCTCTCTCTCGTGTTCTTGCTCTCAAACCCGTGGATTTCGATCTGTTTGCTCGAAGCTCCGTTTCCAAAACTGTTTTGGGGGATTGCTACTTGGTATGTGACTCCTCTGTTGGTCCAATTAGTTTTTTCGTTAGCGGTTTATATTTTGAATAATTACCTCCTCTTGGTGCTACTGTAGATGAGCTTGCATGTTGAATTCTTAGAGTTCTAAGTACTTTGAATGCTCAATATAGCCTCTATGCATGCTTATGAGTAGTTGCTATCAATGTTGTGAAGTTTGGTTGACAAAATATTTGTGGACTAAACATTTCAGAATTTTATCTATAGGAATACGATGAGTGTCTTTAAGAGTCTTCGAGGAGTTCTTTTGAGGCACCATCTAGTAGTGGCTCAATGCATCGGTCTTATGTTTAACCAAGCGCAAGTTCAATACGGGAAGCCGCTACCAAATCCTGCCTATGGCCATGCAACAATTTTATGGTGAGTGTAGGTATTAAAGAAGAGTTTGAGCAATATGTTCAAAACGCCGTGTCGGTCCCTACATTGAGGATAAGTGCAACCTACATCTCAGCCTCACATAATCGTTTACTAAAGAATTTGAATTGCATCCTTGTGAGTCTAGAGTGTCGTTTAAATTGTATGATCATCCATTTACCTTACCTCTAGAGACATTTTCTAATATCTGCAAAATTCCATTTTGGGGTTCGCTAGACGAACCACCAAGGTTTGAGTATGAGACATTCTTGAGTAGCCTTTGCTATGGAGCGAATAGAGGAGTGACACAAGGTAGAATAAAAAGTATTCATTTCCCATCAATTCAATAATGTGCATTGTTTAATGGCAAATCCATCGTAGGCAAACAAGACTGTAGCACACTATATGCTCCTGACTTGAGCCTCATTCACACTGCCCTCACCGGTATTCCAAGTTATATGCTTGGAGCGATTGTTGCATGCAGGTTGCAACACAACGCTGGTAATCGTTATTTTTATGGTGGGATTTATGCTTCACATTTAGCAACATAGCTGGGTGTATCACCTTGGCCTAATGACCCCATCCTACCTACTCAGCACTTAGACTTTGAGGCCATGAAGCGCCATAAGTTCCTTAGGGGAAAAATCACTAATTATACTTATAACCCGAGGTTCAATAAAGAAACCATTGTGGATATTGCTTTCCCTGCACCTTCTCTCTTTGATTTTGACAGCAAAAGTAGATATTATGTTTCTGAGAGCGAGGCTCGCGCGCACAACGTGGAGCTCGCGGCTGCTCGACGGGCTGAGTTGGTTGCACCAAGAGCCTCTGTTAGCTACCACTCTGACTACTATGTATGCCGCGGATAGTGATTACCAAGCTAGGCTAAAAGCCTAAGCTTTGGGGGAGTACGTATTTCCACCAACATTACATTCATGTTCACACATTTCATTCCGGTTGTCGGTGTTCACACTTTTTCATTGTATCATCCATGTTAGATTTTTTCTCGCTTTCTTCTTGTGTGTTTGAATTTATTTTGAGAAAATCCAAAAATATTTCCTACTTCTTTTCGGTTTTTCCTTCTAGTTTATTTAGTTGTAGTATTAAAAGAACATCCAAAAAGATTTCTTGATTCTACTTTTGCATGTTGGGAGCTTTCCCGTGTAAATAGTTTTTCTCGTTTTTGTTTTTCCCTCTTTAATTTACTTTGTTCTAGAAAAACTAAAAACTCCAAAAATATTTCAGTGTGTTCCTTTGAATTTCTTTTCTGTTTATTCAGTCATACCAAGGAGAAGACCACGTTGAAAATGTTGAGTGGCTCTCATATGCATTATTGTTCATCTAACAAAGAGCCCTAATTACCTTGTCTTATCCTTTTGGATAAAAATGTTTGCAGATTCTAGCTTAGTCCTTGACACTCTTGCACTATTATTATTTTCATACTGTTCGGTCGTGCAAGTGAAAGGCAATAATGACGATATTTGGTGAACTAGCTGTGGCAGAGAAAAATAGGTATGAACTCAACTTGTTCTGTTTTTGTAAATATATTTAACCTAGTATCCATGATTCAGCATATTATGACCAAACATGTTTTCAATGACAATTAGAGATTATAGTTTCGCATGCCATGCTTAAGTAGCTAGGACTGGATAATGATTTATCTTGGATGTCAACATTGCATTAAAATGATTGTTATGTAATACGATGATATGGTATCCTTCTCTAAATATTTTGAGTGGCTTGACTTGGCACATGTTCATGCATGTAGTTGAATCAAAACCAACATAGCCTCTATGATATTTATGTTCATGGTGTCCATATCCTACTCATGCTAGTATCAAATGTTCATTATGCATAATGCATGTTCATGACCGTTTTCGCTCTCTAGCTGGCCGCTTCCCAACCTATTTGCTAGCCTTCTCCTTTACTAAGAGAGAATAATTCTTGTGCATCAAAATCCCAAAACCCAAGTTATTCCAGATGAGTCCACCATACCTACCTATATGCGGTATTACTCTGCCGTTCTAAGTATTTGCATGTGCCACCTCTAAAAACTTCAAATAAATATCTATTTTTGTGTGCCTGGATTGTTCATAGAGGGACAGGGGTAGTCAGTATCTTCCATGATAAGTGGGTTATTCTCACGATGAGTGTCTATTCACCCATCCTTGCATGAGAGGGGCGGTAATAGGGATTCCCAGTAGTGAACACAAAAATTACAAATAATTAAACAAAACTCCCCCAAGATGGTTCTTGGTATGGACGGTACCCGTGGATTCGGCTAGCCGTGCAGTGTGATTGTTGGTGGAGCGGGAGTAAACCTTCACGTTTATCGCTTGTGAACCGCCACTAATGTGTTTAGCATGCAAGATATCGATCATGACGTAAACAGGAAGGGTTCATTTACCAAAATTTCATTTACCTCTTATTTAAAAACTGAGTTTTGGCACCGCTGCAAATTCTTGCTTCCCTCTGCGAAGGGACTATCTATCCACTTTTATGTTGAGTCATCACCTTCTCTAATAAGCGCTAGATCTGAGAGCAATATTGTCATCCTCATGCATTGTGTATAGTTAATGTTCGATGAATCATGACTGGATATTTTCTACCATGAATAACAATGTTTAGTCGCTGCTTCAAATTTGGAGGTGCTCTGCATTTATGTTTTGTGGCCTCAGAAAGGGGTAGGAAGATACCACTATTGTCATATTATATCATGATTGTTTTGACAAAGTGTTGGAATTTGAGATATATTATTATTGCTCACTAGTTAATTATGTCGTTGATATGAGTTAATATAATTTTTAAGAGTTATTGCTGACATGGTTAGTCATGATCTTTGCTGAAAACCTAGGTGGTATTTAAGCTTATTTATGTAAACAAGAGCAAAAGAGTTTGTAAAAAAAATTCACTTTCGCAAAGGTTTAAGCTTGGGGGAGTTAATACGTCTCTTTTGTATATACTTTTCCTAACGCTTTTCCCCTTGTTTTGGACTCTAATTTGCATGATTTGAATGAAACTAACCCGGACTAACGCTGTTTTTAGCAGAACTACCATGGAGTTGTTTTTGTGTGGAAATAAAAGTTCTCGGAATGGAACAAAACTTTTTGGAGATTTATTTCAGAATAAAGGAAAAATAGTGGAGCCAAGAACCACCGGAGGGGGGCCCCTGGGTGAGCACAACCCACCACGGCACCCACCCTCTAGACACGCCAGGTGGGTTGTGCCCACCTAATGGCCCTATAGACCCTATCACCAACTCCATAAATACCTATATTTGGAGAAAAAACCAAGGAGGAAGAATGATCTCGTTTGAAGATACGGAGCCGCCGCCGCCTCCTGTTCTTCATCGGGAGGTCAGATTTGGAGTCCGTTTTGGGCTCCGGACAGGGGGATCTTCGATCTTCGTCATCACCAATCCTCCTTCATCGCCAATTCCATGATGCTCGCCACCGGGAGTGACTAATTTCTTCGTAGGCTCGCTGGTCGGTGAGGAGTTGGGTGAGATTCATCATGTAATCGAGTTAGTTTCGCTAGGTGAGATGTTGATATGACTTTGTCATGCTTAATGCTTGTCACTTCGGGCCCGGGTTCCATGATTTCAGATTCGAACCGTTTATGTTTTCACCATTGTACCTATGTTCTAGATCCAATCTTGCAAGTCATATTCACCTATTACGTGTTATGATCCGTAAACCCGGAGTGACAATAGTCAGGATACTTTCCGGTGATGACCGTAGTTTTATGAGTTCATGTATTCACTATGTGTTAATGCTTTCTTCCGGTTCTCTATTAAAAGGAGGCCTTAATATCCCTTAGTTTCCTTATGGACCGCGCTGCCACGGGAGGGTAGGGCAAAAGATTTCATGCAAGTTCTTTCCATAAGCACGCATGACTATTTATGGAATACATGCCTACATTATATTTATGAACTGGAGCTAGTTTTGTATCGCCCTAGGTTAGGACTTTTATAGGATGAATATCATCCAACAAATTTACCGATCCAATGCCTATGAATTTCCTACATATTGCTCTTACTAAGTTATGCTGATGTTACTGTTACACTTGTTGCAAAATCATTGCTATCATTGTTACCGCTACTATTACTGCTACCACTGCTATCGAAACTATCATACTACTTTGCTACTGATCACTTTGCTGCAGATAATTAATCTCCATGTGTGGTTAAATTGACAACTCAACTGCTAATACTTGCAAATATTCTTTGGCTCCCCTTGTGCCGAATCTATAAATTCTGGTTGAATACTCTACCCTCGAAAACTATTGCGATCCCCTATACTTGTGGGTTATCAATGCACCATAAGTAGGATAAAGCTTCATTGCATAACTATGGACATTACGTGCATGCATAGGGAATCACAAACCTTAAAACCAATATTCTTACTAAACCACAATCATTCACTAGTACCTCCCACATATTACCATCTCTATATCGCAAAACTATTGCAAGGAATTGAACATATCATATTCATTGATCTACAAGTTTCATGTAGGATTTTATGACTAACCATGTGAATAACCAATTCCTGTTGACTTTCTAAGTAGATATACGTGAAGCAAGAGAGATTAATTGTTTCTACAAAAGACCATGCTCACGCTATAATAAATATAAGTGAAATAGAAGAGCATTTTACAAATAACGGTTTTCCAGGTGAAGAGAAACGGGCAATCCAAACTTCAAATGATATAAGTGAAGCACATGAATCATTATATAAAGCTATACTCAAATGATATAAGTGAAGTGCAAATAGTATTCTATAAATCAACCAAGGACTATCTTATACCATCATGGTGCATTGCTAAAATTAAAAAAAACACGCGCTCCATGATTTACGCATATCACGTGAACAAAACAAAAACCGAAACATACCAATACTTGTTAAAGAAAGATGTGCCTTCCAGGGCATCCCCAAGCTTAGACTCTTGAGTATCCTTCAATATTTACTTGGGGTGCCTGGGGAATTCCCAAGATTGAACTCTTGACTCTCCTCCTTCTCCTCATATCAAGACCTTCTCGATCTTCGAAAACTTCATCCACACAAAACTTAACAAAACCACCGTGAGATCCATTAGCATAGTAAAACAAATCACTACTTTAAGTACTGTTGCAAACCCATTCATATCTTATTTTAGCATTATACGCAATGTATTCTAACTTATCCATGCCTTATACCACTCGATACAATCCATAGTTCCATCAAAACAAGCAAAACAATACATCAAAAACAGGATCTGTCAAAAACAGGACAGTCTGTAGCAATATGAACTTTAAGCATACTTCTATAATTCCAAAAATACTGAAAATTAGGAAAAAATAAACAATTTGCATGGAAGTAACGTGTAAAAATTCCTGAATTTTTGCGTGTTCCAGTAAAAGAATGTAAATTCATGCACCACAACAAAAGTTTCTACTATTGCACCACACATACCAAACAAAGAATCTAAACACCCTAAAGGCAAAATATTGGCACATTATTTTTATAATACAATTGATTTGTACAAGGGATTATTATTTTTGTGAGAAACTTCCATGAAAAATTCTACATTGTTTCCACGAGCATGAACACAAGTGTTCAAGGTTCACCCTCATTTCTCCAATGCATAACCTTCCAATCGCTTCTCTTTTTGAAGAAGTTTTTAAGTTACCCTATATTTTTTAGTTTTTAAACTTTATAAAAGAACATAACAGGAGTAAATGGCACCCTAAAACTTCCGGGTTATCTCCCTGGTATGGCTTTCTTTAAAGCCATTAAGCTAGGCATAAAGTGCTCAAGTAATTGATCCACCCGGATCCCAAGGTATATCAAAGCCAATTATAATTAACATTGATTGTAATTTAGTACTGAGCACAAACGCAATATATACCTTGCAACAACGAAGTCTAACTCTCTTTTTGTGCATCAGGATGTCATAAAAGAACAATTCATGCACATCAAGTAAAGCCCAATACATAGCATATGCAGTTTCTTGCAATTTCATCGTATTGGAAACATAAAGAGGTGGAGATTTTGTTCCTCTCTCATAATAATTGCAAGTAGGATAAGCAAGCACATGCATAGTATATTCATCAAAATCATCATGTGTAATGGTAGAACGCAACCCATCAATATAATCCTCAATAAGAGGAAACTTCTCCAATATGGTGTAGTTTGGAGAATTAAAAAAGATAATCGGACTATCACGTGTGGGTGCAATAGCAACAATTTCATCCTTAATATAAGGAAGAATAACATACACTACTGGAATCAGGATCTTCGTCATTAGCCAGTTGTCACGCCCAATATGCGACCCTATCCAAAAGGAACTCGAAGGTCCCACCAAGGATAGACCCGCATATTGAAACGCTTTTGCAAGGTGGATATCATTACATCAACATTACATAATAGATGGGGATACATACAAAAGGCATACAATGCAACATGAATACAACATCACATCATATACAAGATCAACATCCGACTACGGATGAAACATAAACAGAAGCTCAAACAACATCCACCCTGCTAGCCCAGGCTGCCGACCTGGAACCTATGCCCTGATCGAAGAAGAAGCAGAAGAAGAAATCCGAAACAAGTAAACATCGCTCTCACGTCATGATCATCGCGAAACCTGTACCTGCAACTGGTGGTGTAGTAATCTGTGAGCCACGAGGACTCAGCAATCCCATTACCATGGGTATCAAGACTAGCAAAGCTTAATGGGAAAGGAAGGGGTAAAGTGGTGAGGTTGCAACAGCGACTAAGCATATATGGTGGCTAGCATACGCAAATGAGAGCGAGAAGAGAAACAAAGGAACGGTCGTCAACTAGTAATGATCAAGAAGTGATCCTGAACTCCTACTTACGTTAGACATAACCCAGAAACCGTGTTCTCCTCTCGATCAACCCCGAAAAGAGACACTCACGTTACGCATTACGGTTGGTGTATTTTAGAAGAGTTTGCTTCAAGTTTACTACAACCGGATATTAAAAAATTCCCATCTGCCACATAACCGCGGGCACGGCTCTCGAAAGTTCAAAACCTGCAGGGGTGTCCCAACTTAGCCCATGATAAGCTCTCGTGATCAACGAAGGATATTCCTTCTCCCCGGGAAGACCCGATCAGTCTCGGAATCCCGGCTACAAGACATTTCGACAACAGTAAAACAAGACCAGCAAGACCGCCCGATGCGCCGACAATCCCGATAGGAGCTGCACATATCTCGTTCTCAGGGCAACACCGGATGAGACAGGCTACGAGTAAAACCAACCCTCAAGTTGCCCCAAGGTGGCCCCGCAGGTGGCTCGGTTCGAACCAGCACTTAGAGAAGCACTGGCCCGGGGGGGCTAAATAAAGATGACCCTCGAGAGAGCGACTCCCAAGGGAAAAGTAGGTGGTGGTGAGGCAAATGGTAAAACCAATGTTGGGCCTTGCTGGAGGAGTCTTATTCAAAGCGAACTATCAAGGCGGTCCCATAAATCACCCGACCGCGTTAGGGACGCAAATTCCGGGAACATAATACTGATATGACGGAAACTAGGGCGGCAAGAGTGGAACAAAACACCAGGCATAAGGCCGAGCCTTCCACCCTTTACCAAGTATATAGATGTATTAATAATATAATAGATATTGTGATATCCCAACCAAAATCCTGTCCACCATGGAGCAATCTTCAACTTCACCTGCAACTAGCAACACTATAAGAGGGGCTGAGCAAAGTGGTAACATAGCCAAACAACGGTTTGCATAGGAAAGGTGACAAAGGTTAGAGGCTGACATGGCAATTTGGGATGGCTTGATAAACAGGTAATAGGTAGCGCAGCATAGCGATAGAACGAAGCAACTAGCATAGCAATGATAGTAGTGAGATCTAGGGTAGCGGCCATCTTGCCTGAAATCCCGCTAGGAAGAAGAACGAGTACATGAAGAAGATGAAGCCAAGCGTAGACGAACGAATCCTCACGATCGCAACGAAACAGGAACTAACAAGAAGCACACAACATAGTAAACACACCACACATGAACATGACATGATGCACAGCAAGCATGATGCATGACAAATCTAGATAAGGCTACTCATGGCAAGAGATGATGCAAACAAGAGAAACACATCAAGGCAAGTTTAAATGAGGCCGGGAACAACATATAACAATTCCGGTAAGCCCTCATATGTAAATTTCGAAATTGGTCCAGATCTGAATAAACCTTATGTTCAAGTTGTTAAACAGCAAGTTAGGATGCACCACGATGATCTACATGAAATTCTAGTCAAGTTACATATAAAGTTCATTAGATTCGGAGCTACGGCCTAGAAGATATGAGCAAAACAAGTTAAACATGGCATTGGTGCAAAATGCATACAAACATCAAGTAAACACCTCAAAACAAGGATGCAACATGATAATATGAAACTACATGCAAAACTAAGCAAGTTTCATATAGAGCACACTCAAAACGGAGGAACGGTTCAACACATACACACAATACAAGTCATAACAACAATCTGTCCATAACAGCAACTAGGCATATTGCAAGCATCAAAACAATATGCTACAACACCACGATATAATAACAAAAGGCATGGGCATGATGTACAGGTAAAGCATGACAAAACATGAACACTGAGCTATCTCCAGAAATCACTAGAACATGCTCAAAAGGACATGGCAAGATTGCAAATAATAACAGGTTCACAGACTTAGCAGAATTTACAGGACATGGCAGAAATAACATCAGGTTACCAAGTTTAGAGCTATCAAACAACATGTTACAGCAAGCTATCTCGTCAAACTAGAGCATGGCATGAATCTACTCAAAGCATATAACAGAAGTACCTTAGTGACCATAAGCCAAAAGGGATCAGAAAATATGATGGCATCCATGTAAACATGGCAAGTTATATGACAGATTCATACAAGGCAGGAACCACAATAAGTAGGCATGTTGGTGAGCTTGAAACACTCACCACAGAGCAATACATGGCATGGCAAGGCAACTCACAGTAAGAAGACATGGCATAGAAGCTATACATGGCAAGAAAAACATCATAGCATACACGGATCAACTACAACAACCTTGGCAAAATTGAATAACATGTAAACAACCTGCCAGGAAACATTTTATAGCAAAAGTAGAGCTCTATTGACTCAAGCTATGACACTCCATAATTGCAAACAAGGGCATGGATGGATAGAGCATAACCATAAGTTCAAAACATCCTTACTAAAGTATCTCAAAATAAGCATGGATCTCTCGGTAGCATCAAGTTTACATGGCATAAAAATATCAGCAGAACAGGGGCTGAAATCAGCAACATCATGAAGCCTAGTTTGCATGCTTGTGCTAGTCACCACAGAGATCACAAAAATACATGGCATACACCCCTGTAAAGATGGCATGGCATATTACAAAACACATGTAGGACTCAAGTTCATAGGGTGCACACATCAATCATGGCAAAAATGACAAAAGTGCATGTTCTGATAAGAATCTGAAACTAACATCACATAGCCCTCTTCTAACAGCATTTCGGGCATCAAGATGAGCTTAAATGTAAATGATGCAATGAGATGAAACGATGTACTCGCCGAGGCGAACAATTTGACATATTACACGCACGAAACAGAGTAATATGCAGAGAGTTATGGCATGATGAATATGGCATGATAATGATAGAATTCTTGGGACTTAGCAGAATTTTGGAGGGTGGGAAAGTCAACCTCTCGGCATGGATTTTGATGCAGCACGGATCTCGCCGGAGAGAATCGCCGGAGATGTCGAGGAAGGGGTGGCCGGAGCTGGAGGAAGACCGGAGGAGCTCGGGCGGAGCGGGGCCGGCCGGATCGGGGCCGGGAAGGCCGGAGGGAGCCGGAGCGAGAGGCGCTGGCGGCTCCGGCGAGCTTCAGGGGCAGGGCGGCGTGGGGAGGCGGGCGGGCGAGGAGGCGGAGGTCGGGCACGGAGGCGAGGCGAGGGAGGGGCGACGAGGCGAGGGGCCGGCGGCGGAGGGAGGACCGCGGCCGGGCGGTGGAGCGGGGCAGTGGCAAGGCGGGGCGGCGGGCGAGGAGGCGGCGGCCGGGCGAGGGGCGCGGCCGGGCGGCGGCGGCGGCGCATGGGCCGCTGGGCCCCAGATGGGCTCAGGCGGGCAAGGCGGGCGGGATGGACGGCAGGGACAGGTGGCGTGGTCGGATTGGACGGGCGACAGGCGGACGATCCGCCCGGGCGGACATGTCCGGCGGCGAGGGAGAGATCTAGGGTTTCGGGGATTTGACCGCTAATTTGGAGGGGAGGTGTTTATATAGGTAGAGGGAGCTAGGAGAGTCCAAATGGAGCACGGTTTTCGCCCACACGATCGTGATCGAACGACCGAGAGCATGGAAGGGAGTTTGCTGGGTTTTCGGCCACTTTGGAAGGGGTGTTGGGCTGCAACACAAAAGAGGCTTTTGCGGTTACCCGGTTAACCGTTGGAGTACCAAACGACCTCCAAATGGCACGAAACTTGACAGGTGGTCTACCGGTGCTATACCAAGGTCGCTTGACAAACCTCGGTCCATTCCGAGACCGTTTAACACCCGCACACGAAAAGAGGCAAAAGGGGGCGCCGGGAGACATAGGGGTGCCTGATTGCAAAACGGACAACGGGGAAAATGCTCGGATGCATGAGACGAACACGTATGCAAAATGAAATGCACATGATGACATGATATGAAATGCAGATGATGACATGGCAAAGTGCAACACGCAAGCAAATGACATGGCAACGACGGCGAATAACTGGCAGACACCTGGCGCATCGAATCCGGGGCGTTACACCAGTTCTTTGTCGTCCGCTAGCTGACTGCAAAGGAGGTCTTTGCCATCAGCATACAGAAAGCTGATGGCAAAGATGGTGTTTTCCATCAGCCAGATCTTTGCCGTATGCTAGTAGACGACATAGAAGCTTTGTCGTCAGCTAGCGGACGACAAAGAGGGAGGGTGGCGTACCAGCGAGGGCCTCCTAATGGTCACTTTCTTTGCCGTCAGCTAGCGGACGACAAAGAATCTTTGCCGTCCACTAGAGGACGGCAAAGAAAGTGGCCAACTAACGTTCGTTAGCTAGTCTCTTTGTCGTCTGCTAGCAGACGGCAAAGATCTGTGACCTAAAATAAAAAGCGGCCAGCCCCACGTCCCTCTCTCTCCCTCCCTCATCACACCCGCGCCCCGGCCCCGTGCCCGAGCAGCCCCCGCCACTCCGCCACCCCGCCTCGTCACCCCGGCTGCCCCGCCCTGCCGTGCCCCGCTGCCCCAAAGCGGCCCGACCGACCTGGGCGCCCGCCCTGCCACCCCGGTGTTGGGGAACGAGTAATTTCAAAAATTTTCCTACGATCACGCAAGATCATGGTGATGCATAGCAACGAGATGAGAGTGTTGTCGTACGCCTCGTGAGACCAGCAACGAAGCGTTGACGCAACGTAGAGGAAGTAGTCGTACTTCTTCCCGATCCAACCGATCCAAGTACCGAACGTACGGCACCTCCGAGTTCTGCACACGTTCAGCTCGATGACGTCCCTCGAACTCCGATCCAGCCGAGTGTTGAGGGAGAGTTTCACAAGACGACGGCGTGGTGGCGATGATGATGTTCCACGGCGCAGGGCTTCGCCTAAGCTCCGCAACGGTATATTCGAGGTGTAGTTTGGTGGAAGGGGCACCGACACGGCTAAGGAACGATCCGTAGATCAACTTGTGTGTCATGGGGTGCCCCTGCCCCAGATATAAAGGAGCAAGGGAGGGAGGAGGCGGCCCTATGTTTGGCGCGCAAGGGAGTCCTACTCCCACCGGGAGTAGGATTCCCCTTTCCTAGTCCAACTAGGAATCCTTCCATGTAGGGGAGGAAGGAGAAGGAAGTGGAGGAGTAGGAAGGTGGCGGCCCCTTTCCCTAGTCCAATTCGGACTAGAGGGAGGGGCGCAGCAGCCTTTTCCTCTTCCCACTAAAGCCCATCAAGGCCCATTACTTCTCCCGTAACTACCCGGTACTCAAAAATACCGAATCACTCGGAACCTTTCCGAACTCCGAATATAGTCGTCCAATATATCGATCTTTACGTCTCGACCATTTCGAGACTCCTCGTCATGTCCCCGATCTCATCCGGGACTCGAACAACCTTCGTACATCAATATCATATAAACTCATAATAAGCATCATCGAAGCGTTAAGCGTGCGGACCCTACGGGTTCGAGAACTATGTAGACATGACCGAGACACCTCTCGGTCAATAACCAATAGCGGGACCTGGATGCCCATATTGGCTCCTACATATTCTACGAAGATCTTTATCGGTCGACCGCATAACAACATACGTTGTTCCTTTGTCATCGGTATGTTACTTGCCCGAGATTCGATCGTCGGTATCCAATACCTAGTTCAATCTCGCATCTTGGCAAGTCTCTTTTCTCGTTCCGTAATACATCATCTCACAACTAACACATTTAGTTGCAATGCTTGCAAGGCTTATGTGATGTGCATTACCGAGAGGGCCCAGAGATACCTCTCCGACAATCGGATGACAAATCCTAATCTCAAATATGCCAACCCAACATGTACCTTCGGAGACACCTGTAATGTACCTTTATAATCACCGATTACGTTGTGACGTTTGGTAGCACCCAAAGTGTTCCTCGGGCAAACGGGAGTTGCATAATCTCATAGTCATAGGAACATGTATAAGTCATGAAGAAAAGCACTAGCAACAAACTATACGATCAGGTGCTATGCTAATGGAATGGGTCATGTCAATCAGATCATTCAACCAATGATGTGATCCGTTAATCAAATAACAACTCCTTGTTCATGGTTAGGAAACATAACCATCTTTGATTAACGAGCTAGTCAAGTAGAGGCATACTAGTGACACTCTGTAGGTTTATGTATTCACACATGTATTATGTTTCCGGTTAATACAATTCTAGCATGAATAATAAACATTTATCATGATATAAGGAAATAAATAATAACTTTATTATTGCCTCTAGGGCATATTTCCTTCAGTCTCCCACTTGCACTAGAGTCAATAATCTAGTTCACATCGCCATGTGATTTAACATCAATAGTTCACATCGTATGTGATTAACACCCATAGTTCACATCGACATGTGACCAACACCCAAAGGGTTTACTAGAGTCAGTAATCTAGTTCACATCGCTATGTGATTAACACCCAAAGAGTACTAAGGTGTGATCATGTTTTGCTTGTGAGATAATTTTAGTCAACAGGGTACGTCACATTCGAGCCGTAAGTATTTTGCAAATTTCTATGTCTACAATGCTCGCTTGCGGAGCTACTCTAGCTAATTGCTCCCACTTTCAATATGTATCTAGATTGAGACTCGAGTCATCTAGATTAGTGTTTAAAACTTGCATCGACGTAACCTTTTTATTTAACCTTTTTCCACTTCCATAATCGAGAAACATATCCTTATTCTACTAAGGATAATTTTGACCGCTGTCCATTGATCTACTCCTAGATCTCTATTGCACTCCTTGCCAATCTTAGTGGTAGGGTATGCAATAGATCAGTACACAACATGACATACTTTATAGAACCTATGGCTGATGCATAGGGAATGACTTTCATTCTATTTCTATCTTCTGCCGTGGTCGGGTTTTGAGTCTTACTCAATCTCACACCTTGTAACACAGGCAAGAACTCTTTCTTTGACTGTTCCATTTTGAACTACTTCAAAATCTTGTCAAGGTATGTATTCATTGAAAAACTTATCAAGCGTCTTTGATCTATCTCTATAGATCTTGATGCTCAATATGTAAGCAGCTTCACCGAGGTCCTTCTTTGAAAAACTCCTTTCAAATACTCCTTTATGCTTTGCGAATAATTATACATTATTTCGATCAACAATATGTCATTCACATATACTTATCGTAAATGCTGTAGTGCTCCCACTCACTTTCTTGTAAATACAGGCTTCTCCAAAAGTCATATAAAACCATATGCTTTGATCACACTATCAAAGCGTTTATTCCAACTCCGAGATGCTTGCACCAGTCCATAGATGGATCGCTGGAGCTTGCACATTTTGTTAGCTCCTTTAGGATTGACAAAACTTCTGGTTGCATCATATACAACTCTTCTTTAATAAATCCATTAAAGAATGTAGTTTTGACATCCATTTGCCAGATTTCATAAAATGTGGCAATTGCTAACATGATTCGACAGACTTAAGCATCGCTACAATTGAGAAAATCTCATTGTAGTCAACACCTTGAACTTGTCAAAAACCTTTTATGACAAGTCGAGCTTTGTAGATAGTAACACTACTATCGGTGTCCGTCTTCCTCTTGAAGATCCATTTATTCTCAATGGCTTGCCGATCATCGGGCAAGTCAACCAAAGTCCATACTTTGTTCTCATACATGGATCCCATCTCAGATTTCATGGTCTCAAACCATTTCGCGGAATCTGGGCTCATCATCGCTTCCTCATAGTTCGTAGGTTCATCATGGTCTAGTAACATGACTTTTAGAATAGGATTACCGTACCACTCAGTGCGGATCTTACTCTGGAAGACCTACGAGGTTTGGTAACAACTTGATCTGAAGTTTCATGATCATCATCATTAACTTCCTCACTAATTGGTGTAGGAATCTTTGGAACTGATTTTTGTGATGAACTACTTTCCAATAAGGGAGAAGGTACAATTACCTCATCAAGTTCTACTTTCCTCCCACTCACTTCTTTCGAGAGAAACTTCTTCTCTAGAAAGGATCCATCTTAGCAAAAACTTGCCTTCGGATCTGTGATAGAAGGTGTACCCAACATTTTCATTTTGGGTATTCTATGAAGACGCACTTCTCGATTTGGGTTCGAGCTTATCGGTGAAAACCTTTTCACATAAGCATCACAACTCCAAATTTTAAGAAACGACAGCTTAGGTTTATCGCTAAACCATAGTTCATACGGTGTCATCTCAGCGGATTTAGATGGTTGCCCTATTAAGCGTGAATGCAGCTGTCTCTAATGCATAACCCCAAAAGCGATAGTGGTAAATCGGTAAGATACATCATAGATCGCACCATATCATAATAAAGTACAGTTCTGACGTTCGGACACACCATAACGTTGTGGTGTTCCGGTGGCGTGAGCTGTGAAACTATTCCACATTGTTTTCATTGAAGACCAAACTCGTAACTCAAATATTCATCTCCACGATCAGATTGCGAAACTTTATTTTCTTGTTACGATGATTTTCCACTTCACTCTGAAATTCTTTGAACCTTTCAACTTTTTCAGACTTATGTTTCATCAAGTAGATATACCCATATCTGCTCAAATCATCTTGTGAAGGTCAGAAAATAACGATACTTGCCACGAGCATCAACACTCATTGGATCGCATACATCGGTATGTATTATTCCCAATAAGTCGGTAGCTTGTTCCATTGTTCGGAGAACGGAGTTTTAGTCATCTTGCCCAAAAGGCACGGTTATAAGCATCAAATGATTCATAATCAAGTGATTCCAAAAGTCCATCAAGCATGGAGTTTTCTTCATGCGCTTTACACCAATATGACCTAAGCGGCGAGTGCCACAAATAAGTTGCACTATCATTATTAACTTTGCATCTTTTGGTTTCAATATTATGAATATGTGTATCACTATGATCGAGATCCAATGAACCATTTTCATTGGGTGTGTAACCATATAAGGTTTTATTCATGTAAGCAGAACAACAATTTATTCTCTTACTTAAATGAATAACCGTATTGCAATAAACATGATCAAATCATATTTATGCTCAACACCAAATAACACTTATTTAGGTTCCACACTAATCCCGAAAGTATAGGGAGTGTGCGATGATGATCATATCAATCTTGGAACTACTTCCAACACTCATCGTCACTTCCCTTCAACTAGTCTCTGTTTATTCGTAACTCCTGTTTGAGTTACTAATCTTAGCAACCGAACAGTATCAAATACTCGGGGCCACTATAAACACTAGTAAGGCACACATCAATAACCTGTATATCAAATATAACCTTGTTCACTTTGCCATCCTTCTTATCCACCAAATATTCAGGGGTAGTTCGCTTCCGGTGACCAGTTCCATTGCAGCAAAAGTACTAGTCTCGGGCTTAGGTCTAGACTTGGGCTTCTTCACTCGAGCAGCAACTTGCTTGCCGTTCCTTTTTGAAGTTCCCCTTCTTCCCTTTGCCATTTTCCTTGAGACTAGTGGTCTTGTCAACCATCAACACTTGATGTTTTTTCTTGATTTCTACCTTCGCCGATTTTAGCATCGCGAAGAGCTCGAGAATCTTTTCGTCATCCCTTGCATACTATAGTTCATCACGAAGTTCTACTAACTTAGTGATGGTGACTAGAGAATTCTGTCAATCACTATCTTATCTCGGAAGATTAACTCCCACTTGATTCAAGCGATTGAAGTACTCAGACAATCTGAGCACATGCTCACTAGTTGAGCGATTCTCCTCCATCTTTTAGCTATAGAACTTGTTGGAGACTTCATTTCTCTCAACTCGGGTATTTGCTTGAAATATTAACTTCAATTCCTGGAACATCTCATATGGTCCATGACGTTCAAAACGTCTTTGAAGTCCCGATTCTAAGCCGTTAAGCATGGTGCACTAAACTATCAAGTAGTCATCATATTGAGCTAGCCAAACGTTCATAACGTCTGTATCTGCTCATATTGAGCTAGCCAAGCGTTCATAACGTGCGCATCTGCTCCTGCAATAGGTCTGTCACCTAGCGTGCATTAAGGACATAATTCTTCTGCGCAGCAATGAGGATAAACCTCAGATCACGGATCCAATCCGCATCATTGCTACTAACATTTTTCAATACAATTTTCTCTAGGAACACATATGAAAACATAGGGAAGCAACAACGCGAGCTATTGATCTACAACATAATTTGCAAAATACTACCGGGACTAAGTTCATGATAAATTAAAGTTCAATTAATCATATTACTTAAGAACTCCCACTTAGATAGACATCTCTCTAGTCATCTAAGTGATTACGTGATCCAAATCAACTAAACCATGTCCGATCATCACGTGAGATGGAGTAGTTTCAATGGTGAACATCAATATGTTGATCATATCTACTATATGATTCACGCTCGACCTTTCGGTCTCCGTGTTCGAGGTCATATCTTATATGCATAGCTCGTCAAGTATAACCTGAGTATTCGCGTGCGCAACTGTTTTGCACCCGTTGTATTTGAGCGTAGAGCCTATCACACCCGATCATCACGTGGTGTCTCAAAGCACGAAGAACTTTCATAGCGGTGCATACTCGGGAGAACACTTCTTGATAATTTTAGTGAGAGATCATCTTATAATGCTACCGTCAATCAAAGCAAGATAAGATGCATAAAGGATAAACATCACATGCAATCAATATAAGTGATATGATATGGTCATCATCATCTTGTGCTTGTGATCTCCATCTCGAAGCACCGTCATGATCACCATCGTCACCGCGCGACACCTTGATCTCCATCGTAGCATCGTTGTCGTCTCGCCAACTATTGCTTCTCGACTATCGCTACTGCTTAGTGATAAAGTAAAGCAATTACATGGCGTTGCATTTCATACAATAAGCGACAACCATATGGCTCCTGCCGATTGCCGATAACTCGGTTACAAAACATGATCATCTCATACAATAAAATATAGCATCACGTCTTGACCATATCACATCACAACATGCCCTGCAAAAACAAGTTAGGCGTCCTCTACTTTGTTGTTGCAAGTTTTACGTGGCTGCTACGGGCTGAGCAAGAACCGTTCTTACCTACGCATCAAAACCACAGCGATACTTCGTCAAATAGACTCCGTTTAACCTTCTCAAGGACGGGCGTAGCCACACTCGATTCAACTAAAGTGAGAGAGCAGACACCGCCGGTCACCTTTAAGCAACGAGTGCTCGGAGCGGTGAAACCAGTCTCGCGTAAGCGTCTGGCGTAATGTCGGTCCGGGCCGCTTCATCTCACAATACCGCTGAACCAAAGTATGACATGCTGGTAGGCAGTATGACTTGTATCGTCCACAACTCACTTGTGTTCTACTCGTGCACATGACATCAACGCATAAAACCAGGCTCGATACCTTTGTTGGGGAGCGAGTAATTTCAAAAATTTTCCTACGATCACGCAAGATCATGGTGATGCATAGCAACGAGATGAGAGTGTTGTCGTACCCTCGTGAGACCAGCAACGGAAGCGTTGACGCAGCGTAGAGGAAGTAGTCGTACTTCTTCCCGATCCAACCGATCCAAGTACCGAGCGACGGCACCTCCGAGTTCTGCACACGTTCAGCTCGATGGCGTCCCTCGAACTCCGATCCAGCCGAGTGTTGAGGAGAGTTTCGTCAAGACGACGGCGTGGTGGACGATGATGATGTTCCACGGCGCGAGGGCTTCGCCTAAGCTCCGCAACGGTATATTCGAGGTGTAGTTTGGTGGAAGGGGGCACCGCACACGGCTAAGGAACGATCCGTAGATCAACTTGTGTGTCATGGGGTGCCCCCTGCCCCCGTATATAAAGGAGCAAGGGAGGGAGGAGGCCGGCCCTATGTTTGGCGCGCCAAGGGGAGTCCTACTCCCACCGGGAGTAGGATTCCCCTTTTCCTAGTCCAACTAGGAATCCTTCCATGTAGGGGGAGGAAGGGAGAAGGAAGTGGAGGAGTAGGAAAGGTGGCCGGCCCCCTTTTTCCTAGTCCAATTCGGACTAGAGGGGAGGGGGGGCGCAGCAGCCTTTTTCCTCTTCCCACTAAAGCCCATCAAGGCCCATTACTTCTCCCGTAACTACCCGGTACTCCGAAAAATACCCGAATCACTCGGAACCTTTCCGAACTCCGAATATAGTCGTCCAATATATCGATCTTTACGTCTCGACCATTTCGAGACTCCTCGTCATGTCCCGATCTCATCCGGGACTCGAACAACCTTGGTACATCAATATCATATAAACTCATAATAAGCATCATCGAAACGTTAAGCGTGCGGACCCTACGGGTTCGAGAACTATGTAGACATGACCGAGACACCTCTCTGGTCAATAACCAATAGCGGGACCTGGATGCCCATATTGGCTCCTACATATTCTACGAAGATCTTTATCGGTCAGACCGCATAACAACATACGTTGTTCCCTTTGTCATCGGTATGTTACTTGCCCGAGATTCGATCGTCGGTATCCAATACCTAGTTCAATCTCGTTCTTGGCAAGTCTCTTTTCTCGTTCCGTAATACATCATCTCACAACTAACACATTTAGTTGCAATGCTTGCAAGGCTTATGTGATGTGCATTACGAGAGGGCCAGAGATACCTCTCCGACAATCGGAGTGACAAATCCTAATCTCGAAATATGCCAACCCAACATGTACCTTCGGAGACACCTGTAATGTACCTTTATAATCACCCGATTCACGTTGTGACGTTTGGTAGCACCCAAAGTGTTCCTCGGGCAAGCGGGAGTTGCATAATCTCATAGTCATAGGAACATGTATAAGTCATGAAGAAAAGCACTAGCAACAAACTATACGATCAGGTGCTATGCTAATGGAATGGGTCATGTCAATCAGATCATTCAACCAATGATGTGATCCCGTTAATCAAATAACAACTCCTTGTTCATGGTTAGGAAACATAACCATCTTTGATTAACGAGCTAGTCAAGTAGAGGCATACTAGTGACACTCTGTAGGTTTATGTATTCACACATGTATTATGTTTCCGGTTAATACAATTCTAGCATGAATAATAAACATTTATCATGATATAAGGAAATAAATAATAACTTTATTATTGCCTCTAGGGCATATTTCCTTCACCCGGCGCCCCTCCTCCATCCGAGGCACCCCCTGTCGTGCCTGAAGGTGAGACATCCCTCTTTTTCTTTTTTTATATTTTTTAGATTTAGTTTAATTAGGTTTAGTTTAATTTAAGCTTGGTTTAGTTTAGGTTTAGTTTCTATTTTTTAGTTTTAGATTTAGTTTAGTTTAGGTTAAGTTTATTAGGTTAAGAAGAAAGATGAAAAAAGAAGAAGAAGAAGAAGAAGAAGAAGAAGAAGAAGAAGAAGAAGAGGAAGAGGAAGAGGAAGAAGAAGAGGAAGAGGTGGAAGAAGAAGATTAGGGGTGCATCACCGACGAAACCGGGTCGAGTGGGTTAGGGGATTCCTCGGTGTCGATGGAACCCTAAATAGCAAGTATCTTCGATGCGTGATACATGTGGCCGTCGGTGTCGAATACTACATCCACGTCCCACAAGTGATGCCAGCGTCCGACGTCCCACAGGAACAATTCTCGGCGTCGATGGCGGTGAAACACCATTGCGAATTTGTCTTGCAGCCTCTCTGATGACAATTAAAAGGCAAGTGTTGAAACTTGAAACACCCAAACTGACTCAAGTCGGTTTGGTGTCTGAACTTTCAAAACTTGGATTTAGTCCTCATCGCAAAGGATGCCAGACAAATGCGCCAATGTGTTCGACCGTCATCGGCCACCAAAACTATTGTTGCGGGACGCTGTGCGCCAGATTCACTTCAGGGTTCCATCAACGCCAAGGAACCCCCTAACCCGCTCGTCCTATTGTAAATATTTAGTTAGGTCGACAAAAAAAATTTGTTATTTTACTCATCTTTCGATTTAAATGTGCAGTCTTTTCGTCGCTGTGAGGGTCTAGTGTTCGACGAGCTCTGCCCCTGCGTTTGTGGGTGAGAACAAATGACATCTCCTCCTCCCCCCCCCTTCATTTGTGTCGGATTTTGGATTTCGGCAAAACCCTTGAGGTTCGAACACTGGGGTGCGCACGAAGGTCTCTCCTCCCCCTAGCTCACGCTCTCACCACAATCTCAAAGCTCAGCACGTCGAACTCATAGAACAAGTGACACAGGGTTTATACTGGTTCGGGCCATAGATGTGGTGTAATACCCTACTCTAGTGTGGTGTGGTGGATTGCCTCTTGGGCTGAGGAAAAACAGGTACAAGGGAAGAACAACCTCCTGAGGAGAGGTGTCCTTGGGATTGGTGTGCTTGTGTGGTTGAGGATGATCTGAATGGCCCAAGATCAGTTGCCTCCTACTGTGGTGGCTAGTCCTATTTATAGAGGCCCTGGTCCTCTTCCCAAATGTAGGCGGGAAGGGATCCAAAAATGGCCAAATATGAAGGGAGACAACTAGTACAAGTTATCCTGACTAAAGGTGGTCTTCGCGTGCCAAAGGCTCTGGTAGTGACGCCGTCCTGGGCTGCACGGTGACCTCCGTCCTGCCATCCTGCTGGTCTTGGTCTTGTTGCACCGATATGGAAGCCTTTGCCTGATGCTTCGGGACTCCTCGCGTGTGCTTACCTCTTTAGCACCAAAGAGGAAAGGAGTATGCTGCGTGCTCTGGCGCCCGCCTGGCCTTGGTCGTCATGGCTTGCATCACAGGAACCTCGCGATGTGCCCCTTACATTGATCTCTCCGCTCCTCGCGAGCCAGCCTAGTGACGCCGCCCCCGAGGAGGGCTTGCGTCGTCTGCCTCGCGAGGCTTGGCCCCTCGCGAGGGTATTGAGTGTTCACTAATGAAGATGGGCCATATGGGGCCGCTAGAGGAGCCATGTCGTGGGCTACAGGCATGGCAAGTCTGGGGACCCCCGTTCCCAGGACGCCGACAGTAGCCCCCGAGCCCAAGGCGCGCTCGGACTTGGCTTCGAGGCGAAGCCAAGGGGCAAGTGCGGAGCGGCGCGTGCCCCAACAGCCTGCAGCCTCAGTTGACGCGTGGCGATTGATGGACGTGGGCGTCTCCGCATCCCCACGCAGCCTCAAAAACTGCCCGTCTGACAAAAGACTAGCGTAGGCTGCATTTGCCTTCCTTGCTTTCCATCGTCTTGCTCCTAATCCCCTTTCTCGCTCTTTGCTTCCAGAGACTCCAGATCCGCCCAGATCCTCCTTCAAGCCTGCCGCCAATGGATCCCAAGAAAGCTCAGGTCGCTCCCTCGTCATCGTGGTACGAGCCGGCGCTTGATGCGCCGAGCGTTTTGGAGAAGAACCTTGCCGCCGTGCTCGTGATGACGGCAAACGGTGATGAGAAGAGGAAGAGTGCGCTCCGGGTTGGCTCCGCCGAGCCAGAGGCCACAGGAAGCACTTTCTACCCCTTCTTCATGAGTAGCATCGTCACTGGGTTGGTTCCCCCTTTCTCCGACTTCTTCTACTCCGTCCTCAGCCACTACAAGATCCATGCCCTCAATCTTCATCCCAACTCCATCCTCCTCGTGTCGATCTTCGCCTTTTACTGTGAGGCGTACGTTGGAGTGATGTCGTTCGTGGCGCTGCTGTGCCACTTCATCTTCCTCCGGATCAAGGAGGGCCACTACTATGGGTGTGTTGGCTTCGTCGCGGCCAACAAGACCAACGCCATCTCGAAGGCCGGGAAGAAGGCCGAGGGCTTCAGGAGAAAGTGGGTCTTGATGGACGCCAAGTGCTCCCACCCCCGGCTGGTGCTGTTGACGGAGATACCTGTGTCCCAAGAGGGGTGGCTTTGCGTGAAGCTCACCGACCCCCGGGCGGCGCTGGTGTTGGAGAAGATGACCGCCGACCTGAGGCCCGGAGACTCAAGGGCGGCGAAGCTGACGGGGGCCATGATCGTCAAAGAATTGATGACGTAACACGTGGCTCCCCTTCAAGCGTGCCCGCGCCCCTTGTGGAAGCTCGGAGATGAAGGGGACGACCTCCGCCTGCGCCCGGAGGTCCTTTCTATCGAGGAGTTGCGCTCGGCCCTCCGCTCCTTGGTTGGGGACAACCAAGGGTACGCGCCGGACTCCTTCGTGTCCCTTGTTCCGCTGCTCAGATGGGGCGGAGGTTGTCGCCGCCATGCCTGTCTTTGACGGGCGCGGTCTTGTGCCACCTCCACCCTCAAACATCCCGCTGGCGATGACTCTGGTGGACGTGTCTTCCGGCGAGTCTCGCGAGGAGGAAGTAGAGGAGGAGGAGGAGTGCGACTCGGAGGCGACCCGCTAAGGGGTGGGGGAGACCTCCACTTTTCGCAATGCCGACATCCTCTGCACCTTGCCTAATGACGATGATGAGGCCGATGTCCCCCTGGGAAGGGGGGAGCTGCACGCGGCAGGGGGCTCCTCGAGGTCCAAAGTGAGTCCTCAAAGGAGGTCACCAGTCGAGGTTCCGACGAGGGGAAGGTCGGCGCTGATCTCCCGAGATGACACCCCTGTTCTGACACTTCCTCGAGCTGCTTCCGGCCTATCTACTGCCCCCTCTCCTGTGCCTGGAGCCCTCGCACCCGCGCCTTAGGCTACGAGGCTCTGAGGTTTCAAGCTCAGGAGGCGGAGGGACTATGCCACGGTGGACCAGTAAGTATTATCATCCTGCCTTGTTCTTGCTTCTGCTGCTGGTTCTTGGTGCTTCTCTGTTGCTTGATTAGGCCGATGCCCGCGACAAAGAAGAGGAGGGAGGAAGCGGTGGTACTGCTCTAGACCAAATCACCTATGGCGGCTGCACCTTCCTCCGCGGGGAAGGGCAGTGATGGTGCTCGCGCTTCCCCGGCCCGATCGTCCTCACGAGACTTGGGTGAGCGTCCTCCGGAGGAAGCAGCCCCCGTAGTCCCACTGGCTCCGGAGGTGCCGATGTCCGGCTTAGTTGCTGGGGTCCCCAAAGCTCAGGAGCCACCAGCCTCCCAGGTCATGGTCACGACGTTGCCTCCTTCTTCTCCTGCCGCACTGCTGACGCCGGATCCTTTCGCCTCCCTTGACGTCCTGGAGCGCGCTCTTTCTGCGCTGACCCTGCTCCGGGAGGATCTTCAAGGCACCGACCGCTGCCTGGTGGCCGGGCGCCTGGAGCTGATCTCTGGCTAGCTTCACTCCGATGTGTCCGCCCGGGCGGCGCTAAGCTAGGCTGCGGCGGCCTCCAAGGAGGACAAGCAGGCCGTCGCCCAAGCTGCGACCGCCCGAGAGGTGGCGTTGAAGGATGACGAGGCTGCCTAGGATCGCTGTCGGTCGCTGGAGGCCGAGCTGAAGACCAAGTGTAGTGAGCGTGCGGACGAAGCTCGAGGCTGCAAGGCGGAGGAGGAGAAGATGAATGCCCGAGAGGACGCTGTCAGGGGTCGCGACACCGAGCTGGAGTAGTTGGTGAAGGCACAGGCTATGGAGCGCAGCCGGCTGGCGGAGCAGGAGCAGAAGATGAAGGCAGAGGTGGCCGAGCTGGAAGGCAAGGCGAAGGTCCTAACTGAGGACCGCGGGCCTTCAAGTCCCTCGAGGAGAGGTGCCGCGTGGCGCTGCGGGCACTCTACGATAAGGGCTTGGAGGAGCCGCTGGCCACAAAAGACGAAGGCCCCACCCAGCTACTTCCTCATCTTGTCGCGGGGCTTGAGGAAGTCGTGGCGGGTATCGGCCCCTTGGTGGAGGGAGAAGCCCGATTTGTTTCCTCGACCATGCTGACGCGCGTCTTCAGCCACCTCCATCTTCGTGATCCTGCCGCCAACCTCGACGAGCTGCTGGAGCCTATGGATGACGAGCGCTGCGCAGCTTCTGCCGAAGCCATGAAGGGCCAGGTGGATGCTTTGCTGAAGAAATTCCACGCCTTCGATACTTCGCCCTCGACTGGTGGTGCTGCTGAACCTGCAACTCCGGCGGGCGGTGCAGGTGAGGGTAACCCTGCTGTGGGAAGGCATCCCTTGCAAGCGACGGCGGCATCCAGGGATGATGAGATGGCTTGCTTGCGGCTCCTTTCCTATTTGGCTCCTGCAATATGCACCATGCCTCGTGGAGGCATTTAAACTTGTGTTTGGTACTGGGAGAACAATATGTCTTGTAATATTTGTTTGAGATTTTGCGATTTCCTTCCCATTTGCTTGGTGTTCTGCGTCGGCAGGGCCCAACCCCGCGCATACCTCAGCCGCCGTTGGGTCATTCGGATCACCAGGACGAGACCAAGGGGTGATGGGCTACGTGGCCAGTTAGGCTCCTGACTCGCGATGCTCAGGAGTCCCCCTTGACGTGCAAACAGCTTACAGAAAGGAGATGCAGGATTAGGCCTAGTGTTTTACGTCGGTAGGGCCCGACCCCGCGCATACCTCAGCCGTAGTTGGGTCGACCGGATCACCAGGACGAGACCAAGGGGTGAGGGGCTACGTGGCCAGTTAGGCTCCTGAGTCGCGATGCTCAGGAGTCCTCCTTGACGCTTAAATGACCATCATACCTTTTCCCTCGCCGAGGCTCCGCTTGGGAGGGGCGCGCGGAGACAAGGTCTGAGGGACCTGGCAGGGTGGCGTACGCTTGGGCGTGACCCGAGCGCAGCCCCATGCCTAGCCCCCTCGCGCGACTCTCCCGGGGGGAGGTTTTGCGATGAGGCCAGACACTGAGCTCGGAGGCTCCCTGAGGTTGATACGGCCACGGGGCTGCCCTCAGTTGTTTATCACCAGCGCGGAGCATAGCGCTTCCGCACTTGCACGGGCATAGCCGCTCCTCGGTCGTGTCGACTGCCAGCACGGAGCATGGTGATTCCACTGGTTCGTGGGTGAGGGCTCCCTCTGACTGGAGCCCCCAGGGCGTGTACAAGCCCGCCCTGACACGTGGCTTGCACGGCAGGGCAGGACGAGGTGTGTCTGGGCACTCGTGAGCCAGCGCGGGACTCACAAGGCCCTACCGCAAGGCGGGTTGCGCCTAGTTTTGGTTCTTGATGACTGTGGTGGTCCTGTGAGATGGTTAGGCAACCTGCGCCAAGCGAATCTCCTGAGGCTATCGCATGAGAAGGCCAAGCACCAACGACCCCAGGAGGTGACGTGAACGGGGCCGGCCCGCCAGACAGAGCTCAGCCGTTGGGTTTATCGATGCTGTAGGGACGGACCCGAGCACAGGTGCCATGCCTAATCTTCTTATGCGAAGGATCCTAAAGAAAGACGATCGGCGCACGCCTCCCGTGGTGGATGACCATCAAGGAGGGGGTGACTATAAATAACTCATGCATGGGAAGCGAACTAGCTTAGATAGATGCGAGAACAATACATGCCATTGGGACGGAGCCGAGCGGCCAGGGGATGATGCAGCCCGAGGGGCACCCCCAGTAGGGTAAGCTAAAGATGCAAGGGGATACATGCCGCGGGGAAAGGCCCATGCGACTTGGGAATGATGCAGACTGAGGGGCGCTCCCAGCTAAATAAACTTGGAAAATGTCACGTGGTTGCGTTGTCGAAGGAATGTCGGGGTAGCTGAAGATGCGTGGTTAAGTGGTCGCTCTTCATGAGCCATCAGGGCCCTGAGCCTCAGGAGGCTCTGGGGGCTCAGGTGATTCCTTGAGGTCTCCATCTCTGCCAGGACCGCGTGATTCCTGGCCTCCTGAGTCACCAGGATGCTCCATAGGTTGCGCTGGAAGGTGGCTGCCACGCTCGGAAGGCCAAACGGCAAGCAGACATAGCTGTGAGGTGGACCCTCGCAATGCCCAACGCGCGAAGGCTAGAAGCGATCCTGAGATGCGTCCCGGTTGAGCCCTGGGATTTCGATGCAGACACGCAGCCCGCCATCCTTGCCTGGATGGGGAGCTGCACCAAGTGGGCGGCGGTCGCCGCGCATGGCTCTTGCATCCTGTAGCTCCTGAGTGGTCTTGGCGATGAACTCCTGAGCGCCAGGTGCTCCTCGCCCGGTGTCCTCCTGAGGGAAACATGCCGCAAAGCACGCCTCCACGTGGTGCCCGAGCGCCTCCCTCGTGATGTTGGCTAGGTCTGAGGCCCTCCCGAAGAGAGCCCCGAGCCCTGCCCGAGGAGGGCGCTGGGCATGCCTTCCTATGCGAGGGAGGGAGGCCTGAGGGAGTCATGGATTAGGGGGTATCCGGACAGCCGGACTGTGTACAACGTCCGGACTATTGAAGCGTGAAGATACAAGACTCAAGACTTCGGCCCGTGTCCGGATGGGACTTTCCTTGGCGTGGAAGGCAAGCTTGGCGATCCGGATATTATATTTCCTTCCTTGTAACCGACTCCATGTGAACCCTAGCCCACTCCGGTGCCTATATAAACCGGAGAGGTTGGTCCTTAGAAGACCGATCACAATCACAATTACAATCATACCATCATAGGCTAGCTCTTAGGGTTTAGCCTCTACGATATCGTGGTAGATCTACTATTGTATTACCCATATCATCAATATTAATCAAGCAGGAAGTAGGGTTTTACCTCCATCGAGAGGGCCCGAACCTGGGTAAACATCTGTGTCCCTTGCTTCCTGTTACCATCAGCCTTGACGCACAGATCGGGACCCCCTACCCGAGATCCACCGGTTTTGACACCGACATTGGTGCTTTCATTGAGAGTTCCTCTGTGTCGTTGCTACTGGGCTCGATGGCTCCTTCAACCATCGTCAATAACACGATACCGGACAGTCACGACAAGCACGGCTTAGACCTGTTGTCGGACAAAGCTCGGGGTATCGCCCCCACATTAGCCTCGGACCTAAATCCGGAGCAGGCGGTGTTGCCTGAGGACGGAGGGCTGGACCCCGCCCCGCAGGTCGCGCACTCATCGGTGCTGGAGCCAAACACGGGCCTTACCTCTGTGGTGGCCTATGACTCCGGACCCCCGGATTCGTATCCGGATGTTGAGTCTGGTACGCGCACTCCCGAACCGGTCGAGCCAGGTTGGGCTCCGGTAATGGAATTCACCGCCGCGGACATTTTTCGGCACTTGCCCTTTGGCGATATGCTGAACTCGTTGAAAACTCTCTCTTTGGCAGAAATTTTTGGGACAAACTACGTCCGGTTCGAGTGGGAAGCAGACGACGAAGGAATTCGTTGCCGACCCACCACCCATTTCATAGCCACGGTCAATGATTTAGCCGTCTTGCCTGACTTCGACTCCGAAGACATCGACGGTATGGACGACGATGCAGGAGAAGATGCGGAATCTATGGGGCGCCGGACTCCCCCCTCGTCACACGACGTATACATGGTGGATACGCCCAAAGAGGACAAAGGCTGTAGTCCGGATGATAAAACTCCCGGACAAAAGCCAAAGCGACGGGCAAACGCTGATCTAAGTCCAGCAACAGTAAAAATAGTGACAAGAGCTCCAGAAGGATCGATAATACAATCAACTCCGAAGGCAACAACGACCATATGGACCCAGCGATGGAGCAGGACGAACCAGGTCACCCCGAACACAGTTCGGAGTAGACGCCCGAGGACAATGATCCCGACGGACCAGGTCATCAAAACAAACCAGCACAGCAAAACGGTCGGGATAACGATTCAATCCCAGAAAAACACGTGGAACGAGATAATCTCCACAAAAAGCTTATGGCCTCTGCAAGAAGCCTAAAGAAGCAGAAGCAATGGCTCAAGGTCGCACAGGAAACGCTCAACCATAGATGGAATAAAGTGCTAGATACTGAAGAAAGATACAGCGATGATCGCCATACAAAGAGCTATCCAAAACACAAGCTACTGCCAGAATTCGACGACGAAGCTATACCACTCCATAACCACAACAAAGCGGCTACCGATCCACATGAGCACCTGAACAAGAAAGCTGGCGCACCCAGGTCCATTTATGGATCCAAAGGACGCACCCCGGCGAAGGACTATGGTCGCCAAAACGATTACGCCAATCGAATACCAGTCCGGAATAAAGACCGGACACAACAACAGCCGATGACATACCACAACACGTCCAGATACAGAGGGTCTGCTCACCCCCTGTGCTTTACTGATGAAGTACTGGACCGCCAATTCCCACAAGGCTTTAAACCTCATAGAGGCATACGACGGAACGACAGACCCAGGGGTCTGGATCGAGGACTTTATCCTACATATACATATGGCTCGTGGGGATGACCTTCATGCCATCAAATACCTCCCCCTCAAGCTGAAGGGACCAGCTCGGCACCGGTTGAAAGGCCTCCCCAAAAATTGAATTGGGAGCTGGGAGGAACTCGAGGACGCTTTCAGGGCCAACTTTCAAGGGACCTATGTCCGGCCCTCGGATGCTGATGACTTAAGTCACATAGTCCAACAGCCCGGAGAATCCGCCCGCAAGTTTTGGAACAGATTCCTCACTAAGAGAATCAAATTGTCGACTATCCGGATGCCGAAGCCTTAGCAGCATTCAAACACAGCATCCGCAACGAGTGGCTCGCCAGACACCTCGGCCAAGAAAAGCCAAGGACAATAGCAGCCCTAACAAGCCTTATGACCCGCTTTTGCGCGGGAGAAGATAGCTGGCTAGCCCGTAAAGGCACCAGCGACCCCAGCACATCCAAAATAAGGGATGGTAACGGGAATCCACGGCGTCATAAAAACAAACGCCATAACAAGGAAGAGAGCCCGCATAACACGACGGTTAATGCCGGATTCAGGGGCTCTCAACCTAATCAGCAAAACAAGCCATGTAAAAGGCAGCAAAGAGGGACCGTCCGGTCTGAATAGAGTCCTAGGCAGACTATGCCAAATTCATGGCACCCCTGACAAACCTGCAAACCACACGCACAGAGAGTGCTGGGTCTTCAAGCAGGCCGGCAAATTAAATGCCGAACACAAGGAAAGGGAAACACAAAGTGAAGACGAGGACGAACCTCACCGGCCGAACACTGAAGGACAGAAAAAATTCCCGCCAGAGGTTAAAACAGTGAACATGATCCACGCGACTCACACATCCATGAGGAGGCACGAACGCGCGCATAGAGACACACTCGATATAGAGCCCATCGTACTCATGCCTAACCACTGGATGCCTTATCTGATCACTCTCGATAACTTGGATGACCAAACTAGTATTCGGCGCGGAGGATCAAAGGCCTTGGTGCTTGACCCGATAATCAACGGATACCGTCTCACCCGCGTCCTTATGGACGGCGCCAGCAGTCTCAATTTAATATATGAGGACACTGTCCGCAGGATGGGGATGGACCCATCCAGAATCAACCAAAGCAACACCACCTTTGAAGGGGCGATACCAGGCGTTGAAGCCCATAAAAAAGGCTCCGTAGCACTGGAGGTAACATTCGGCTCTCCAGGCAACTCCAGAAGCGAAGAACTACTCTTCATCATCGCACCCTTCCAAAGCGACTATCATGCAGTGCTCGGAAGAACGGCCTTCGCCTGCTTCAACGCATTGCCGCACTATGGCTACCTTACACTTAAGATGCCCGGTCCACGTGGCGTCATCACCGTTAGCGGACTAACAGAGCGCTCGTCACGTGCAGAGGAACACGCGACAGCCCTCGCGGCCATACTATAATCGGCCTCCAACATCAGAAAAACATGACTGGTCCTTAAAGACCACAGACTCGGCTAGACGAGTCCGGTCGCCCAGATAAAATTGAGCCAAGGCACCGTATATGTAAGCCCATAGTGGACACCAGGGGCTATAAATACTTAATATAGCCCCACAGTTGTCTCAACCTTATGGGCAGGCCAACATCTTACACTTTTATTATCCATCGCATACTTACGTTGTACTCTTCTACGAGTTTTCCTCTTATCCACAGACAACGCTCACGCGATACCCTTCCAGGATACGGCACAACGGAGACAAAGGCGCGGACGTGCAGCAGGGCCCTGTTAAACATGTTTCTTTTTAGATTAAGCCCCTGTGTAAACCTTTTTATTGCCTCTTGTTGTTTAACCATCCCATGGGTCCCATACCCACAGAGGATACTGCCGTTTTTGGCATCTAGCCACGACAGGTTAACGCACGTAACTAGAAAAACAGGGTTTATAACGAATGGGCATTCTTGAGACCATCGACTATTATAAAGTCTGAATGCCCTCGGGAGTGTTCGGCGTCACGAGTTTGGCCTTATATGCAGTAGCTCCGAATCATGTCTTTGGTCAAATGTTGGGTTTGCCCGGCTCCTGGGTTTGCCGCCTTAAGTTCCGTTACTATCGGCTAAGGTGGCCAAAGGAGAACTACTGCGATTGTGCCCTGGTTATTCGGGACGAGCACCTCAGTAGAGAAAGCCGAAAACTGACTGTCATGATACAACGAGAGACTGTTCAACCACTCGAAGACTCATCGGAATCTTTAGGATCCCTCCGCATTAACGAAGGACCGTTTCCCGGTCATGTACACAAGTGCCCGTATTCGGATGCACGCGAAGGTACCAGGGGCTACATAGTAGCTCCAACATTAGACTCCCATGGCTAAGCGAAAGTGTTACAGCTATATAGTCCGGTTGCCTTGTTTGACGTGCGATCACCTCCTTCATGGACCAAGACGTTGGATCAAGTGTGATTAAGCATATTTTTGCGAACACCCCCGCATTACCTGCGTGGGGGATGAAGCCAACGACTACTATCTTTCGGATTAAACATTCATATACATATATGTAAACGGCCACACAAGGGACACAATAATACTTTCGGGCACAAAGTATAAATATAGCCTTATAATCAAACAAACATTGTTTTTTACAATGATTCGATTCATCACTCGAATAAGACATTCTTCGAGCACTGTGCCTCTATTAGGCGGGCACCTTCTGTGACCTGCGCCAAGTAGTGCTCGGCCGGATACTGGCCCCCCGCCGGATCTTGGGTCGCTATAATATTGGCCTCCATATACGTCCAATAGGCTTTAACGCGGGAAAGAGCCATCCATGCACCCTCTATGCATGCCGACCTTCTCATGGCGTCGATCCGAGGCACGGCCCCAAGGAACTGCTGCACCAAGCCAAAGTAACTGTCCGGCTTAGGCCCTTCCGGCCAAATATGGTCTATCACAGACCGCATTGCAAGACCGGACAGCCTGTGAAGCTCCGCTACAGCAGCCATCTTGTCATTTAACGGCAACGGGCGAGTGGGAGCATTGAATTGCGACCAGAAAAGCTTCTCCACCTCCATATCACCCTGACCATCGAAGGACTTGGCAGCATCAGCCTTACTCTTCGCCAAATCCGCATACGCGTCCGAGGGACTCCAGCGCCCATCCAGGGGAGCGTAATTGGATCGAATAACTTCATGCGCAGCAAGTAGGAACCTCCAGCCACGATTTTACCGGCCTGTTGAAGCTCCTCCCACGCACCCCTGAGCTCGGTCCTTATTTCCTTGGTGGCATTGCGTGCCTTGTCCAACTCGGCCAAGCTATCCTTATGCTCCTTTTTAAGGAGCTCATACCGGTCAGCGGCATTTTTTAACTCAATAGCCATTTTGGTCATCTTTTCTTCGCTTCGGCGATGAGCAGCCTGTTCGGCACTCAGTTCATCGGTCGCCTTTAGGGCAGCCGCATTGTTAACCTGAGCTTGTTCCTTGGCTTGGATAAGTTCTGCCCTCAGGGCCTCCACGGCAGCAGCACCATCTGCAGTCCGAACATATTACATTAATATCATGCCGCCTCCATATTTTCCTATACAAAGGAAGGCAGAGCACATACCTTGTGACTTGTCTAGCCGCTCGTTCACCAGCGTGATATCGGCATCAATCTATCGAATCTGCCTGGTCAGTTCGGAAACTTCCACGGACTGGTCGGCAGCCGGACTCACAGGTACCTGCACATATTTATGGTGCAATCATTGATTTATGATCCCTCGTTTGCCCCCTAGGGCGGGCAACCAGTGTCTCAGGGGCTACTATCTATATGGAGCACACCTAACGCGTGCCTCACAGCCAAAAACGGTGTATTCTTCACTACATACCTCCAAGCCTCTGAGCAGACTTGCAAATGCTTCATTCAAACTGCTTGTAGCGGATGAAATCTTCTGGAGCACCGTGCTCATTAATGAGCGGTGCTCCTCCGAGAGCGCAGCCCACTCTAGTAGGCCCGTCAGTATGTCCGGCCGGACATCAAACTGTGCCGGACCCTTCCCATCGCCCCTCGCGGGAGCCAAACGCTCTGAGCTTAGGGCGGCTGACGCGTTGGCCTCCGGCTTTGGCAGATCTGGACTCCTCTGTGACGACACTTTGGTGTCGCCCGCTTCGCGAGCCGGAGAGGTAGGTGAGGTCTCGCTCTCCATCATCTCCGGAGGAAGGTCCCCCGAAGACGAACTCTATCGAGAGGGGCTGCTAGCCGAACTGCGAAAGACGAATCCTGGTTATTGATCTAGGAGGAACGCAGTACCTTCGAATTAAAAATTAACTTACACCTCGATGGAGGGCTGGCCCGTTGTTGGGCACGATGCGGTGAGGGCGCCCGTTTGGGCAGAGCCCCCTGGTGTTATCTTTTTCTCAGGTTTGGGCATCTCCGTCTCCGACTCTGCGGAGGTGGCCCTCTTCTTTCCGCGCAGGGAGGAGGCCTTAGCCTCCCCTTCCCGACTATCCTCCTTAGGGGAGGTGACAATTCCCCCGGTTCGGATACGTAGCATGTGGGGTTCGGATTCTTCGTCCTTCCCCTTGTCTTTCCCCGGGGGCATCCTGCTGAGTACTCGGTCAAGCATCTTGGCCATGGTCGGGGCGGGAGAGCCTTCGGGAAGTGGCGCCGGCCACCTAATTCTCTCCGCCTTGCTGAGCCATTCCTGGACGCGGATGATTTTCAGAATAAACAATCATAACAGATACTAAATACGGTGTCCGGTATCAAGTTTACTTACTTGGGGATCTAGGCGATTGCAGCTTAGGCCCACATCCTCGGTGGTGTCCGGACATTTTACTTTCTGTCCGAAGAGTAATTTGCACATCTCTTCGAGCTTCAGGCCGAAGAAGTGCTTGACGGTCCGCGGACCCTCCGGGTTGAACTCCTACATCCGGAGAGGCCGGCGTTGGCATGGCAACATCCGCCGGATCAACATCACTTGCATTATGCTGACAAGGTTAATGTCCCTTGCAAGAAGCTCCCGGATGCGATTTTGCAGTACTGGTATATCACCAGCGGGTCCTCAATTCCGCCCTACGTCTGTCCAAGACGCCAGCTGTGACGGAGGGCCCGAACGAAACTCGGGGGCAACCGCCCACTTTGTGCCTCTAGGAGCCGTGACATAGAACCACTCCGCTGCCATACATTAGATACTTCTGGGAAAGAACCCTCTGGCCATGGGGCATCGCCATTCCTGCTTATTACGGGGCCTGCGCACTCCACATGTCGCCCCTCGATCATCTTCGGCGTCACATTGAAGGTCTTGAGCCATAAGCCGAATTGTGGGATGACATGGAGAAAAGCCTCGCACACGATAATAAACGACGAGATATGGAGGATAGCGTCAGGAGCCAGATCATGAAAATCCAACCCATAATAGAACATGAGCCCCCTCACGAAGGGATCGAGGGTGAAATCCAGACCGTGGAGGAAGTGTGCGATGAAAACGACTCACTCGTTGGGCTCCGGCATAGGGATGACCTGCCCTGGGGCAGGGAGCCTGTGCCGGATATCTGCGGTCAAGTATCCGACCTCCCTAAGCTTGACGATGTAGTTCTCTTCGATCGAGGAGACCACCCACCGGCCCTGAGGGTCAGATCCGGACATATTGGAGGATTCCGGAGGGGTGGAGCTTAGGTTTTGGGTGTTAGAACTCGAGGTGCGAGAAGACGTGATGAAGGTGAAAAAGGAGGCGTAGGTCTCGATCCCTTTATAAAGAGGGTGAATATCAAGAGTCCCCGGTGTGACTGTTTGAGGCTTATCTAAAAACACACGGGTTATACCAACAGCCGTCGTGGGGTCACGCGTGCTAATATTGATGGAAAATCCCGTAATAAGAGGAACACGATCTCTGCCTCGACGGGACGTGCCAATAAAACCGCCTCGCAACACGAGTCGTTGTGGGCAGGAAACGTCGGTTCGCGTTGGACCAAGCCCCGATGCAAGGGCGTGACGCACGAAAATTGCCAGCAGATCAGATCTATACCATACGAAGATTATCTTGCAGATCCGGACACGGTCTACGTGTTCGATGACCACTTTGGAGTATTCGGAGAAGGAACCCGCCCTGCAATGCAGAAGACAAAACTGCGCGCCGGACTCATTGTCATTGAATCCTGTTCAGGGGCTAATGAGGGAGTCCTGGATTAGGGGGTATCCGGATAGCCGGACTGTGTACAACGTCCGGACTATTGAAGCATGAAGATACAAGACTCAAGACTTCGGCCCATGTCCGGATGGGACTTTCCTTGGCGTGGAAGGCAAGCTTGGCGATCCGAATATTATATTTCCTTCCTTGTAACCGACTCCATGTAAACCCTAGCCCTCTCCGGTGCCTATATAAACCGGAGAGGTTGGTCCTTAGAAGGCCGATCACAATCACAATTACAATCATACCATCATAAGCTAGCTCTTAGGGTTTAGCCTCTACGATCTCATGGTAGATCTATTCTTGTATTACCCATATCATCAATATTAATCAAGTAGGAAGTAGGGTTTTACCTCCATCGAGAGGGCCCGAACCTGGGTAAACATCTGTGCCCCTTGCTTCCTGTTACCATCAGCCTTGACGCATAGATCGGGACCCCCTACCCGAGATCCGCCGGCTTTGACACCGACAAGGCCCCCCAGTTGCGGGCGCTAATCCTGAGGCGGCGCCGCTTGAGACGCCGCCCCCCTGAGGCCCTGTGCGAGTAGCTGCTTCTTATTTTTGGGGATCGCCTCAGGAGCGTACTGTGTGCCCTTGCTGTCAGGGTCCTTGATTGCTACAGCTTGGAAGGCGCGTTCGAGGGAGCACTCCGCATCTCTTTCTTCACTAGGGACTGTGATGATCTCGCCGCTCCCTGGCATCTTGAGGACATTGTAGCTGTCGTGGGTAACCACCATAAACATGGCTAATGCTGGATACCCGAGGATGGTGTTGTACGACAGACGAACGTGGGCGACGTCGAAGTCGATGAGCTCGGTGCGGTAGTTGTCGCGCTGGCAAAAGGTGACAGGGAGGCGGACCTGCCCTATCGAGGTAGTGGAGCCGTTGGTCACTCCTGAGAAGGGCTTAGTAGGCTGCAGCTGATCCTACGACACTTGGAGGCTGTCGAATGTCTCGACGGACGGGACATTAAGCCCTGCGCCGCCGCTGATGAGGGTCTTGGTGACTTGAACATTGCTGATGACGGGCGAGCACAACATCGGAAGAGCACCTGCGGTCGCCGCACACTTGAGCTGGTCTGCCGAGCTGAAGGTGATGGCGCACTTGGACCACCTGAGCGGGAGCGTGGCCTCGACCTGGGAAGGGCTGCATTCACCTCGCGAGAGAACTGCTTGAAGATGCGCTGGGATACTGGGGCCTGAGCTCCGCCCAAGATGTAGGCAATAGCGCGCGGCTCCTAGAAGCCCCCAGCCCCCTCGTCCTGATGGTGGTCGTCGTTTCTTCTTGGCGGTGGCGGCAATGGAGGGAGACCAGCATTGCCCTGAGGGAGGTCCTCGCGAGGCTGATCCCTCCATGCGCCCTCACGAGGTTTGTCCTGCCAGCGAGCCCCACGAGGCCGGTCGCGCCACTCCTGGCGGGGGCCATGATCGTCCCAGCGTCCTCCACCTCGTCCTCCTCCTTGGCCATGACCCCGGTCGTTGCGCTCGGCGAGTCGACCGAAGCGTCCATCTCCAATGGCTCTGAGCTCTTGACAGTCATTGGTGTTGTGGCTGTTTACGTTGTGGAAGGCGCGGAACGGACGACTGTTATTGGACGACTCGGGATGGTACCGGCCGCACTTCGTGACTGGCTCCGCCGCAAGCACAGCCACCCCCTTGCGCTTCACGTCTTTGGCCTTGGCATTCTTCTCCTCTTGGTCAGTAGCAGGGAGCTCGAGGAGGGAAAGGCGCCCTTCCTTAGCTCTTGCGCACTTGGTCGCCATGTTGAACAACTCCAGAGCCGTGCATAGCTCGTCATGAATGGCGAGCTCCTCCTTCACCTTGACGTTGTGGATGCCATCGGAAAATGCAGAGATGATGGACTCGTCCGTCTCCTTGGGGATCTTAAGGCGAACGATGTTGAAGCGCTGGATGTACTTCTGCATGGTCTCTCCTGGCTGCTGCTTGATGCAGCGTCGGTCGTCCACGGCCGGCGGGCGGTCGCGAGTGCCTTGGAAGTTCGTGACGAAGCGGTCGCGCATCTCACCCCAGGAGGAGATCGAGCCCAGGGGCAGGTTCAAGAGCCATGAGCGAGCACCATCCTTGAGAGCCATGGGGAACCAGTTCACCATGACTATCTCATCGCCATTGGCCGCCTCGATGCTCAGCTGATAGAGCTACAAGAACTCCGCAGGTTCGGAGGTGACGTCGTAGCGAGGAGGCAGGTCTGGCTTGAACTTGCCCGGCCAGACGACGCTACGCAGCTCTGGAGTGAAGTCGCGGCAACCTGCTGTGGCCACCGGGCCCTTTGCAGATGCGGAGCCTGCCCTTGATGTCCACACGCCGCCACCGCAGGCAGCGCACGGTCTTGTTGTGGTGGTGCTGGGAGCGCGGGAGCGATTTCTTGCGGCGGGGGAACCTCTTGGCAGCTTCCTTCTTCTTGCTCGGGTGCCCGGCGCGGTGGGTCGCGCCGGGGGGTTGCGCGCCTTGGCGCCAGGGCTCCGTATTCGTGCGGAGGTGGTGGAGGTGCTCCGTGAGCCACGTCGCCCGCAGCTAGCGGAGGGTGAGGGAGCGAGAGGGATGGTGCGGGAGAGCCCCCAGCGGCGCTGACGAGCTCAGTGATGCGGTCCAGCCAGTCCTCGTAGAGGTCGTCGACCGGGCAGTAGCGCAGGAGCTCGCGCACCATGAGCAGTGCGGCCTGCGCGTCCGTGGGCGCGCGACGAGCGTGAGACAATGAGCCGGCTGGGGTTAGTGACAGAGTGGCGGTGCGGCCATCCCGCTGCACGAAGGGGTGCAGCGAGGACGCTTGCTGTTCGTTTCCCGCCAGGCCGGTGGTAGCGTTGGCGGCGGGTGACGGAGAACGACGGGGAGGCCCGCCGATAGGGGCCGTCTGAGCGACAAGAGCGGCGAGGGCGGCTCGACGCTCGGCGCGGGCTCGACGTGCGTCCGCCATGGATGCGGTGGAGTGGTGGAACATGGATCAACAGAGGGAAAGCTTCAGCGCACCCCTACCTGGCGCGCCAAATGTCGGATTTCGGGTTCCGGCAAAACCTTTGAGGTTCGAACACTATGGTGCGCACGAAGATCTCTCCTCCCCCTAGCTCACGCTCTCACCACAATCTCAAAGCTCAGCACGTCGAACTCGCAGAACAAGTGACACAGGGTTTATACTAGTTCGGGCCACCGATGTGGTGTAATACCCTACTCCAGTGTGGTGTGGTGGATTGCCTCTTGGGCTGAGGATGAACAGGTAGAAGGGAAGAACAGCCTCCTGAGAAGAGGTGTCCTTGAGCTCGGTGAGCTTGTGTGGTTGAGGATGATCTGAATGGCCCAAGATCAGTTGCCTCCTACTGTGGTGTCTAGTCCTATTTATAGGCCCTGGTCCTCTTCCCAAATATAGGCGGTAAGGGATCCAACAACAGCCAAATTTGAAGGGAGACAACTAGTACAAGTTATCCTGACTAAAGGTGGTCTTTGCCTGCCAAAGGCTCTGGTGGTGACGCCGTCTTGGGCTCCACGGTGACCTCCGTCCTGCCGTCCTGCTGGTCTTGGTCTTGTTCCACCAATATGGCAACCTTTGCCTGATGCCTCGGGACTCCTCGCCTACGCTTGCCTCTTTAGCACCAAAGAGGAAACGAGTACGCTGCACGCTCTGGCGCCCGCCTGGCCTTGGTCGTCATGGCTTGCGTCACAGGAACCTCGCGATGTACCCCTTGCCTTGATCTCTCCGCTCCTCGCGAGCCAGCCTAGTGAGGCCGCCCCCGAGGAGGTCTTGTGTCGTCCGCCTCGCAAGGCTCGGCCCCTCGTGAGGGTCTTGAGTGTTTGTTGATGAAGATGGGCCGTACGGGCCCGCTGGAGGAGCCACGCCGTGCGCCGCAGGTAGGCAACTCTAGGGACCCCCATTCCCAGGACGCCGACAATTTGCTCTGTTCTGATCTTCGTGCTGATGAAACTTGCTAGCTATAGGTGTCTTCAATCATCATTATGCGTGACCACTATGCATCTCCCGTTCGAAAGGGTTACATCTATAAATATGCATGCATTTGCATATTTATAACCGTGATTCTTTCGAATTGTCCAACGTTATCCAAGGGCAGCCCTAGTATGTGTAGATTGGGTTCATTTTCCCATATGCTCTGCTCCGGATCCGATGCAGAATTTTGTCGGTGCCTCCCTATTGTTCTCCGGGTACACATCCTCTCTGCTTATTGCCGAGACGTGTATCAGGAGAACTGCGGGGAGGTGCTGCCGAAATTTTGCGTCGGATCCAGAGCAGAGCATGGGAAAATGAACCCAATCTACACATACTCGGGTGGGATTAGGACCTATCTTTACCTATTAGCGTTCAGGTTGCATGGACGTAATAAAAGTGACAAACTCCATTAACTGTTGAATATATACATGATGATTTATTTATATATATTTCTTATGTGTCCAGTAGCTAAGCAAGATGACTGATCGTGCGTGGATTTACACCGGTCACACTAGTCAAGAAGACATGACCATTGAATGTTTAACAAAAACCAAGGGGTTTCTGAGAGGCGCATTTGCAAATGGCCAGAGGACAACATGGTGCCCCTGTGCCGCGTGCAACAATTGGCACAAGAGGAAAGAGGATGAAATGGGCAAACACCTATAGAAGGGTGGGTTTACGCCAGATTATACGGTGTGGACATTTCATGGCGAGTCTGCCCAATGTGCCAAAGCATGGTACCAGGATGCAAGACATGGTGCAAGACTATGATGATGCTCGGGACTGAGACGATGAGATGGAGGAATCTGCAAAGGTCTTCAATGAAATGTTGGAGTCTTAAAAACGTCTTCTCCACGAGCACATCAAGCTTTGTCAGTTGGATGCCATCTCACAAATAATGGTTATGAAGGCTCAATTCAACTTGGGCAGAGAAGCTACGACCCAATGATGACAGTATTTGGACGTTTTCTACCCAAAGGCCATGTACTACCTGTAAACTTGTACCAGTCGGACAAAATCCTCTGTGCTCTTAAGATACCCTATGAGAAGGTACATGCCTGCGAGAAAGGATGTGCCTTATTTAGGCTTCAGTATGCAGACTTGAACTATTGTCCCATTTGCAAGTCATCCAGGTATGTTGTGGTAGACAACAGTATGGGTGAGAAAATGCAGACCAAAATCCCCGTTAATGTTCTTCGGTATATGCCAATCATACCAAGACTTGAACGTCTTTTCATGGTCGAAGAGACGGCCAGACAGATGACATGGCACAAAACGGGCAAAAGAACCCAACTAGATGCAGATAGGAAGCTGATGATGGTGCACACATCAGACGGTGAAGCATGGAAGAGCTTCGATGCATTACATGATGACAAAGCGGCAGATCCGAGGCATCCTCGAGTCGGCATCGGCACGGATGGGTTCAGTGTGTTTGGTCTGACATCAGCCCAATACAGTTGTTGGCCCATATTTGTCTTTCCACTCAATCTCCCCCCCCCCCCGGACAGATTATGCAAAGAAATAACATTTTCCTGACGTTGATAATTCCAGGGCCCAACTATCCTGGGAAGAATATGAATGTGTACATGCAGTCGTTGAAGGACGAATTGCAAGAAGCCTGGGATAATGGGTTCAAGACATACGACGCCTTTAGCAAACGGAACTTCATAATGCGTGTCTGGTACATGTACTCAACGCATGACTTGCCATCGTATGCGCTATTGGTTGGCTAGTGTGTGCATGGAAGTTTTCTTGCTTCGACATGCATAGATAGTTCCTGGATCCTCGCCATATGTTCAGGAAAGACAAGACGAACTTCATCATAGGTAGAGTTGTCAAAAACTCTGCACCACCTGTGTTGACAGGCCAAGAGACCCTAGATCAGTTAGACACTCTCGAGCCAGATCCAGAGCGTCCATGGTAGTTCAAGGGGTATAATTCGAAACACGTCTGGACTCACAAGACATGCTTGTGGGATCTAGCTTACTTCAAAGACCTCCTTTGCCCACACAACATCAACATGATGCAAACTGAGAAGAATATCGCCGAGGCACTTTTTGGTACATTGTTCGGCATAGATGGGAAGTTAAAGGATAATACTAAGGCTAGATTAGATCTGGAGGCGCTATGTGATAGGTTGTTACAAAACATGAAAGAACCGAAAGGAAAGCAGAACTGGACGAAGCGAAAGGCATGGTTCAATCTTGGAAGGCCAGCTATGAGGGAAGTTATCTTGTGGGTGCAACAACAGTTGATGTTCCCCGACGGGTATGCAGCGAGTCTAAAGACGGGAGTGAGTCTTGATAAATTGAAGATATTTGGTCTCAAGAGTCATGCTGGGCACATATGGATTGAGCGGGTAATGCCCGTGATGTTGAGTGGCTTCATCCCCGAGGATGAATGGCTAGTACTGGCAGAGCTGAGCTATTTCTTCCGTGTTCTTTGTGCGAAAGAACTATCGCCTGGCCTGCTAGAAGAAATAGAAGAGTTGGCGCCGGAGTTGATCTGCAATTTAGAGAAGATCTTTCTGCTGGGCTTCTATAATCCAATTCATCACTTGATTTTGCATCTCCCAACTGAGGCAAGATTGGGGGGCCCGTGCGAAATCGTTGGCCCTACGCCACTAAGAGGATGCAGAAGACTCTACGAGCAAAATGTAAAAATAAACGTAGAATTGAAGCATCGATGGCTGATGCATTCATTACTGAGGAGGCGGCAAACTTCGTAACAGCACACTACGAAGCCAAAAATCGTCATTTGGATAATCTGAAGCCTCGGTACAATGCTGATGACCCTAAAAAGGGTGGATCCAACCTCAGCCGATTCAAAGGGGATCTCGCACCAGCCGGTGCTTCTAATTCCTTAACGTTGGATTTTGAAGAATGGCAGATCATTTCGTTGTATATCTTCACCAACCTAACAGAAGTGCGGTCATACATCGAGTAATTTCTCGGTACATTGTTTCGCAACTTCCAATTCCTTTGAACTGCTCTTATTCCCGAATAAATTTGATACAGTCGATACATCGCCAAATTCTCGTATGGAGTGGTGATCCAAAAGGATTCCGTCAAAGAGTATGAGCTTCTAGCAAAGCATGGAGGTGGCTATCCAGGTTTCATCTCTTGGTTCAAACAAACGGTAATTTCCATTAGAAACTTGTAGGCTAATTCAGAGTTAATGGACGCTGAACTGAGACAACTCGCTAATGGTTTTAACTTTAAGGTCCATTCATTTGAGAAATACGACATCAACGGGTATCGCTTTCGTACCTATGGCAAAGAGCTATCTATGGCCGACCGAAAGTCTACATATTGTTGTGTCTCTGCTATCAGCGAAGGAGATACCGAGTATTATGGAAGAGTTGAAGCAATTTATGAACTTCACATCTATGGTGCAAACCCACCAAACGTCGTAGTCCTCAAATGTTATTGGTTCCAGCCGAAGGAATTTAGAAGGACTCATGAACAATTAGGGCTAGTGGAAATCAAACAAAGCACCCATTTGTAGGTTGTCGATGTCTATATTATGGCTCAACAGGCAACCCAAGTTTTCTATCTACCGTGGGCCTATCAAAGTGATGCCAATCTCAGTGGTTGGGATGTAGTTTATGAAGTGCCGCCACGTGTTAGACCACCTCCCCCCAATGAAGAAGATTATGAACCTCACATTAACCCAGACACATATGAAGGAGAATTCTTCCAAGAAACACGTCTTTCCAAAAAATGTTTCATGAACCGCTCTACTTCACCCCAGAACATTGAAGTAGACAACGATAGTGAACCCGACTTCACCCCTGAGCTGGAACAAGAAGAGCCTGAACTAGAAGAGGTTACTGCTGCGGATGACCTGTCAATGCTTGACCGATTACGTAAAGGTGGCCATCCACATGATGATGCATTTATTAATGATGATGAGCACGTCATTACCGATAGTGATGATGATGATGCATTTATTGATCCCGGAGCATTTATTGAACCTGACGATACAGATTATGATTACGTATTCAATTTTTTATGTTGTACTTGATTTATATAGTTACTTGTATGATTGTATGATTTATATAGCTACTTGTATAATTTTCTTACTTTGTATGATTGTTTCTTATACATAGTGCCATGGTCTTGATGTCCGTCCCTATCGGCCCTCGCTCGCATTATGTTCCGGATGTGGTAAATTCTCTTTCATAACTATTTGTTGCATTTCGCATTTATGACAATTATGGCTATCAAGTTGACATAGAGATATTTTAATCTAGGAGGTATGTGAACCGGAATTTGAAACCGACCCTCTTGTCGAGAAATTAAATTTAGTTGAAAAAGAAAATGAGTATTTGAAAGAAAAAAATTAAAAGAATTGAAGAAGAGAAGATGATATTGGAGTTGTATGTTGCCGATGCCGTCGATGATCACAAAATGAAGATGAATGCAATGCGCTTGAAGATGGATGCAATGCGCCTGAAGCTTAAGAAGATTAGAAAATATGCCATTGATAATGAGGCTTGGTATCATTATGTCGTTGGATCAATTGTTACCTTAGTTGCGATCTTCATCACATTTTGTTGTGATGAGGGTAATTTTTCTCTAGTGCTTTTCTTTACAAATGGATACTAAGCTTATTTTCCTCCTAAATGGCATAATTACCTAAGTTAGATAAAAAAATGAGCTATACTTAGCTTCTTCAGTTCATTTATGACATACTTAGCATACTTAGGTCAAAAATGGCATGATAATCTTTGTTACCTCCAAAATGATATAGACTTAGCTTATTTTCCTCGAAAATGACATAATAACCTTACTAAGCTCCAAAATGACCTATTTACCTAGCTTAGCTCTAAAATGATCTACACTTAGCGTTTTTACCTAGCTTGACAATAAAATGGCATTTTTACCTAACTTATTTAGAAGAAGAAGAATATAAAGAAGAGGAGAGGATAAAAAGAAAGAGAAGAAAAAAATCTTCTTCTTCTTCTTTTTCTTCTTCTTCTTCTTCTTCTTCTTCTTCTTCTTCTTCTTCTTCTTCTTCTTCTTCTTCTTCTTCTTCTTCTTCTTCTTCTTCTTCTTCTTCTTCTTCTTCTTCTTCTTCTTTTTCTTCTTCTTCTTCTTCTAACTTTCTTCTTCCCATACTTGCAGATTTGCTTTAGATGAGGAAGCTTGCATTGATGGAGTCTACTCTTCTCTTTATGCTTCCTTCTTGTTTTTACTTTGTAGTATGAACAATGTGAAACTTGCTACCTATATATGTATGTATGAATGAAATCATTGTATTCTTTTTGTTGGATATGTTGGCTAGCTATGTATATGTGTTGGATGATCATATCCATATGGCAGGGATATGATTTGGTATGTATATGTGTTGGTATGTAAATGTGTTGGTATGCTTGTCGAAAGTATTTTCATATGTGTGTGTGTGTGTGTGTGTCTATATATATATATATATATATATATATATATATATATATATATATATATATATATATATATATATATATATATATATATATATATCTGTGAAATTGAATGAATTAAAAAATCAGAAAAAGAAGGGGCTATACAGGCTCTTTGCCGTCTGCTGGCAGACGGCAAAGAGCTTTGCCATTAGCCAGCAGATGGCAAATATGCCACGTGTTAGCTACCTGTGCAACCTTGGGAAATAGGCTGGCTATTTGGATGCTTTGTCGTCCACCAGTAGACGGCAAATACCATTGCATCTTTGCCATCAGCCAGCAGACGGTAAAGAAATCAAATACACCAGCCCCCCAGGTGCTGCCATGTGGACCACTATGACGGCCGCTGGCAGACGGCAAATATGCAAAGGTCTTCGCCGTCTGCCAGCAGACGACAAATATGCAAAGGTCTTTGCCGTCTGCCAGCTGACGGCAAAGCACGCCGTTAACCCACTAACAGCCTATAGCTGACATGTCCACCATCCAAGTCCATTGCCGTCTGCTGGCGGACGGCAAAGACCATTTCATCTTTGCCATCCGCCAGCAGACGTCAAAGATTTCTTTGCCGTAGCTCATTCAGCCGGACCTATTGCCGTCTGCTGCCGGATGGAAAAGGCCTTTGCCGTCCGCCAGACATGCGTTTTCCATCCGCCATGGCAGACGGCAAAGTTCCTGATTCCTGTAGTGATAATTCTTATTGGCATCATGGCCACAAGCATAGCAAGCATAGGTTTCATCAAAAAGGGATATTTCAAATGAATCAATGGGATCATAGCAATTATCATAGCATTCATCTTTCGGTAAGCACAAAGGAAAATTAAACAATGTACTAGTTAAAGAGTTACTCTCATTAGAAGGTGGGCACAGGTAGCTAATCCGCTCTTCCTCATGTTGTTCTTCTCTCTCCTCCCGATATTTTTCATCTAATGAGCTCACTGTTTCATCAATTTCTTCTTCCAAATATAGTTTCCTGCAAAATATTTAGTCTCTTCCAGGATAGCAGAGGAGTCCTCAATATGTGGTTTAACATAAGCATTAGAAGCATAATTTTCATATCAATATTTAAGTACGGCAAAAAATTTAGATTTGTAAAGAGTAACATCATACTTTTCAATCAAAGAAGCAATTTCATAAGCACCCTTAAAAGCAAGAAATTCTTCAATTTTTTCAACATCATAGTAATTATAAACACCCTTAGCATAAGAAGATATGATTACATTATCACTAAACTCACATTGGAAGGGAAGGTGTTTCTTAGGGTCTTGAGAACAAGAAGTAAAATCACGTATTTCGCATAATTCACTACAAAAAAGGGACACTTCCGTGATGATACGTGTTTGTCACAGTAGGTCACGTTTTCTGTCATGCATGTACATCCATGACAATTTTATGACAGAATCAAGATAGTCATACTGTCTTTGTCGAGAAGTGTTCCATGACATTACCAAAATTATCATCACGGAAGTGTCCACTTCCATGACGATAAATCGCGCGTCATAGAAGTGCTTTCGTCAAGGGTGACCGACACGTGGCATCCACCATAACGGGACGCCGTTAAGCTATCAGGTCCGGTTTTGGATCCGATAACCCGTTAACAGCCGGGACCAATGGAGATTTTCCACGTGTAAAATTCTCATTGGCCGGAGGAAACACGTGTTGGCTCAACGTTCAGACGGATGTCATCCACTCATTAGACAGCAGGCGCCTATAATACGTCGACACGTGGCATGGCCCAATAGTGGCCCATTCCCTTGAAAAGGCCGGCCCAGCTAAAGGCCCACCATGTTTTTTCAGACACTAGTGGGCTGGCCCTTTAACAGCCTGCCATGTTTTGGGTCAAATTGAGGCCCATACCAGATCAGGCCCATTCACAGCCTGCCGCGTTTCGGGCCAAATTACAGCCCATATAGGATCAGGCCCATTAATAGGCCACTATTCTTTTGGGCCCATACTAAGACAGGTTTGTATTTCAGCCTGTTAAATGCCCGTTTACCAGTTCGGCTCGATAATAGTTTCGGCCTGTTAGCGGCCCATGTGCATCTGGGACGTTGTCGACCCGGTTTAACTTTAGGCCATTTAACGGCCCATGCAGAAACTGTGCTATTTCTTGTCCGAAGTAACTTTAGGCCTCTTAACGGCCCATAGTATTCGTGGATAAATTTCAGCCCAACTGGCATATCGGCCTGTTAATGGCCCCTGTAATAGTTGGGCCTAATTATAACCCACCTTGAATCCGGCCTGCTTACAGCCCATCTGATAATGGCCCGTGACACTTTTAGGCCTATGGCCGCGTAGATACCGTCCTGCTTAAAGCCCATAATTTTATTGGGCCAAACAGGCCCGAGATATATTTTGGCATGTTAACAGCTCGTCCTATTTGGGCCAAACATGGGCCTTAGGCAATTTCGGCCTATATTGGCCCATGATTTTTTCACCTCAACGCTAGAACAATCTAAGTTTTAGCCTGTTAAAAGACCATGGTATTCTCTGGCCCAGCTGGACAGAACTTTACTCAGCCTGTTAAAGGCGGGAAACAACTGTAGGTTTAGACCTGCTAATGGCCCAAGATGATTATAGGCCCAGGTTTTGGCCCATATGAGTAACAGGCCGGCCTGAAGACCGACAACACTGAGATCCACTCAACCTGCTGGCCTAAATTACAGCATACCGACCAAGAATAAACCTAGACTATACAACAAAGAAATTACAGCATATTACATCCCCTCGGCATCAAAGTTCGGCGCCAGTGATAATAAAGGGAAACCAGACAGCAGATTACATAAACTGGGTAGGTCGCCACCAGTGGAAGTTAACAGGCGGAGAAAATAATAGAGAGAACCGACATCACTTCAACATAGTTCAAGAAAGGTTAGCCCGGCCGAGGAGGTGCAGCGCAAGCAACTTAGCAACCAGATGAGACTATGCTTCTTTGGCGCTCATGTCCACCAACTTAAGCTGCATAACATCAATAAATGTCATGTACTTACGGTTAATCTTGCATAGATATAGGATTTCCAGTCATATTTGAGCGAAATCATGTATTTCTGCTTGAATTTTAGACTGAAGAAGTCAAACACATTCAGGCGGCGACTTCATCGAGCTTGTGTCACTAAGTAAGTTTAACACTACATCAAGATGTGACTTCGTGGTTGTATCCTTACCCTCAATATGTGTTGCCTTCTCCTCTATAATATGTGTTAGAGGGACAAACAATGGGTTCGTCTCACAATCATTGTGGCAGTTCTTCCTAGCAGCAGTGTTGTCACCCTGAAAGAGAAACATGTAGGTAGGTAACAGGTTTTGCACGTATAAGCATCAGTGCTGTCAATTCATCTCATTTATTTGTCAGAAATAAAGAGACACGGTTTAATATAGCATTAACATAATAGGCATTGTTCATAGTTAAGACGGCAGGAAATGGCATTGTGCAGGAGCGGCCAGCTTCACCAGACCACTGGATTACAGATCAAGAACACAAGCATAGATCTAGTTCTAAACAACGTATAAGCATGAATGGTGAGTGCATTGTCAATTTATACCATTTCAGATTTGTAAATAAAGAGACATGATTTAAATAACATTAATATAATATGGCATTGTTCATAGTTGAGACATAACAGGATATGACATTGTTCTGTTGTTGGTAGTCTCACCACACCACTAGATTACAAATCAAGAACACAAGCATACACATAGTGCTAAAGAAGATAACTTGCTATGTTTAGTTTAATTTACATGGTACGAATAAGGAACTATATTGTAAACTAAAGACTGAAATTGAGAAGGACAAACTTATGTTTATGTACTTGTACTTTATAAACTTTGAACAAGCAATTTGATGCAGACGACAAAAATAAACAGCATTTGCACTCATAGCTATCCAAATATAAACAACAAAGTTTGAAGGCTCGAGGAGGAAAAAATTACATTAGTAGTGAAGACAGACTCTATAAAGGCCTTGTCCATATTGATGGGGGGGGGATTCAAGAAGTTTACCGCAAACTCTTCTTCAAGAGTATTGCCTTTATTCTACATTTTGTCAAGAGTAAATATAGATGTGAAAACATAGGAACAAATGGTGATTATTTAACTGAAGATGTAGAGTACAAATGTAAATACATCATACAGGCAGAAGGCACTGACAAGAGCAATGCAGAGCTAAACTTCTTTAGTAACATTAGTTTTATTCAATATTTTGGCAAGAGTAAATGTAGATCTGATGTGTAGAGAAACGGAGGACAAGGGAAAATAAGCTGCAAAGTGTACATGAAGAACTAGCTGACAAATATAAGTACAGTGATGAAGGACAACATATACTTACAAGAACAATCCAGAACTAAATTTCTTCATAGGCATTGGATTTATTCTACATTAATTTAAGCATTAATATAGATTTGATAATTTGGAGTGAACAGTGGATAAGCAAGCTATAATGCGCAATGATGTCACATAATCTACCAGGTATGAATGTAAGGACAACGATATGACAATAGGTACTCACAAGAGCAAAGCAGCGACCAGCATATTTGCAATATCCTAGGTTTTGCGGCGCTGGTTCGATCGCCAATATACTTCGGGTGCTATGTGATTTCTCCGGTAGCACCACCTTTTTCAAGGACTTTCCTTGTACTCCTTCAGGTTCTGCAATCACCCTCTTCCTTTTGGATGTCTGAAACACAAGAACGGCATTTGAATGGAAAACCATGGTATGACGACAAATGGAATAGGTGTTGATAATGGATGGGCATGGCATCTTCACATATATCATGAGTAAACTAAGCAGATGGCGGTGCAAGGAAGCAAAAGAAATGCAAGACACCTTATGCAAGATATGTGCAACCAATAAAACCTTGCCAAATCAGAATAGGCACCTTATTGGATGAACGGGATAGGCCATCAGCCTTTGACTCCTTGAGCTCAAAATATTCATTAGGATCATATTCTGAATATAAATCTGTCGGGAGCATGTGGGTTTCATTGCATCCACAATGGACCTCAATCCCTTGATGCCAAGTTTTTTACGCATTGAACTGTTCCGCAATATTCTTCTGATGTGCGCATTCTTATATTCATTGTGATTACGTAAAATATTTGTAAAGCAAGAAAACACAAATAGTAGTGAGATTATCTTTGTAATGCAGAGGATATTGTAATATAATAGAGGCTCCCTGTAAACCCTTGTGTGCTATCACTGGATTCTGATGAGAGAGCCCATGTGTGCTGTAATATGGTGAGTAGATTAATATAATCTAGCACAACTACACAAAAAATAAGCTCACTGTTGGGGGCCCCAGATGTAAGGATAGTTGTTAGACGATAGGTTCATAATATACCGTATAGAAAGTTTATTGCCAAACCATGATAATGAGAGCGCAGAGCCAGTAGATAGATCATATTGTAGATAATAGGGCACTGGTCCACGTCAGTCCTAAAAAAACGGTTGAAAACCCCTTTTCGTGATGACATTTGGAACCGTCGCCAAGTGAGTGTGGGCGATAGGGGGATCCTTCCCACACGAACCAGAAACCGTCGGCGATAGGGCACCCACAGTACTGCTGCTCGTTTCTGCTCGCATTGCCATCACAGTCGGTATTCTGTGGTGCTACATTTATTATGCGCGGCCCATCACAAATGGTTCACTATTATAGAACATGTATGATGTACGGCCCATCACAAACGGTTCACCGTTAAGAAGATTAGATAATCATCGTACAAGTGTCAGACAGGATTACGAAACGTCGGACCATCATAACATCGTCGTACACGACAACTATCGCACACGCTATTCTGTTGTGCAACGTTTACAATGCATACTTTGTCAGAAACAGTTCATTGGTTGCGAATCGTGTTCATAAGGCAACTAACACAAATGTTTAGTTTGCCCGCACCGTTTGTGATATTGTCTGACATCGCACACGCTTTGCAAACGACAACTGTGTGCATGCTTGCACATGTTTCCTCTCTGTGAACCGTCTCGGATTATGGTGCATATTGCAAAAGTATGTCTTTTACCAACCGTGTGTGCCGTAACAACCTGGAGAGCGTAATTTCACCATAATTTAATTGCTGCTTTTCCAAATTGTACCGGATTTGGATTTGAATTGAACGTATGCTACAACATTATTCATATCCATCAGATTCAAACAACCAATGCATTATTCGATTCATAGGTACATATGTTCAAGAATTACATAAGAACCAAGTAAAGAATGCTGAACCATAGTTGTATACTTGTACTATTAAAGACGGTAAAGAAAGAGACGAAATATATTCTGGTTGCTGAACAAGGTGAAGCGGAACGCCCATATTGTGCCCTCCTGCGTGCAGAAGGCACGCACGACTCTAGTCCAACCCCTTGTGATGGCCGACCGCCCATCCTTCACGGTCTTGATGAAAACATCTAGATAATCATCGTGTTCTAGTATAAATACTTTAACCTTTGCATGCCCACCAATCATGTAGTTTGAGAGGTAATCTTGAGTAAACTGCTTTGGCAACCACTGCAAAGGAATAAGATTTCAGACATTGTCATCTAACACAACTCATTATGGGTAGTAAAAAGAAGGCTGCAGAGTTCTTACTTACCATCCTGCAGTTCACTGTTGTCTTGGATAAAGTGTAAACAAATAGTTTAATTGCCATCTTTGGACCCATTTTACTAACAATCTTTATCAGCTTCCTCACTTGATGCTGGTTCATCGATATCTCATTGCCCCATACGCAGAAAGGGTCAAAACGCGGATCTTTACCAATGACATATGTACCTAAAAGCACCAAGTTAATATTAGAAGCTAAGCAACAATTACACAATGATGTAGTATAACACTCTTTTATAATATGTCTATATACATCCGTATGTGGTTGTCCATTTGAAATCTCCAAAAAGACAAATATATAGGAACAGAGGGAGTATCTTATAACATCCAATATACTCACATATTAGATGAATTAACATCTTATATTATGGGCCGAAAGGAGTTTAGTTCATTCTTAAAAATTATCTGCTGTTGTATCCACGGGTTACAGTTAGTTTGAGCTAGTTCGGGCTCAAATAGACCTAAAGTATATCTAAACATGAGGGCTAGTTTGAGCTAGTTGCGTCTATAACCCACTCAAAAAAAACTAGTATCCAACCCAAGAGGTGCTAATTGGAGCTAGTTCTCCTAGTGCATTTATTGTCAATCTAACCCTGCCATCCAAACAACTCTTCGGATGGAGTTAGTTCAGGGTTAGTAATGAGCTAGAAACTAACTATAACCTCTAGCTAAGTTGAGTATCCAACCAGCGCTGTGTTGTTGTTGTTGTTGCTGCTACTCTTCTACGTATATCTAGACTTGATTAGAACATTAATGTAACACTCTTCCTTGTTTCTATGTAGCCTAGGATTGCATATTTAGACATTAAGTATAGTGCATGTTGCTATGTAGCCTCAGATATATTACATATGGCCCTAGTTAACCTAAGGAAAAAGGGGTTGCCGATATATTCAGTTAAAAGTCTGATTCAACGATTAGTCCCTTATCAGCCGCCGACCTATATGGTACCAGCTATGGACATCCTGAGCAGTGAGCAGATATAAGCCATGGGATGAAACTAACCTCGATGGAAAACAGCAGTCGTTCCCAAAATTGTCCAGTGTAGGTACATCAAGAAGCATGTTAAGCACAACAGGCTAAACATCAACCAAAATTACACATGGCATACAAAATAATCTCCAAAATATAGCTTTAGTGTGCAGGTTTAAGCACGCTAGTAAAGCAAAACAAGTGGAAAGGTGTGCTAACTGCAACAGGGCTAACATTTAACAACAAGCAAACATGGTCATTCAAACTGGTATTGTGCCGGTCAAAGTACAGTGGTTATGGTTAAATAAAAATGGGAAGGCGTGTTAACTACAAGATGCAGCAACCAAATGTAGTCATTCATAGTGGTATTGTTGAAACTGGTATTAATGAAATTGAACTGCACAGCTCATACTTGCACATATAGAACATCACGTTGTGAATAACTGGAATAAACAAGGCATACTACGAACAACCAAAGATAGCATATGAAACTGAACATATGCTAACTACAAACAACCGAACAATCAAAAAACTTTAAAAGAGGCATATGCTAGCTATAACAGGCTTAACAACAAGCAAATATATGTATTCCTATCGGTATGCTCAAAACATGATTGATGAAATGTACTGCACAGTCAATTGTGAACAACTGAAATAAACAAATCATGGGTTTCCTCACTTGTCACAGATGGGCTCGTTCCCGTGGGAAGAGCACGAACCCTGGATGCGCTCTATGTTGTCGCTGATGGGCTCCTTCCCCTTGGAAGAGCACAGCTGTAGGGTGCCCTCCCTGATGTCGCAGACGGACACTTTCCCCTTGGAAGAGTAGATGGGCTCTTTCCACTTAGATGAGCCGGAGAGGGTGCCCTCCTCGTGGACGCCGTCGATGAGGTCTGACTTGGAAGCTGTGGATCCCAAGCCAGCATCACAGAACATGTCCTTCAGAAATGACAAAAGGGGCTCGATGGCGATGTAGAATGGAAAATCGTTGACAGCGAGCCAGAGGAGATCAGCGGCGGGGCCATGGATGAGATCGATGGCGGTTGAACCCGAGGGGTTGGGGGTGGGCCACTTAACCTGGTGTACAGCCCGCCTCAGGGCGTCGCTGTCGATAACATCGATGTCGTAGTCGGCGGACGAGACATGCCTGCATACTCTAGCCCGCTGCTTGAGTGCCTGCCGCCAGTAATGGCCGTCAGCTTCCTCGGCAACGTCGGGCGAAGAGACCGCTATACACCTCTTTTTGTCCAGTCGCTCCTCGAGCTCCACGGGAAGCGTAGCCGGGCTTAGGCTGCGATGCTCTGGAGTGGGGCATGGGGATCTATGGGAAAGGGGGTGTTTGGCTGGCGCCATCTAAGAAACTCAGGGCGGCCTGGGTATGGAGATCAGTGGGTAAGCTACACGGGCAAACCGACAGATGTTGACAATGGAGGCCTTGCGGCGGCGGCTACGGCGAGGACTTTGCTAGGGTTTCGAGCGAGGGAGGGTGTGTGTGTGTGGTGTGTGTGTGTGTGTGCACATGCCCGAGGAGGTTTTGGTTTGTGTCTGTGTGGAGGGGGGCGGGGTGTTTGAGGAAATGACGCCAGTATTGAAAATTTTACTACGCAGGAGTGAAATGTTGGGCTATTGAAAATTTTGTTGATAGTGCATTGCACACGGTCTGGAGATAAAAACCGTGTGTTATGAAAAAGAAAAACCCTCGAGGCGGGCAGATATTTTCAATGCAGGCGGGATTGGGAACAAGAAACATCGCACACGGTCCGGAGATAACAACCGTGTGTTATGAAACAGAAAAACCCTCGAAGCGGGTAGATATTTTTTAGAGGGGGAGCCTCATGGAGCCCAATGTACTATGCGGGTGTGTGCGTGACAGGTGTACCGGCGGAGCACACTGTTAGTTTGAGTGAACCTTGTCTGTTGCACCATCCGACTTGTCTAATGTTCATAAATTTGGCGAAAAATGACGCGGGAGAGGGTCAGAACACGAACACACTTGCATGTGGACCAAATTTATGTATCAAAAGGGTGGTTTGATTTTCAAATACCAAATTCAACTTCAATGTGGCACCTCTCTCGCAAAGCGCATGGTATTTCTTGCTCCCACCCTCTCGTGTCGGCACGAAGGGAATCCGAAGCTATGAATGCATGCCCCTCCCCCTCAACCGAGGTTCACCTAGCAAAGTGTGAAGTAGCCAGCAGCCCCCTCCTCCCTCATGTCGGCACGAAGGTAATCCTAAGCTATATATGAATGCATGCCCCCACCCCAACCGAGGTTCACCATAGCAAAGTGCAAAGTAGCTAGCAGCCCCCCTCCCTCATGTCGACACAAAGGGAATCCTAAGCTATGAATGCATGCCCCCCAACCGAGGTTCACCTAGCAAAGTGTGAAGTAGAGCTAGCAGCCCCCCTCCCTCATGTCGGCATGAATGGATTCCTAATTTATGAATGCATGCACCCCCCCAACCGAGCTTCACCTAGCAAAGTGCAAAGTAGCTAGCAGCCCCCCTCCCTCGTGTCGGGACGAAGGGAATCCTAGCTAAGCTATGAATGCATGCCCTCCCCTCCTCCCAACCGAGGTTCGCCCTTGGAAAGTGCGAAGTAGCTACCAGCCACCCCTCCCTCGTGTCGGCATGAAGGGAATCCTAAGCTATGAATGCACATGCCCCCCAACCAAGGTTCACCTAGCAAAGTGCAAAGTAGCTAGCAGCCCCCCCTCGTGTCAGCACGAAGGGAATCCTAAGCTATGAGCATGCCCCCTCCCCCCCCCCCAACCGAGGTTCACCTAGCAAAGTGCGAAGTAGCTAGCAGCCCCCACCCCCCTCGTGTCGCCACAAAGGGAATCCTAATTAAGCTATGAATGCATCCCCCCCAACCGAGGTTCACCTAGCAAAGTGCGATGTAGCAACCCCCCCCCCCCACACACACTTTCAGTCGGCGGGCCAGAGAGGCATATATTTCACCAAGATGGATCGTAAAACGGACCAAGAATAATCCACCTTGGTCGTACAACCTCTCTCTTGTTGTTGGTCAAAGTGATGGCCGTCCATGCGACCCCGGAGATGGGCTAGCTGGCCAATAATCACGCAAGTAGCTAGTCCCCGAAGACAACCACTGCATGCGTGTGGCGCAAACATATGTATGGACATGTGTGTTTTTGAGTAACAATGAACAACTTTGATGTGGCACCGTGATTTCGAACTAGAAATCCCCACACTGAGTGAGGGTTAGGTTGACGATGCATATATATGTTACACCACACTTCAAGCCAACGACGGGGATTCATATATGCATGCATGCATGCATAGTATATGCACTCAAACTTAATTACGTCTGAATCTCACCATGACCTATACTACGATAAATCGAACCAAATGCAGAATCCGCCATGGTAACCTATCTTGTTGTTGGTCAAGGTGATCATGGATGTCCACGCGGGCCCATGAATATATAGGCTTGTCGCCGATAACCACGCAAGGGGGTGTATCGTTCGAAGGCAACCACTACATGCATATGTATGGAGGTGATGCGTGCATGCATGTTTGAATACACAACATTGATCTGGCGCGTGTGTCAAAAATCGTACACTAGCTCCGCACACAGAGCGAGATCGGTAAATGATGGTGTCGTTGTACTAGCCACTTCGACTCTATGGGAGGGATTCATGCGTACACATACATGTGTGTGTGCTCAAAGTGTATCATGCATGTCATCCCAGAGAAAAAATAATAATCCCCTCATAAGTCAAATTAACCTCTCTTGTTGTCAGGCAAAAAGAAGTGATGGACCAAGCAGGCCCATAGATGGAAAGCATCGATGTCGCCGATAACCGCTTAAGTGGGTGCGAGAGGACAACCACCACCGCTTTGCATGTGGGCCAAACATATATATGTTGAATACCTAAAATGCACTACTTTGATGTGCCACATGCCTCAAAAACCGTAAACCATGGACCCACACAGAGCTAGGTTCATATCAAGCGTACTACATATGATGGTCCCCTTCCCCCCTCTTCACCACATACTATATGCTCCTTCCATAATATATGTACAACCCAAAAGAATCCTCATCAATGGTGAAATTAATTAACCTATCCTAATGTAGGCCAAAGTGATGCATGCAACGACGATGGCCTCGTGGGCCCACAGATGGAAGCGTCACACTGAGTGTCCTAGCTTGGATATATATGCATGTGGCCCAAAAAGGTGTTTTGTGATGTTTGAATAACCAATTACACAATTTTGATGTGGCACGTGCCTCGGTAACCAAAAAGTCCCGACACTGAGTGAGGTGTACTTGTTCACGGACGCATACGTATAGTATATATGCTAGTCCCCTCCCACCTCTTCGACGCGTACTATATACCATCATAACACAAACAAAAAAGATTCTACCTCACTGGTCAAATTAACCTCACTGCCGGTTGTTTGTCAAAGTGATGGACGACGACCTCGCGGGCCCGCAAAAAGCATCACACGCGAGAATCGAGTGTCGTGTAGGACAACCATCGACTGCATGTGGCCAAAACATTTATGTATGAAAGGGTTGTGTTATGTTTTAAATAACGATTTCACGACTCTGATGTGGCACCAGCCTGCCAAACAAAAGGGCCAACCTACACGGTGGCTCACAACTCGTAGTGTACTGCGAGCCACCTGCCACCCCCAGACGCACACACCGCGAATCCACCGCAAGTACGATGCATGTTTAATTATCCCGCGGTGAATATACATGTTACCAAAGGAGGGACGTTTTAATTTCAAAAAAATCACATAGATCATTAAGACGTTTTAGTACATTGATTGATTGATTTTCTATGGGTAGAATGTGCAAAAATCAAATTTGAGCTACATGCACACGTGACAGTGCAACTAAATGGATTGCAAAAACACATGTGTCTCACAGGGTGCATGTTTACTCCCCGTGCAACAAATTTCAAACATTGAGAATCTTGATTTTTAAATTCTAGTACATCCAAAACTTATTTGAAGTTCATGAAACTTATCGTGTTGTCATATGGACACCAATACAAAGTGGCATTGTACTTTTTTGTCCAATTTGAGACCTGTTTTGATGTAATCTTTATCTAATTACAGAAGGGAGATTATTAATAATTTGGAACCAATATCCCAAATGGATTATTTATTCGAACCGTGAGCGTTAGACCAACAATGGATACGTGCCATGCTTCGGTTAAGCAATAAAGCGGCAGCATTAATCATCCGAATAGAAAAACAATATACGTGCCGTTGCGCGACCCGTGTGGCGTGCGAGCAGGCGTGAGTTGACGGGACGCATGCGAGCATGCCACCACGCAGGTAGACGGGGAGGCGTGCATGCAGGTGTGTGAATTGACAGAGGCGTCCTCGCTGCGCAGTGTCATCGGGAGGCGTGCGAGTAGTTGTGTGAAACTTTGGTAGGCATGCCAGCAGTCCGGTGCGTAGGCTCACTGGGAGGCGAGCCATCGATTTGACTGCCGCCCGCCTCTCTCCCCCAACTACCACTAATCCATATTAATGGTGCGCCCGAGCGGCCGCACCCCCCCATCCTCGCTACACACACACAATCCTCTCTCTCCGCTTGCATCCTCGATGCCGCTCTCAGTCCTCAAAGCCGTCAGTGTATGAGGATGCCGCCGAAGTGCCCCATTGGAGGGAGGGCGACGCCGGGGCTGCTAAAGCACCGGAGCACGGCGTGGAGATGGAGACAGAGGTTGTTGTCACCGCTGGCGACTTATCGCTACACCCTGATGTCATCGAAGGCGTCGAGCTTCCACAGCCGGAGGCGGAGTTCCACACCGACTCCGACGACCACTCCGGCGACGACTCCGACGACCACTCCGGTGACGACTCCGACAACGACGGACAGCTGGTTAGTCATCTATACCCATTTATTTGTCAAATAGATTCATAGGGTTTCTCTGGTTAAAATATAGTCCTGCCTCCCCCTTTTTGGAATACAAATCATGTGGTTATGTTCTCCCAATCCATGAAATCTGAGTAAGTTCCGTTAGATCCATGTAGTGTATTGATTGTTTGAATGTTATAGGTGATAAGTCATTAGTTGTTTCACCTATGCAAATGATTTCTGCTAGTAATCTGACTAGGGTTAATGTTCGTGCTAATATTTCCTAGCCAGGACTTGACAATTGATTTTGAATGACCTACAAATGTTTGTGCCATTATTTTCTTCAAGATTGGTCTGTACATAGATGACTGTGCTTAAAAATCAAACCATAATCTCTGATCCATTGTTTTCTTCGTTCGGCGAGGCCCTACCACCGCCCCCACAACGACTGTCCCCACCCGAGCCCCTTCCTTCGCACCGGCGAACTCCGGCGAGGTCTAAAAAATCGACTGATCCAATTTTGAAATTTAGTCTACTATCATTTAACTAGTGTGGAATATAAAAGGGGGAAACCAAAAGCAATGCGTGTATAGTGTTGAGCCTGGCATGGCGGATCTTAAGGTGCAAACTGGACAAAGGCAACTTCGCAACCAATGTTTGCTTTCAACTAGCAAGTAAGTGATGGACAAGAAATCATAGTAAAGCAGTGGCGATCTATTTTCTTGCTACGATAAATAGTTGAGCAGATACAAAAGAGTACCGCCTGTGGTGCGGCGCCGTGTATGCATCTCCCAAGAAATTGATGGTGCTGCGGTAGCAATGGTTGTCGGCAGCGTGGAAGCAGATCTAGAAGGGTAGACGATGGTGGCGGGGCGTGCTGGACAATATGGTCATAGGAGCGGCGCCGGCAAGGTGGACGACGGCGGGGATGAAGCGAGAGGACGGGATGCAAGGATCCTGGTCCGAATCAGTGGATGAGAGAGGTGATCTCTTATAATGGTCGATGGCATCGAGGTATCAGCTCCGGCATGGTGGAGGAGGACGGCGGTGGATGGGGTGGCGGACGGAGGAGGCTGGGGTGGAGAGGGTGTTTCGGCGCCCATGGAGTACGAATGGGGAAATGGAGGGAGAGAGGAAGGGGGAACCATGTCTTCAGGGCGTGCTTGTCTCAAATGCGAGGAAATTTACAAACTTAGTCCCTGTTTAAAATTTCCTACATTACAGCAATATTAGTCGGTTGGGGATAGGACGGTAATCTCGGATACACCGAATATTTGCCGACGAGAGTTTATTTTTGGCGCCCACCGTGTAGGAATCGGGGAGGGAGTCGATTTCGGCCGAGGAGACACTGTGTTTTGGCGCTCACCATGTATGAATCCGGGTGAGAGGCAGTTATGTCACGTTTGACTGAAATTACAAACCCACCCCTATTGAAACCTATAGAAAATCGAGCCGATAGGCTTTGCGTGTCAGGGATAGGCAGTAATTTCCATCTCGTGGATTTTGATTTCGGGCGGTTACTGCGATTTTCCCCGCTTTGTTCAAATTTTGTAGAGCAAGAGTGCATGTTTACCGTGCCAACTCAATTCGAATCCAGTCTGTATTCTATTTTTGTTCGGCCAGGATCCATTTGCAATTCGAATAAAATTATATATACATAATTTTTTTATATACTTTCAAAAGCACAACACCATATACATAAATATGGTTTACAAATGGCATGATCTTAGATTCATAAGGCTGTATCCATCTTAATTTGGATTTCCAAATATTTGAAACCACTTTATGTTGAAATCCAATGTATGCATTCCTCGCTAACTATCACCAATTAATGTGTGTTTTATGCGGGTTGTTTTTACTTCTCAAACATGTATGACGTGTTTCACACACGCAACATATAGTGTTATCCCATTTAGACATTAATTGCATATAAATCATGCATTGTCCCTAATTAAAGATTCTATGGATCACTAATATTGATAAACTATATAACATTACACGTGTCCCCAAATTCAAATGAATATGCATGTTTCATGCACCAATTTGCGTTATGATATTATCGATGTCGTGGACTCCAGTTTAAATGTTTGAATCCCCTTTAATCCAGATATTCGTCTCATATAGCTATCGCTCATGCTTATATAGGAGTATCTCTCTAGAACTATACATGTTCATCGTCTCTCGGGTATCTCTCGTGCTACCTGTATGTCGACAATGATCTTTTGTCTTCGCAACACACTGAAGGTACTCTCTCCCTCGACCTTCATCACTCTATCTCTCTCTAAGTATATCTCGCTCCCTGCTATGTGTCTCTAACTATGATTCTCCATGTGAAATCTCTTTCTCTCACACAAACACAAACTTCGTCTCCTGGGGTCTCATTTCTCTCTACTATGCCCCTGTTTGCCACTCGCACACCCCCTCTCACACAGAGATGTCTTTTGCTCCTTAGATATGAGAAACTACGACTCTTCCTCTTAAATATCTCTTTCTGACACACAAATACAAACTTTGTCTCCCAGGGTCTCATATCTCTCCACCATTCTCTTGTATGTCGCTCACACACACTCTCTCTCCCTAGAGATATCTTGTGTTTCCTCATATGTCTCTCTAGCTATCACTCTTTTTGTGAAATATCTTTCTCTCTCGCAGACACAAAACTCTGTCTCTCGGGATCTCATTTCTCTCTGATATTTGTTTGTATGTGACTCACATGCACACTCTCTCTATGTCTCTCACACCCACACATACATAACTCAGCCTTATGATCCACTCGACTCCTATCTCTAACACACACGAGCTAGCTAGCATCTTTATCTTTCTATTTATTTATTTCTCCATCAACCTTCTTTCTTGCCCTCACTCTTGCTTCCTATCACGCACACTATATATGTTTCTCTCTATATGCAGTCAAGTGCCCTCTTTTTATCTTTCTCTCATACACACATAACTTCACCCTCTGAACCACCGGCGGTCATCTCCAACACTCAAACTAGCCGATGTCCCTCTATCTAGCATCTCTATCTCTGTATCTATCTGTAGTTTCTCCGTCAACATTTCTTTCTCGCACGCACTCTTGCTTCCTATCACCCACACTATATATGTCTCTCCATACATGCATTTATAGGTTGATCTCTTTTGCACAATCATTGTGTCCCGCTCCCTCTGCTCGCCATAGATGCATGCTCCAGCCCATGCCACTATCTCTTAAAGACAAAAACATATGCTCAATTATCGAGCCTTCTTCCCAGCACTCTCACATGCATGCATATTGTCACACCGATCTCTCCCATATCGTTGATCTTATGACTTATGTCTTCTTTATTTTATATCGATCATGCTCGCGCGCACACACACACATCCCACGTATACATGTATACCACTCGCACATGCACATTCAAGGTCTCCTATGTCTCCATACATAGTTAATTACCCTCAACCCTAACGCCACATCGAATTGTTCTCTTCTTGTGTGCACATAACTTCCGCCTGGATGGGTAAAACACACACTCACACATAACAATCTGCTTCTAGCTACCCCCCCTCTCTCACTCTTCCCCTATATCCCCGAAACCAATAAGACCATCCCTTCGCTTAATTCCCGCCGACATGCACCATCGATATATAGTAGTCTTCCTCGGTTTCTCTCGAAAAAACACGTTCTCTCGATGTCTACTCCTCTCACGTGCACACGCCTTCTCTTCCCTCTCTACGGGCCTTTTCTCTCTCGCACCCCCTCGTTGGTGGCCCCTGTCATACACTATGATGAAGCCATGCACACTTAAATTACATCCGCCACTAAGGACCCCGCGTCACAAACACACGCACCCCCCCCACACACTAATACTCCATCTCACACACACATGCTCTAGGAGGAGCATTTGTTCCTACCACCCTTCGTCCAACCTTACCCGTATGATAAGCAATCACCTGAATTTACTTGTATAACATGGACAAATTCCACTTTATTTAGTAGTTAGCAAACTTATCATCTCTACTCTTATAGAAAAACGAGTTGGTGATGATGGTGTGCCTGCCATCTCGTAATATAGACCGTCCGATCTATATCTGACGGATAGAAAGCAAACTATGACAATTTCACCAAAGATACCCGCACCTCTCTCCAAATTTACAGACAAGGCCTTGCCTCGTTCATCGTCCTTATCTCCCACAACCTCATTGCTGAGCAATTAAAAAGGAAGTCTCTGGAACAATCTAGCATGGTTGCCGCTGCCGCCTGCCGGAGCCGTCCATCCCCATGCCTCCGCCCAGTCCGACCACCAGTCACCACCACGCTCCACTCCTCCTCACCTTATCTCTCATCTTTCATTTTTTCAATGAAATTGTCGAGATACCAATTTTCCGATAAAATTCAAGAGATATCATTAGTTTTTACACATGGAATTACTCCTGCATGAGTCAATCACAACAGGTGTTTCATAGAAAAAATGCATATTGATGTTCCGTGCAATGCATGAGCATCTTGCTAGTAATTATATAACGCAAATAATGAGCAGGAAGTGACATTTTTTTACACAACCACGTAAACATGGCCACGTAAATAACTAGCTAAAGTGTAATACCATTATACTTATATCCTGATGCAAAAGGTTGAGTACATGTCTGAAGAGTAGAGTCGCACACATGCATTCTGTCTCTCAGAATCTCTCACACACACTAGTTACATGACGCCCACTTAAGCAGACACGTATGTTACAATTTGTGCACCCGCGGGTACACGTGATGGTGCACATTTATTTAAGCCGGACGGTGAACCCAAACAGTAGCTGCATTCATTCCCCTCCCGCCGCCTCTTCTCTTGTCTCCGTAGCCCGGTAGCCATGGCCCGGCCGAAGGTAACGACATACGCCATACTCCTCCCGAAGCGGTGCTTTAATCTGGAAATTTTAGTGGTCATGCATGCATTTTTTGTGCTATCACTCCTATATAAGGGTTGACCGGTTGCTTCCCGCGGACGTGCGCGGGCGGTGGAAGAGGAAGGAGAAGGGAAGCGGCTGTGGAGTAACGTTTTTACCACATTTTCTTAGGAAACTGAGTGCAATAATTCAGTAGTTTTGCAAACTACCAGTACTACACCTGAAACGGTTTAAAACCAATACCACCACCATGCCCGCGTCTGACCGCCCTGGCCGACCCAATCCCCCTCCCTTGCTGGCGCGCGCATCCCGCGTGAAACGGTCAGCGTCACCCCGAAACGTCAGTGCCGCATTAATGCCCGGCCAGAGCGGAGGTGACCTCTTACTGGCGCCGGCTTTGAAGCAGCGCGACGGCCGAGAGAGCGCCGCTTCCCGGTGCACGGACTGCTCCGCGTCGAGGCTGGCCATAGTTTGGATGAGTCTCCATCGTGGGGAGCCACACTAACTGCGATGATATGGACTCCCGTTGCCCACAGTTATGGATCGTTCCATCTATGAAGAACACGTGGGACTGGAACTACGAGACGGACATGTACCCAGGAGTGGACATATGAACTTGAGTAATGTAGCGCAGTAAGTGAAGTAGAAAGGCACAAATAGTATGAACATGCATGGCATATAGGCATTTGTCTCTTACTACCACTAAATGTTGTACGTGCAATGCCCGTGATGTTATGGAGTACGTGCCTAAGTACTCTACTACTACTATATTAATTGGAGGCACATATTAGGTTTTATATTTCTTTACGTGTATGCCTCGAGACCTTCCAACTAGATTTGTCTTTCTCTCCGGGCCGCACTTTGTATTGTTCATACCACTAGTACAGTAGTACTACTACATGTGGTCTCCGACCCAGAAGTGGAGACGCTCTACCACGTTGTTCATGTCCCACTCCTTTCGCTGACGTGTGGGACATCCAGCACATTCCGTGTTTGGCACTCCTTCATCGTAAGAGTTGAAACGCTAGCATTCATCAGAAATTAAAAATAAATATAAATCACCCGTGATACTATACCATGCAGTTGCCTTGCTCCTCGATATCGGAAAGAATACTTCCCTACACCGACATGTGGGACGTCGACCATCCTTGTCCACTTGCCATGCCCACAGAACTCCAAGGGAGAGTCACCCCGGTCGTCATGCCGTAGTAATTACTAATGAGCCGTCAAATCACAGGCCCAAACTTTCCCACTGTGATTGCTCGGACGAAGGAACCATCATGACTTCGTTGAATTTTGCTTCTTGAAGAAAACTATTGTACCAGCAATACAGCTAGCTACAGTAGTTACTCGAGTAGAGGCCTCCTTTCGTTCAAATGATAGGGATTTTATAGGAATATGAAAATCATAGGAAGTGAGATGACATGCATCTCAATTCCTATAGAGAAAGAGATGCCATTTGTTGCATAGGATAGGAATTTTTCCATTGAGTCTAGGCTAATGTACTGGTAATTTTCTCTAAAAACTACAATAATAACTAGTAGTACTAGTACATGCTCGTAATTAATTAAACAAACGTACAGGCGACACAGACACACACACTAACCACTAGTACTACTACTTCTCACATGCTGGCCAGACGCCGTCGTTCTCCTTCCCGGCTTTTCGGCGACACCCCACTGTGCTTGGATCTCCGTCGACCTCTCCGTAGAAGTGCGTGCGTCCTATTCTTGCTTGCGGCGGCAGGCCTCTCTTTTCTTGAGTGCTTTCTGACTTTTCCGCTCCCTCTGTGCGGCTTTGGCCACCTCTTGCTCTACTGCCCATTTGGCCTTGGCAGCTTCAAATTCCGCCCACATAGGTGTGAGGTCGCGAGCGGCGATGCACTCAGCACGGCGGGATGCCACCGCTTCCCTACCATTCTGTGTGCGGTCGTCGGCGGCAAGGAACTCGGCGCGGCGGGATGACATTGCTTCCTTACCGGTTAGTGTGTGGCGCGGTGGCATAAACGACGCTTGGTGACAGCTCTGGGGTGGACTGGCCGGACAACCATAAAGTGCATTGGTTTGTCAATAGCTCAAGGACAGAAGACGAAGGAAATTTGGATTCCCCTTCAATCCTGGTCATTTATTACCGAGTAAAATGCATTGGCGGTCATCGAACTTGTCTTGATAGCTCACTTTGATCATTGTATACGAGATATGGTGATTATATGGTCACTGGCTCAATGTATAGCTCCGTATTTGTCTGGTTGACCAGTCAAACAGTCCGCATGCACCTCATCAGCTCATGTTCTTTATCTATCTATCTAAGCGAGCCTACCTGTCAGCGGAGAAAGAAATAAAAACCAAAATTATGCGTATGTGACATTACTGTTTAGACCTTTGCTGGAGGCCTCCATGAACACCGAGCATGTATTCACCTGGCTCAACACCAACGGTCATACTCGTGACTGGGCGCCTTGGTCATGTATATCGTCCATCACAACGACAATCTATAAAACAGCCTAGCTAGAGAGGGTACTATGGTATGGAGTATGTACTATCGTGAGCAACCGATCATAGTGCCACTGCACACGAGTGTGTGTCTGGTCGATTCGTCCATTATTCGTAAGTTATGCATGGTTGTGTGGTGTCTAATGGTGGTCTTCAAAGGCTAGTTGGCGACAAGAGCGGTTTCATGGACGCCTGGTTGTCAATACATGCTGCATACGCTTCAAAGGCTTGTCATCCATGAGTTCACATTTTACCACCACGCGAGCGTCTGAGCGCCCTAGCCTACCGAAACCCCTTCCATCGCTAGCGCACGCTTCCCGCCTGAAACAGTCACCGTCTCTCCAGAACGTCAATGCCGCATTCACCGGCCTTAACTGCAGGTGTAGTTGGTGTGTCACTGACATGCGGGCTAGATGCCCATTCGGCCCACATTTCAATGATACAACGCAACTGCGGTTAAGTCACTGAAGCAGCGTTCACATTCACGCCCGACGCAACCTCTCACTAGCGCCGGCATTGCAGCAGCGCAATAGCGAAGATAGCGGCACCGGCGCGGCTTCCCGGTGCAAAGCGTCTGTTCCGCGTTAACGACAACACGGCTATCCTTCCGTCCGCCGCCCACATTAATGACACACGGCTGCCGACGAACCTACTCCGGCGGCAGCCGTCCATCCGTCTGCCGAGGATCATTGCCATTCGCCCGCTATATTAACTTGAGCCCCAGCTCCCAGCCATTGCCAAAGACCCACATCCTTCTCCTCCGGTCCCTTCCTTCTGTCGGCACCACTCCAACCATGGCCTCCTGGTGCTCCAAAGCTCTCTTGGACGTACTGTCGCAGGAGCAGACGAAGGACATCGGCAGCTCCTCTCTGGGCACGCTCCAAAGCTCTCTTGGACGTACTGTCGCAGGAGTAGACGAAGGAGATCGCCAGCTCCCGCCACCCTCCGCCGCCATTCGACCACAAAGATGGCCCATGGTATGGCGCAACCGACAGCGAGGAAGAGTAGTACATGGTAGGTCGCTGCCGCTCTGGTCCCAGGAAGGCCACCGCTCCTCCACCCAGTCGACGTCAAGCTTCGTGGGATAAACATCGGCGGCCGATTAGCCACTTCACAGGATGTGGAGGCGGAAATCTTCAGAACCTTGTGCTCCGGAGGAGGAGGTTATCGAGGCGGATGACGAGGAGGCAAAGGTAATGGCCGGCTTTCTGGGGTTCATGGCCGGACATGGTGGTCCGGTGCCGGCGATCGTTTAGATTAGGTTTATAGTAGCTTTTAGTATGGTTTGTGCGAAATATGTAATGAATTTCGTCCAGTTTATAGGAAAAGTTTTCAAAATGTAATGAATTTCATCCGGTTAATTTGAAATTTGCTTTGTTTGCACAAATTTCGTCTGGTTAGTTCATATAGTTGTCAAAAGATATGCGGGCAGCATTGGATGGCATCCATCATGTCCTCGGACAGATGCCGGTGTTAATTTGAGGGCCAGCGCTGGAGATGCCCTAACTATCATGCTATAATCGCTAACAGTGCTCCATTATTTCACAAGGAACAGTTATCCCTCGATCAAAATCAGATCCGCCGTGTTTCGCACTCCTCCCACATAAGAGTGTAGACTATTTCTTACATAAAAATGCACAAGTGGACGGCACTGTAGCACGTCATATCACTCAACCTAGCCCGCCTAACGCGCGGGAAAGCACCACCCTCGTCATATTGTTCTTGATTTCTATCATCGATCGCACGAAAATGTTATGCTTTGCAAGTTCAAAAGAAAAGGCGGCACACTTACGACTCGTATGCGTTGCACCCCCGATAGTCCGGCTCGCATGCCGCTCACCAAAGGGGACACGCGTTGTCTCGCATTTTCACTGACATGTGGGACTGCAATTGAATAAACCGTCGATAGCCAAAATCTAATCGCTCGGCGGGCGTCGGCTGAGAAGAGAGAGACGGGGGAGGGAGAAGAGATCGCCCGCCTACCGTGCACGGACTCTAAGAAATATATATGGTGATAATGTGAGGTGGGCCATGTGGGAGTCCGGACCTTTTCCAAGCCCGCTTCTGACCGCCCTGGCCCACCAGAACCCCCCCACCCCACCACCTCCCCCTGCGCGCTCCCCCCCTCAGGGCATATGTAACGCAATATATAATGTGTTAAAAGAAACGCAATGTATAGCTATGGCATGTAGCCTCTAAAGTGGAGCCCATATGTAACATAAAATATTTACTCTCCCCAACCATCTCAGTTCAAATCTGAACAAATATATGTGCTACAGGGATTGCAAGTAGGGACAGGGAATTATTTTAGTGCAAAGAAATGGCTTAGAGGCAACCTCTTGTGTTAGAGGCGACACTAGAGAATTTTCCCTAGAGGCTTGGTCCAGCAGTGTATAGTGACAACCTCTAAGGGCTTAGAGGCAGGTCTAGAGGCAGCAGAATGATACATTGTGGATGCTCTCAGACGCCAGCTGCCCGCATTCATAGCAAGTAGTACCATGGTTGATAAGATAGTCCTATCATAAGTCTTGCATGTAATATAGAGATGAACAAAAAAAACATGTGTACAATGGATCATCTCTTAGCCTTATCTTCAATAACTAGTTATTCCTAAAAACATGGTGAAACATATTGTGCTAGGAGATCATCTCTTGTCTTCTCTTAAATAAGAGAAGACAAGCCTTTTCTTATGATTTCTCTTTCCTCCACCTCATCATTTATCCTATGTGGCATCCCTACAATAGAACCATTGTACATGCCCTAATCCCGCTTAGGCTAGTCATAGTGGGGAGTAACTTAGACTAGTAACATGCATATGTTACTAGTCTATGTTACTACATTCATAGTGGGGAGTAACATATGTATAGTATCATGCAAGCCATCATTTATTAAGACGTAGGCTCATTTTGTCTTGGGACTCGTTATGTTACAGTAACATATTATGTTACTCCAAACACCTCTCTCCTCATTAACTATATGCCACATAAGCAAACTTTTCTTGAAGTGGGTTATGTCACTTGCTAAGTTACTCCCACTATGACCAGCCTTATGTGGAGGAGACAGAGGCATTGACAAAGTCAAGGAGTGGGATCTGCAGGAGCCCATCTCTACACGTGCTCGTAGGTATAAAAAAACTAATTCTATAAAAAAGAGGCATAAAGAAACAATTGTGTCTAAAAAAAGAAAGGTAAAAAACATTTGAGAGGAAATAGATAGAGAGAAAGTGAGAAAAAGTTGTAACCTTATAGCCAACCTTATAGTCAACACTATGGTAGTATTACATGAGGAAGTAGGGAGTGGTGCACATGCCAAGTTCGCTGGGCTGCCGTGTTTCACACTCCTCCATCTTAGCAGTGGAGACAATTGCTTTCATAAAAAATAAACAATGAATACTCATTGGCCGTCCACTATATCAGAAAGAATACTTTCATTCCCCGACATGTGGGACGTCAACCATCCTGGTACACCTGCCATGTGAAAAATTATCCTGGTCCACCCCGGTCGTAGCGCAGGCCCAACCTTTCCCACTGTAAGTTGGTCGGAAGAAGGAACCATCATGACTTCGTTCAATTCTGCTTCTTCAAGAAAACTTACTGTACTCGCAGTACTGCTTCCACATGCGAAGATTGGACGGCACTGTACCACGTCATATCACTGAAACCCACTAGGCCAAACTAGCCCTCCTAGGATTTGTACTCCCTCTGTTTCAGGCCTCCTTTGGTTCATAGGATAGACATTTTATAGGAATAGAAAAATCATAGGAAGTGAGATGGCATCATCTGTAACATCCCAAATTTTCAATTTGGAATGTTATACATAGGTCATCCATGCATATCATATTTTATCGCATCTTCGTTCTGCAATCCTCGAAATCCTAAGCAACTCAAGGACCCTCGGGGAGAGTTGGGGATTTTCCGGTTTTCATATTTGATTTCTATCAAATACTGAGAACGAGGATTTTTTATTTTAATTATTTTTCTCTCCAAAAAAATATTTCATAATAAAAATAAATGAGAGGAGATAATATGACTTCTCCAAAATAATTGAAATATTGGAGGAAAAATGTTAAAATCATTATCTGGATTTTATTTGAGTTTATTTGGATTTTATTTGCATTAGAAAAATTGCACGTTTTAAAACTTGCATTTTAGAGCCAAGAAAATGTTCGTCTCGTTCTAAATATTTCATTTAGATGGTGAAAATTTGTTTTGGCATTTTTAGATTTTATTTTATTTTATAGGAATTTTTCTGTCATGAACTATTTAAAAAACTTCCATACCGACCGGGCCAAGCCCACCGAGTCAGCCGGCCCAACCCAGCGCCGCCGCTTTCCTCACAAGGCCACATGTCGACTCGGAGGAGTCCTAGCCGGACTCCACCGCCGCCCGCCTTGGCCCCTCCTCCAAGCCGAGCCCCCTCTCTTAAATACAGCCACCCCGCCACCACCACCCACCACCACCACCACCGGAACCCGACCCAGCCGGAGCCCGAGCCGAGCCCGCCGCCGCCGCCGAGTCGCCGCCGCCGCCTCCGTCGCCGAGCCCCGCCCCCCACGCCACCCCGCCCGAGCCGAGCCTCGCCGCCGGACCTCTCACGGAGGTATCCGTCGGATCCGAGACCGTCGGTTTTTTAAAACCGTTCGGTTTATTTTCCGAAACACTATTTTTTGTTTTTTTCTAAATAGATAGGTTTTTCTCCGGTTTATATATTTAGCGAGCGTTCGCTCGTCCGTTCGTTTTAACGAACGCGTTCTTCGTTTAGATCCAGATAACGAACGTTCGTTCGTTAGTCTGTTCGTCATTTTTTCTTTTTCCCAGATTTATTCTATGATTTTTCTGATCGTGATTTCTGATCCGATCTTAGTTTCTGTTTATCTTTTCGCTCGTTTATCAGAATCAGGCGATTCAAGCGCCTAGAGTTTCGTCTCGAAACCCTCTTTCCGAATAATCAACTCAAACAAGTTTTTGCCTCTGTGAAATTTGACCCTAGTTCAGAATTAGTAAACGGATCTTGTTTCTTTTGCTGTTTGAGTTTTGTCGCTTCGTTTGGTTTGATTCTTTTTGCAAACCGGAGTTCTTAAGTTGAACTTTCTGGTCAACCTCTTTTAGTTGCGTTTTACCTATGCATATTTGCTTGTTTCTTATGTATGTTATTGTTTGCTTGCGATAGAATTCGAGTGCGAAGCGTGTTACTACGAGTCTCTAGGATTCACGGATCGTCAGCAAGGCAAGTAACACATTAATCATACTCTTTTCATACCCAGTTTTCATGCATAAGCTCAATCCTCAAACATTGCATGATTAGGATATCATTAATTTGTGGGTTGGGAAGTAGTTGTTGTGGTAGAATCTATTGCCCTGTTACTATCAAACCCTTGGGAGTTACTTCTATGTTTCCTTATACTGCTATGCTATGCTCGTAGACGTGGTTTGGGTTTGAGTGTATCCATGACAGATGTGAGTTGGTTAATTAATGGTGTACTTAAGGTGGCAACTTAAATACACATCTAGGTGGATTGAGGTACAGGTATTCCAGATTGCCTGTTTTTTATGGACCGCCACCGTGCTAAAAGGAACTGAGATTATTCATGCTAGAAACTTCGTGTGCAGCCACAAGCTAATATGGGCTCTAGCATAGTTGAGTAAGTTACGTGAAGCTCTTGAAGAGGTAGATCAGCGGTAGTGGGTTTTGTAGGTTTGGTATGGTCTACCGGAGTAGAGAATTAATGTTTCGAAGACTATGTCTCGGTCATCCGCTTCTCAAACACCATGTAGTGCGAGAAATCAACGGAGGTGATCGAGTCTTGTGGGGAAAAGTCATAAACCTCTGCAGAGTGTACAATCTAATCATGGTTAGCCGTGTCCCCGGTTATGGAAAATTTTGAGTATCTAGTACTTGAATATTCACATGTATCTCATCACTCTTAAATTAATATTGTTGGGATGTAAACTACTTTAATTGGGATTGAGAATGTTGTCAACCATTCTCAATGATGTTTCAACCACCATGATAGTTAAATAAAAATCTATTCCTTTGTTGTAGGGAAAAATTGGCTTTTCGCAAAACAATAACCATAGAGCTTTCCACCAGCCAAATATGCATGTAGTGATAGCATTATTTTGCTCTTGCTCTACTGTATTATATTGCCAGCATATTCCACGTGCTGACCCGTTCTCGGGCTGCAACGTATTATGTTGCAGACTTTTCAGACGAGGAGTAAGGTTCGATAGGTCGTTGCCGTGCAGCTCAGCCATGCCGTTGGAGTTGATGGACTCACTTTATCTTCCAAGCCTTCCGCTGTTATCACATTAGATGGCCTTAAGGCATATTATTGTAATAAGTTCTCTTTTGAGACATCGATGTAATAAGTGTGTGATTGCTACTCTATTATAAATCCTTCGAGTACTGTGTGTGTCAGCATTACCGATCCAGGGATGACACTGAAACACAGAGGCTTGACCATCTGAGGTCGGGTCGCTACAAGATGGTATGAGAGCACACGCTGAGTGTAGGACACGACCACTAAGATAAACCATAGGTCACTCTTCTCTACTCATTTCTGACTCCTCTCCATTTTTCCACTCTTTAGGATGACGGAGATGAAGAACTAGTTTGCACAACCGGATGAAGACACACCTTTTGGACGCCACTTGAAGGAAGCCACTAGGTACTTGAACATTGGAATACCAAGTTTTACCGAGACATACAATGCCACCTTACCAGAAGATGAGCGCTGGATGATTCAAGTACAAGTTCCAGGAAGGACGTTCTCGCCAACTTCTAAGCCCATAGAGTTTTCTTTCGAAGCACCCACCTGGAGTTTAGGCAAGAGCATGGCAGCCCACATTACCATGGGATGCATTGGAGAAGTCTACAACAGGGAGCTAAAAGACACCATCTACCAAATATGTGGGCGCCGAGACGAGCAATGGGAAGTAATCTGCACCAAGAAGGATAGATCCATTGCAGCTTTCATCCAGGAGCTAAACCAGCACATTCGACGTCAGGAAAACCAGATGTGCGCAGATATGATGGAGTTGAAGAAGGCGAAGACCGGGATCATCGAACTAGAGGAAGAACTCAAGTTTACACGCGACGGATATGAGGAGGAAATCAAGACACTACTGGAGAAGAACGACGACCTGGTTAAGAAGATCGGAGTATTCATGGGAGGACCAGCACCGGAAGAAGAAGACGAAGACCCCACTTGCCCGGACAACTACATCATCATCGACGACACCGATTCCGATCCAAGTGATGATGACTACGAAGACGAAGCTGGAGCGGACATCATGGAGTCTTCCACCGATCAAAATTTTTAGATGACCACCATATATTAGTAGTATTTTCCCCCATGTATCTAATAGTTGTTGAGCACTTTTGTGATAGTTCTAGACCGTTTGTATGCCCTTGCTTGATTGATTGAGTGAATTGATTGTGTTTGCCTCATATGCATATGGGTAGTGTTCTCTCATTAGACCTCTTTCTATTCTAATCTCTTCCCTCTAAACCCATCAGATGCCTCCGAGACGTGACCCCGGTTTTGTTTTCCCACCGGAGCTCACCCAGTTGATCCAACAGCAGAATGCCTTGATGCAATTTCTAGTTCAGAACCAGGGCAATAATAACAACAACAACCCTCCGCCAGTGGATAATTTAGCCTGTTTTCTGAGGTTACAGCCGCCGTTGTTTTCCAGCAGCACCGAGCCAATAGTTGCTGATGACTGGCTATGCCGTATTGGAAGGGAGTTAACCACCGCAGGATGCACGGATGCTGAGAAGGTGCGCTTTTCCGCACATCAATTGGATGGACCAGCAGCCGCATGGTGGGAGAATTACACGGCTACTTTTCCTATAGCCAATGTCACTTGGGACCAGTTTCAGCAAGCCTTTCGCACAACCCATGTCTCAACTAGAGCCATGCAGATGAAGAAGCGTGAGTTTCGCAACTTACGCCAGGGGAACCGTACTGTGGCTCAGTACGTGGATGATTTTAGTAAGCTATCACGCTATGCCCCTGATGATGTAGCCACAGATGCGGCGAAGCAGGAGAAGTTCATGGAAGGGCTGAACGATGAGATGAGCATGCGTTGATGGTGGCAACTTTCAACAACTACCAGGAGTTGGTAGATAAGGCCCTTATGATTGAAGAAAGCAGCAGCAGATTGAGAGCCGTAAGAGGAAGTATGGACAAGGGAAATATAATTCAGGAGCTCAACAGAAGCCCCGTTTAACCCCGAACTCGGGAGGACTTGTTCATAACCATGGAGGTCACAACCATACTGGAGGAGGATCGCATAACCACAATGGTGCGAAGAATAGCAATGGGAACGAAGTGAATAACAATCAGAACCGCTCCAACCCATCTACACCCGCCAAAAGAGACCTAAGTCAAGTTAGTTGCTATAAGTGCGGGAAGACTGGGCATTATGCTAATGAATGCCCTGAAGGAAGGAATGGGAACGGAAATGGGAGCGCTGGAAAGAAGCCCAATCCATTCAACAAAGGACAAGTGAACCACGTTAACGTGGAGGAGGTTGAAGAGCAGCCGGACACGGTAATAGGTATGTTTTTGGTTAAGTCATTTACCGCTCTTGTTATTTTCGATACGCGGTAATAGGGGATTTGCGGATAAGTTTAAGTTACCAACCCAAACCCTTAGGACCCCACTTTTAGTGAGCTCACCTGGAGCAGAGTACATGGCTAGCCGATGGTGCACCCAGATACCCCTAACCATTGGCACACATGTTTTTCCATCTGACCTAATTATCTTGGAGTCACAAGGATTGGATGTGATATTAGGTATGGACTGGATGTCGAAGTATGGAGGAAGCATTGACTGTGCTAGTAAGTCGATTTATCTTACCACCCCGGAGGGAAAAATGATTAAGTATGTATCTAGGCATGTGCCTAGGAGGAGCCAAGTGAATACCCTCATGGGAGTTGTGCAGGAGGAAGTGCCTGTAGTAAAGGATTACCCGGATGTTTTCCCAGAGGAGTTACCAGGCATGCCCCCGGAACGAGACATCGAGTTTTTGATAGATCTATTGCCAGGTACAGGGCCAATATCCAAGAGACCCTATCAGATGCCCGCAAATGATCTGGAGGAAATTAAGAAACAGATCAAGGAGTTATTGGAGAAAGGTTACATTCGCAGGAGTTCATCCCCTTGGGGAGCACCAGTACTTTTGATCGAGAAAAAGGATAAATCCCTGAGGATGGGAGTTGATTACCGAGCCTTGAATGAAGTAACGATTAAGAATAAGTATCCATTACCAATGACCAATGATCTGTTTGATCAGTTGCAAGGAGCTAAGGTGTTTTCGAAGATTGATCTATGGTCGGGATACCATCAGTTGAAGATCCGAGAGAAGGATGTACCAAAGAAAGCATTCACCACGCGGTATGGATTATATGAGTATACGGTCATGTCGTTTGGACTGACTAACACCCCTGCCTATTTCATGAGCATGATGAGCAAGGTGTTCATGGAGTATTTGGACAAGTTTGTTGTGGTGTTTATTGATGATATTATGGTATGCTCGAAGAACGAAGAGGAGCACAAGGAGCATTTGCGTTTAGTTCTCGAGAAACTCAGGGAACACCAGTTATATGCTAAATTTAGCAATTGCGAGTTTTGGTTGAAGGAAGTTGGATTTCTTGGGCATGTTATATCAGGAGAGGGTATAGGAGTGGACCCCAGTAAGGTTCAGTCAGTCACTGAATGGTTGGCACCCACTTCAGTTAGCGAGATCGCAGTTTCCTTGGACTCGCAGGATACTATCGGATATTCATTGAAATTTTTTCCAAGATTGCCAAGCCAATGACTGAATTGCTGAAGAAGGATACTAAGTTTAAATGGATAGATGACTGCGAGACAAGTTTTCAGGAGTTGAAGAAACGTTTGACTACAGCCCCAGTGCTAACATTGCCAGATATACATAAGGAGTTCCAAGTTTATTGCAACGCCTCTCGCTAAGGACTTGGATGTGTGCTTATGCAGGACGGAAGAGTTTTTTCGTATGCCTCACGACAACTGAAGCCCCATGAATTAAACTACGCCACGCACGATTTGGAGCTAGCAGCCGTAGTGCATGCATTGAAAACTTGGAGACACTATCTTATTGGAAACCGTTGTGATGTGTACACGGATCATAAGAGTTTGAAGTACATTTTCACCCAGAAGGAGTTGAACCTTAGACAAAGGAGATGGCTGGAGCTTATGAAGGATTACGATATGAAGCTACACTATCATCCAGGAAAGGCCAATGTCGTAGCAAACGCTTTGAGTCGGAAAAGTTACGCTAATATCCTTGAAAGTAAGGGATTGCCCAAGGAGTTAGCTGAGGATATCATGGAACTTCGGTTGGAGATTGTTCCAAGAGGTTTCATTGCAACAATGGAGGTTCAGTCTACATTGTTGGATAAGATTCGAGAAGCTCAGAAGAATGACAGGGAGATTGCTGAGATAAAGGAGAAGATGAGTAAAGGAAAGGCCAAAGGATTTCGAGAGGATGAGCACGATACTTTATGGTTTGAGGACCGAGTTTATGTGCCTAATAACTCAGAGATCAGGAAGTTAATACTTCACGAGGCTCATGACTCACCATACTCGATACACCCCGCAAACACCAAGATGTATTTGGATTCGAAGGAACATTTCTGGTGGACTGGTATGAAAAAGGATATTGCCGAGTATGTAGCTGTATGTGATGTATATCAGAGGGTGAAGGCAGAGCATCAGAAGCCAGCAGGACTACTACAGCCTATGCCGATACCCGAATGGAAGTGGGATAAGCTTGGCATGGACTTTATCACCGGGTTGCCCAGAACCAAGGCAGGATATGACTCAATATGGGTAGTAGTGGATCGCTTCACCAAAGTAGCTCATTTCATCCCAGTCAAAACAACTTACACAAGTGCAAAGTTGGCCAAGATATATATGTCCAGGATTGTATGGTTGCATGGAGTCCTAAGGGCCATCATATCAGATAGAGGAACACAGTTTACTTCAAAGTTTTGGAAACAGCTACACCAGATCCTGGGTACCAGATTGGAGTTCAGTACAACATTCCACCCACAGACGGATGGACAAACAGAGAGAGTCAATCAGATTCTGGAAGACATGCTAAGAGCCTGTGCGCTAGATTATGGATCTAGTTGGGATGACAATTTGCCTTACGCAGAGTTCTCATACAATAATAGCTACCAGGCCAGTTTGAAGATGGCACCGTTCGAAGCTCTGTATGGACGTAGATGTAGGACACCTCTGATGTGGGATGAGGTAGGAGACCGTCAGTTGTTTGGACCAGATTTGATCATAGAGTCGGAGGAGAAGGTTAAACTAATCCGAGACAGATTGAAGATTGCTCAGTCCAGGCAGAAGAGTTATGCAGATTCAAAATGCAAGGAAGTAGCTTATGAAATTGGAGACAGAGCCTATCTACGGGTATCACCCTTGCGAGGAGTGAAACATTTTGGAGTTAAGGGAAAGTTAGCTCCAAGATTTGTAGGACCGTACCGTGTTTTGGAACGGATGGGAGAAGTTGCCTACAAGCTGGAATTACCTGAAGGATTGTTAGGAGTTCATGATGTGTTCCACGTATCACAGTTGAAGAAGTTTCATGCCGAGATGGCCGATATACCGTTAAGAGATAAAGTGCCCCTAGAGGCGATACAGTTGGACAGTAATTTGACTTATGAGGAGAAGCCAGTAAAGATTCTTGACTTTGACAGCCGAGTCACCCGCAGCAAGGTAATCAAGTTTTGTAAAGTTTAGTGGAGCCACCATACCGAGGAGGAAGCCACCTGGGAACGAGAAGATGATATTCGCAAGGACCACCCGCACCTATTTTCTAGCCAACCCGAATCTCGAGGGCGAGATTCATCTTAAGGGGGGTAGGTTTGTAACATCCCAAATTTTCAATTTGGAATGTTATACATATGTCATCCATGCATATCATATTTTATCGCATCTTCGTTCCGCAATCCTCAAAATCCTAAGCAACTCAAGGACCCTCGGGGAGAGTTGGGGATTTTCTGGTTTTCATATTTGATTTCTATCAAATACAGAGAACGAGGATTTTTTATTTTAATTATTTTTCTCTCCAAAAAAAATATTTCATAATAAAAATAAATGAGAGGAGATAATATGACTTCTCCAAAATAATTGAAATATTGGAGGAAAAATGTTAAAATCATTATTTGGATTTTATTTGAGTTTATTTGGATTTTATTTGCATTAGAAAAATTGTACATTTTAAAATTGCATTTTAGAGCCAAGAAAATGTTCATCTCGTTCTAAATATTTCATTTAGGCGGTGAAAATTTGTTTTGGCATTTTAGATTTTTATTTTATTTTATAGGAATTTTTTCGTCATTGGAACTATTTAAAAAACTTCTCATACCGATTGGGCGAAGCCCACCGAGCAATGCCGACCCAACCCAAGACCGCCTTCCCCTCATGTGGCGCCAGCATGCCGACTCTGGAGGAGTCCGAGCGGACTCCACCGCCGCCCGCCTTGGCCCTCCTCCAAGCCGAGCCCCCCCTCTCTTAAATACCGCCCGCCACCACCACCACCACCACCACCATGGGAACCCGACCCGAGCCGGAGCCCGAGCCGAGCATATCATATTTTATCGCATCTTCGTTCCGCAATCCTCGAAATCCTAAGAAACTCAAGGATCCTCGGGGAGAGTTGGGGATTTTCCGGTTTTCATATTTCATTTCTATCAAATACTGAGAATGAGGATTTTTTATTTTAATTATTTTCTCTCCAAAAAAATATATTTCATAATAAAAATAAATGAGAGGAGATAATATGACTTCTCCAAAATAATTGAATTATTGGAGGAAAAATGTTAAAATCATTATTTGGATTTTATTTGAGTTTATTTGGATTTTATTTGCATTAGAGAAATTGCACGTTTTAAAAATTGCATTTTAGAGCCAAGAAAATGTTCATCACGTTCTAAATATTTCATCTAGACGGTGAAAATTTGTTTTGGCATTTTTAGATTTTTATTTTATTTTATAGGAATTTTTACATCATTGAACTATTTAAAAAAACTTCATACCGACCGGGCAAGCTCACCGAGCCAGGGCGGCCCAACCTCGCCGCCATTATTCGCCTCAAGGCTGCGCCACGGCCGACTCGGAGGAGTCCGAGCCGGACTCCACCGCCGCCCCGCCTTGGCCCTTCCTCCAAGCCGAGCCCCCCCCCCCTCTCTTAAATACCGCCGCCCTGCCGCCACCACCACCCACCACCACCGCCGCCGGAACCCGACCCGAGCCGGAGCACGAGCCGAGTCCCGCCGCCGCCTCTTGCCGCGCCGCCTCCGTCGCCGAGCCCCGCCGCCCACGCCACCCCCCTTGCCGAGCCCGCCTCGCGGACCTCTCGCGGAGGTATCCGCGGATCCGAGACCGCGGATTTTTTAAACCGTATGGTTTATTTTCCGAAATCCTAGTTTCGCGTTTTTCTAAATAGATCAGTTTTCTCCGGTTTATTTATTTAGCGGCGTTATTCGTTCATTCGTTTAAGCGAACGCGTTGTTCGTTTAGATCCAGATAACGAACGTTCGTTCGTTAGTCTGTTCGTCAGTTTTTCTTTTTCCCGGATTTATTCCGCGATTTTTCTGATCGTGATTTCTGATCCGATCTTAGTTTCTGTTTATCTTTTCGCTCGTTTATCAGAATCAGGTGATTCAAGTGCTTAGAGTTTCGCCTCGAAACCCTCTTTCTGAATAATCAACTCAAACAAGTTTTTTCCTATGTAAAATTTGACCCTAGTTCAGAATTAGTAAATGGATCTTGTTTCTTTCGCTTTTGAGTTTTGTCGCTTCGTTTGGTTTGATTCTTTTTGCAAACCGGAGTTCTTAAGTTGAACTTTCTGGTCAACCTCTTTTAGTTGAGTTTTACCTGTTCATCATTGCTTGTTGCTTATGTATGTTATTGTTTGCTAGCGATAGAATTCCCGGAGTGCGAAGCATGTTACTACGAGTATCTAGGATTCACGGATCGTCAGCAAGGCAAGTAACACATTGATCATACTCTTTTCATACCCAGTTTTTATGCATTAGCTCAATCCTCAAACATTGCATGATTAGGATATCATTAATTTGTGGGTTGGGAAGTAGTTGTTGAGGTAGAACCTATTGCCCTGTTACTATCAAACCCTTGGGAGTTACTTCTACGTTTGCTTATAATGCTATGCTATGCTTGTAGACGTGGTTTGGGTTTGAGTGTATCCATGACAGATGTGAGTTGGTTAATTAATGGTTTACTTAAGGTGGCAACTTAAATACACATCTGGGTGGATTGAGGTACCTGGGTATTCCAGGATTGCCTTTTTTTTATGGACTGCCACCCAGGCTCAAAGGGAACTGAGATTATTCATGCTAGAAACTTCCATGTGCAGCCACAAACTATTATGGGCTCTAGCATAGTTGAGTAAGTTACGTGAAGCTCTTGAAGAGGTAGATCAGCGGTAGTGGGTTTCAGAGGTTTGGTATGGTCTACCCGAGTAGAGAGTTAATGTTTACGAAGACTATGTCTCGGTCATCCGTTTCTCAAACACCATGTAGTGCGAGAAATCAACGGAGGCGATCGAGTCTTGTGGGGAAAAGTCATAAACCTCTGCAGAGTGTACAATCTAATCATGGTTAGCCGTGTCCCCGGTTATGGACAATTTTGAGTATCTAGTACTTGAGTATTCACATGTATCTCATCACTCTTAAATTAATATTGTTGGTATGTAAACTACTTTAATTGGGATTGAGAATGCTGTCAACCATTCTCAATGATGTTTCAACCACCATGATAGTTAAATAAAAAACTATTCCTTTGTTGTAGGGAAAAATTGGCTTTTCGCAAAACAATAACCATAGAGCTTTCCACCAGCCAAATATGCATGTAGTGATAGCATTATTTTGCTCTTGCTCTACTGTGTTATATTGCCAGCATATTCCATGTGCTGACCCGTTCTCGGGCTGAAACGTATTATGTTGCAGACTTTTCAGACGAGGAGTAAGGTTCGATAGGTCATTGCCGTGCAGCTCAGCCATGCCGTTGGAGTTGATGGACTCACTTTATCTTCCAAGCCTTCCGCTGTTATCACATTAGATGGCCTTAAGCCATATTATTGTAATAAGTTCTCTTTTGAGACATCGATGTAATAAGTGTGTGATTGCTACTCTGTTATAAATCCTTCGAGTACTGTGTGTGTCAGCATTACCGTTCCAGGGATGACACTGAAACACGGAGACTTGACCATCTGAGGTCGGGTCGCTACAGCATCTTAATTCCTGTAGAGGAAGAGATGTCATTTGGTGCATAGGATAGGAATTTTTCCATTGAGTCTAGGCTAATATTTTTTTCACTCTAAAATGTGAAGGATTGATTCCTATCCTTCATAGGAATAGGAATCCACTAGCAAAATATGCCCGTGCGTTGCAACCGGAAAAAAATGTGGACCTCTACTCAATAGTTATTCCTGAATACCCCCACATGCATATGCCCTCTATTTCAATATAACGTTCCATCCGAGTTGTCATTTATCATTTTTCTTGAACTCGTCTAGTGGTGTCACATGATCATAAAAAGTCTGAATGTGGTCAATTCCTTGGCAACGAGCTCGGCCACTGCACCGCTCAACTATCATTGAACCGTGCCACCCCCACATAATGCTTAGACAAATATCGTCAACCTGGAAGTGAGTGCTGCCCTCTGTGAGACCCTCCCGGGACCTGGTCCATATACAACCCCCCTACACATGCTCACTTTGAACTTGTAATGTTGTGGACTTGTCTCATGAAGAACGGGCATGTCCTGCACTTGTATCGCCTAAATAAGGTCTAAACGGTGTTGGTACATAACATGATTATTTGAACTATACACACATGTATAGATACTGGCTAAGTAAACTTAATAAATAAACTGTTAGTCACCCTCGATGGAAACTGAATTATTAAAGATCATGTTACATGATTGCCGGCGAAATTAAAAAAGTTGCATGGACAGTGTCGCGGAGTACGTGTGTGTGTGTGTGTGTGTGTGTGTGTGTGTGTGTGTGTGTGTGTGTGTGTGTGTGTCGGTCCATGGCAATGCTGGCGTCCTTTTTGTGCTCCTCCCCTATTTATTTTTTGCTTCATTTCTTTCACAACTAGCCCACTTGTCAGCCCACAATCCTGAAATTCTTCCTTCCTTCATTTATAATTTCATAGCCCACGCAAAGAGATAGCCTTCAAATTCTTTCCTATACCCACAAATCTGCCTCAAATTCCTTCCTTTAATACACAAGTATTCGTAACGTCCTCAATTCCTTCCTTTAATACACACACGTGTTATTTCTTTCCTTTTATAGCCACAAATCAGCTCAAATTTCAGTCTTCCCTCTTGTCCGCTTTCTCATGACCCTTTTTTTAGGCAACTTGCTGATAGTACATGAGACTTGTTTGTATATAAATTGATACGGATCTTTTTAAAGCAACGATGTGGGACTAATTTCAATGGAAATAACTTGTCTTTAGTTGGTTGTTGTGCTGTTCCACGGGACATGAGGTCATGAGTTCGATCCTCAGTAGCTATTTTTCTCACGCGCGGCCCAGAAGAGGCCTGGCTGGCTATGTGGCCCAAATACAGATAGTTTTTTTGTGTGGATCGAGAGTAGAGCTGGCGGACGTTTTTTTTAATCCGGTCGATGGTTTGGCTGACGGACGAAAACGTACGAATTTTTTGGGAGGAAGAAGCGTTCAACCCCTTATTATTAGGTAAAAGATTCCTACAAACCAAAGGGCTTCAAAGTAATTTTTCCTTTGCAAATCCTATCCAATGGAATTCCTATAAAATTCCTACAAACCAAAGGAGGCCGAATGTATCTGTGTCGACTATTGTCTGATCGATCGCTAAGCATACAATTTTAGGAGCTTGGGCTATTGGCCGGTTGACGACGGATTAGTATAAGCATACCACGAGCTCATCACCCCCAACGTTTCTCTTCGGTGAGTGTTTTGCAAGTACTATATGTCGCACAGTGCCTAGGCTACCAACACCAAGAATCATCAAACAAGCCCTGATGATATGATAAACAGTTCAAACTTACATCTAAGCATGCCATGTATTACATCAAAAGCTGGTGAGGATACATATGTTTCCACAACTCGGAGAGGGTTCGCATGATTCACTATCAAACAAAAGTAGCAAGTACCGCCCACACAAGACAGTACACTATACCTAAGATGGTTTGATAACACGCATCATTCTTGTAATTGAACACAAAGCAAACTACCCTGAAGGATTAGTGTCGGTGTCAAAACCGGCGGATCTCGGGTAGGGGGTCCCGAACTGTGCGTCTAGGCGGATGGTAACAGGAGACAAGGGACACGATGTTTTTACCCAGGTTCGGGCCCTCTCGATGGAGGTAATACCCTACTCCTGCTTGATTAATATTGATGATATGGGTAGTACAAGAGTAGATCTACCACGAGATCAAGGAGGCTAAACCCTAGAAGCTAGCCTATGGTATGATTGTTGTTCATCCTACGGACTAAAACCCTCCGGTTTATATAGACACCGGATAGGTTAGGGTTACTGAGTCGGTTACAATGGTAGGAGATCTACATATCTCAGATCGCCAAGCTTGCCTTCCATGCCAAGGAAAGTCCCATCCGGACACGGGACGAAGTCTTCAATCTTGTATCTTCATAGTCTTGGAGTCCGGCCGTGATGATAGTCCGGCTATCCGGACACCCCCTAGTCCGGGACTCCCTCAGTAGCCCCCGAACCAGGCTTCAATGATGATGAGTCCGGCGCGTTGATTGTCTTCGGCATGGCGAGGCGGATTCTTCTCCAAATTCCATATACTTGTCGAATAGTGTCCGGCTTCTGATAAATGCTGCGCTCCTCGGCTTCTACGCCCAATAATGACCATCTTCCACATGTTTGAATGAATGCGAAAAGCCAGGGTATTTTTACGATTACCCCCCTTGCCGCGCAAATGAGCCGCCTATAAAAGGGGCAAGGATTTAGATCTGAGTCACACCATCCCCCCTTTGCGAGCTTTCATCGGAGCGCCTCCGATCAAAGCCCATTCCATCATGGACAGTCGACGCGGTCCACCTCTCGCGCTCCCAGCCCCCAGCCAGGAAATTGGGAGAGATGCTCAGTCCCGCATAGCGAGCTAGTTATACTCCAAGCCAAGGGATTTCTCCCCCCGGCCTTCATGGTCCCGGTTCAAGCCGGACTTGCCACCTACAAGGGCGGAAAGCAAGCGGAGAGCGTCCCCGATCCCTCTAAAGGAGAGCAGGTATGCTTCGTCTCTTATCTAGTAAGAGGACTCGGATTTACAATCCATCCGTTTCTCCGGGGGCTCCTGGAGTTCTACGGCCTCCAGTTGCACCATCTTACTCCTGCCTCCATCTTGCACATCGCGGGCTTCGTGGCCCTTTGCGAACTGTTCTTGGGCGCCAAGGCTCATTTCGGGCTATGGAAGAGAATATTCTGCCTAGTACCCCGTTCTCATGAGGGGTCAATATATCAAGTGGGCGGAGCCGAGCTATGGCGCATCGCCGGGACCGGATACCTATCCGGAACCCCAAAGAAGCGTCCAAGACCTGGCCTTGAATGGTTTTACTTGGAGGGCGCCCCTCTCGGATCCTATTCGGATCGGCCTCCGGAGTTCAGCAATGCTCCTCTGTAGAAGCGCCTAAGCTGGCGCCTCGGAGCCCCCGAAGAGAGGATGACCGGGATGTCCTTTATTTGATGAGCGAATAAGGTTCTTGGCTCATGACGGATTGACCATGATAGGAGTCATGGCAATCTGCATTATGAGGGGAGTGCAGCCGCTCCAATACAGGGGCCACCCCATGTGGGACTTCAACGGGGAGGACGATGCCACCCGCAATGGCTGCAAAGGGCCAGGATCGGTCACCGAACTGGCGAAGATCTTGTCTGCCATGTATAACGGGGAGGAGGAGGATTTCCTCCATGTCAGTCCACTGAAGGAGTTTTCTTCGAATAATCCTCGAAGCTGGGTAAGCAAACATCTTTGTGACCTATCCGATCCATGTTCCCATGGTTAAATATCTTATTTCATGGTTTTCAGCAGAACTGCTGGCTGGACTGTGGAGAAGATACACAGCCCGCCCCACAACCCGAGGATCCGAAGCGGTCCCTCGATCTGACCTCCGAAGAGGATCCGGATATAAAGGTGGAGTTGGTCGACGGGGTATTCCACCAACTTAGCATCGACAATGCTTTGGTTGCCATTACGGCTGATTACCGAATACTTCCAGCCTCACGTAATGGCGAGACCGAGATCCCAAAACCCTGATAATGACCCATCCATGCTTATTTTTGATCACCGTATACCAATGGTGCTTCGCAGGGGGTACCTTCGAGGCAGGAAGCCGAGCCCGCGGTGGCTGACCAACAAAGGGCGGTGCGGCCCCGCAGGCTAAAAAGAAGTGCGGTTTGGATTGAAACTCCGCCGCAACGGTATGGCATGTCAGCATACTCCCGGGATTGATTCCTGGAAGGCGTCTTGACGCTGGTGCTCTTTCGGGAAAAAAGCGCTCGCCGGATCGAGTCCGGAGAGGTTATAAACGAACCTTCACCGCCATGGTTCAAAGCCGGGTCCGAGGCGAGGCGAGCACGAGACGTCGTCGGATGCTCCTCCCGCGAGAGGATGCCGACAGGCTGTCCGCCACCAACTCCGAGTTGGAGGCGCCTTGAATCACAGGCGCCACGGACAGTTCTTCGTGGCGCATGTTTCTCCCGGAGACCTTGAATGCCTTCGATTGGAGATCGCACCTCCGTGCAGCTCAAGATGGTCTAGCGAGCCACGGAGCAGTATGTAAAGGACATATGGGTAAGAAAATTTGACAGTTATATATGCCAGTAGCCCCCGAGACTTAAAATAGTTAGAATAACTGATTTAAGGATCATTTGTTATGCAGGATCTTACAGAAAAGAATACCCAATTGTCCCAGGAGCTTGAAGAGTGCAATGCCTAACTTGAGGCCGCACTAGCCGCTACAGGGGGAGCCGCAGAGACCCCCACTGGTAATATACACTTTAAAAGATAAATAGTTTATGGAGTGCGGCGGGTGTATAAATCTGAGAAAAACATTGCAGATGGCGCCGGACTGGATCCGGACAAGCAACAGCTCTTGCGCCAGCTAAAGGCCGGCGAGAGCGTGCTTACGAGGGTGCGGCAGGAGAAAAATGACCTCCAGGATGCCAACACCAAGCTGGGTGAGGAACTAAAAGATGTTTGTGCCCACATGTCTAACTCCGTAAAGGAGAATCGGCAGCTTCATCGCGGCATTTTCAGTAAGTGCTTGAGCGAACTTTGAAAGAGTTCGGCGAGGAAGGCGACTAACATAAACATGTATGTAGGTTTGCTGACAGGTTGTCCTGAGGAGGAGATGCCCGATTCTTGGTGATCTTCTTCCCGAATTGCTTCATTTGCATTTAACGAGTCCGCAGGTGATGAAAGGCATCGGCCAGAGCCTTGTGGCCATCTATCTCCCCTGCTCAAGGCATTGGGGAGCTGGCAGAGGCGGCTTGAGGAGCACGGCGGCGCTTCCGTCTATGGAAGATATCGGCCTGCCGTCAAAGCGCCGAGGAGGCTGGGCCATGGTAAAGACGCGATTCACGGTGACCCAAACCACATGGCCGACGTCGGACTGTGGGGGCTGATGGGATGGAGATCCTCTGTAAGTTAGTGTACGGCCAAGTAGAATTGGCCGCCAAGTATTCCCAACAAGATTGTAAATTAGATAGCCTATTAGATGGCGTTGAGGAGAATACAATGAGTCGAGTTGACTATGTAAAATATGACATAAAAAAATGTCTTCTAGCGGATTGTAGATCGTTTGTCGTCGGACCTTTTCGCTTCAACCTCGGGACCCAATAGTCCGGAGTGTGTCCGAATACCTTCGTGGTTATATAAGAACCAGGGGTATGCATGGAGACAAAGGCGTAGGGGTCATTGTTGCTGTATCGACAAGTGCCCAACTAGTTATGTTATATTACATGGGTAGTAAGAAACATCTTCCAGGAGAATAGTTCCGTTAAGGGTTCCTTTATTTGGGATGCATGCCCTAAAGTGCATGTCAAAGCTGCTATGAAAGCGAGAAAATCATCCAGGGGCAGATGGGTAAATAGTTAAAATCATCTTTTAGTTCACCGACCGAATATTCCCTTAAGAACGCTAGCTTTCGGCTTCACCCGGTCGAGGTACATCCGGTGACCAGCGATAACAATCACAGAGGTGCTCCCTTTACCACCTAGTCGAACAATCGGGAACGTAGGGGTAAGCATAGGAGCCAGGCAACCCAGCTTGGCAAAAACTTAAGTCATATCGATGCATATAAGGGTGAATAAAAGGTACATGCGGAAGTTTAACGCATGTGTTGGGCATGAAGCCCGTATAAATAAGCTTCTGTTAAAGAAGCCCCCAGGTATAGTGAGCGCGGACAGCGCGTCACGTGTGTGCGAAAAAAGCGCAAACGAGCCTCTAGAGGCTTCAAGAAGAAGAAGGAGGAGGAAGGAGAGAAATAAAAGACAGCAAAAATAAAAAATGTGGACGGAGGAAGGAGACGAACTTGGAGTCCGGCACTTAGGCGTAGAATCTTCGTAGACGGGCTGCGTTCCATGGGTTCGGCTCGAGTCGGTTATCCGATGCGTTTCGCAGACGGTATGCTCCGCCGGTCAGGACCTGGTCGATGATGAAGGGACCTTCCCATTTGGGCTTGAGTTTTTCCTTTTTCTTGTCCGGCAGGCATAGAACTAGTTCGCCAACGTTATAAGCTTTGGCCCGTACTTCCCTGCTTTGATATCTTTGAGACTGCTGTTGATGGAATGCGGAAGGAGCTTTTGCCATGTCGCGCTCCTCCTTCAATGCGTCCAAACTGTCCTGCCGATCAAGCTCGGCTTCTCTTTCTTCATACATGCGCACGCGAGGTGAGTCATGTATTATGTCGCAGGGCAAGACCGCCTCTGCGCCGTACACCATGAAGAATGGTGTGTATCTGGTAGTACGATTCAGCGTGGTCCGCAGCCCTCAGAGTACGGAGTCGAGCTCCTCAACCAAGTGCGTGTTAGATTCCTTGAGGAACCGCACTAGTCTGGGTTTAATGCCGCTCATGATTAGACCATTTTCCCGTTCGACTTGGCCGTTGGTTTGAGGGTGATAGACGAAGGCGTAATCGAGCTTGATGCCCATGTTTTTGCACCATAATTTGACCTCATCGGCCGTGAAGTTGGTGCCGTTATCAGTGATGATACTGTGGGGGACACCGTAACGGTGAACTACCCCTGATATGAAGTCTATCACTGGTCCAGATTCGGCCGTTTTAACAGGCTTGGCCTCTATCCATTTGGTGAATTTATCCACCATGACCAATAGGTATTTTTGCTTGTGGGTTCCTCCCTTGAGGGGTCCAACCATGTCAAGCCCCTGACATGACGGCCAGGTGATAGGTATAGTTTTAAGGCGGTGGGTGGCATGTGGCTTTGGTTAGCAAAAGGCGGCAACCGACGATCGCTGGACTAAGTCCCTCGCATCTGCCGGGCCGTCGGCCAATAAAATCATGTACGGAAGGCCTTGCCTACAAGGGCCGGGCTGCGGCGTGGTGCCCACCCAGTCCGGCATGAATTTCAGCAGGAGGTTTCGCCCTTCCTCTTCGGAGATACATCTTTGAAGGACTCGGTAGTGATTTTCTTATAAAGCTCTCCTCATGGACTTTATAGGCTTTAGGCGCCGTACTATGCAGCGAGCCTCATTTTGGTCTTCGGGAATTCCTGCCTAGTTAGGTAGGCTAGGAATGGTTCAAATCCACGGGCGATAACCGCCATTATTTCGTGAGCGAGGGTGTTATCTCGGGCGAGCCTCCGGTTATGTCGAGTGTTCGCGTCAGCGGTGCGGTTGGGTGCGGGCGATATTGCCGGACTCCCTTCCCATAATGCGGATGGCTTGAACAACCGTTCGTAAAGATATTGGGTGGGGCGGCATCGCGTTTTGCACCGATGCGTGCCAATATATCCGCCGCTGGTTGTTATCCGGGCTATATGATGAAATTCGAGCCCTTGAACCGTCTTGACATTTTAGGACTGCATTGCGGTATGCTGCCATTTTCGGATCTTTGGCATCAAAGTCTTTGTTTATTTGAGAGATTGCGAGGTTCGAATCCTCGTGCACCTCTAGGCGTTGAATGCCCATGGAGACTGCCATCCGGAGGCCGTGCAGAAGGGCCTCGTATTCGGCTGCATTGTTGGAGTCCGTATACATTATCTGAAGGACGTATTGGACTGTGGCCCCGATTGGGGATGTCAGGATGACGCCAGCCCCCAGGCCGGCCAACATTTTGGAGCCTTCAAAGTGCATGATCCAATTGGAGTATGCGCCATACTCTTTAGGGAGTTCGGCTTCGGTCCATTCGGCCACGAAGTCGGCCAAAACCTGCGACTTAATAGCTCGTCGTGGCTTATAAGTTATATCGAATGGAAGGAGCTCTATGGCCAATTTAGCAATCCGGCCCGTCGCGTCGCGGTTGTTTACTTCGGAGGCTACCGTTATCGAACACTCTTGAAAGTAGTGTCGCAGCTTCCGGGATGCCATGAACACCGCATATGCTATCTTTTGATAGTGTGGGTACCGGGACTTGCATGGAGTTAGGACAGTGGACACATAATAAACCGGTTTTTGAACAGGGAACCGGTGTCCGTCCGTTTCTCGTTCGACAACGAGCACCGCGCTGACAACTTGATGTGTTGCGGCGATATATAATAGCATTGGTTCGCCCACGTTGGGCGCGGCCAGGACCGGATTTGTTGCCAAAATGGCCTTTATTTCTTCGAGTCCGGCTGTGGCCGCATCCGTCCACTCGAAGTGTTCGGTGCGGCGGAGGAGGCGGTAAAGAGGTAACGCCTTTTCCCCCAATCGGGAAATAAAGCGGCTTAGAGCCGCTACGCATCTTGTCAATTTTTGTATTTGTTTGAGGTCTTTTGGAATATCCAATTGTGACAGAGCTCGGATCTTCGCTGGGTTTGCTTCAATTCCTCTACCGGACACAATGAAGCCCAGGAGCTTTCCGGCTGGAACGCCGAAGACGCATTTTCCGGATTGAGCTTGATGTCATATTTTCGAAGATTGTCAGATATGAGCCTCAAGTCGTCCACTAGAGTTTCGACGTGCTTGGTTTTGACGACCACGTCATCTACATATGCTTCTACTGTTTTGCCGATCTGGTTTGCCAGACATGTCTGGATCATGCGCTGATATGTTGCGCCGACGTTTTTGAGCCCAAAGGGCATTGCACTGAAGCAGAACGGGCCGTATGGAGTGATGAATGCTGTTGCAGCTTGGTATGGCTCCGCCATCATGATTTGGTGGTAGCCAGAGTACGCGTCGAGGAAGCACAATGAGTCGTGTTCTGCTGTAGCGTCAATGATTTGATCAATTCGAGGGAGGGGGAAGGGATCCTTTGGGCAAGCCTTATTAAGGTCCTTGATATCAACACATAGGCGCCAGGATTTATCCTTCTTTGGTACCATCACCAGGTTTGCTAGCCAGTCCGGATGTTTTATATCTTTGATGAATCCGGCTTCCAAAAGTTTGGTTAGCTCCTCTCCCATGGCCTGTCTCTTGGGTTCGGAAAAGCGCCGAAGAGCCTGTTTGACTGGTTTGAATCCTTTTAGGATATTTAGGCTGTGCTCGCCGGTGGCGTGGGATTCTGGCATGTCACGAAGGGTGCCGAGCAAAGATGTCCCGTTTTCTTGTAGAAATTCTCGAAAGTCTGGCGTCTACATCAGGGTTTAATTGTGCCCCAATGGAGGCCGTCTTTGCAGGTCCGTTGAGTGGACTTGGAATTTGACTATTTCATCCGCTGGTTTAAAAGAGGTGGACTTGGATCTTTTATCAAGTATCACATCGTCCCTGTTCACCGTGGAGCGCATCGCAGATGAGTTCCTCGGCCGCTAGGGCCGGATAGTGCCTCGAGGGCTAGTGCGGCTGTCTTGTTTTTTCGCTGAGTGCTATGTTTGGATCACTAGCGAGAGTGATGATTCCGTTAGGTCCGGGCATTTTGAGCTTCTTGTACCCATAATGGGGTATAGCTTGAAAAATTGTGAATGCCTCTCGTCCTAATAAAGCATGATATCCGCTGTTGAACGGGGCCACTTGAAATGTGACCTCCTCGGACCTGTAATTGTCCGGCGAGACGAACACTACGTCCAGCGTGATTTTTCCTGTGCAGCATGCTTCCTGGCTGGGGACTATTCCTCTGAATGTTGTGCTGCTTCGCTCAATGCAGTTCCAGTCTATTTCCATTTTTCTGAGGGTTTCCTCATAGATGAGGTTTAGTCCGCTGCCGCCATCCATGAGTACCTTAGTAAGGCGAAAGTCGTCCACTATCGGGCTGAGGACCAATGCGGCTAGTGCCCGGGCAGTTTGGAATTTAGGTTCGTCACTGGCATTAAAGGTAATAGCAGTGTCACTCCATGGATTTATTGTTGCTACTAGGTAGACTTCGGCAAGGTTGCGGAGTGTTCGTTTTCGCATGTTATTTGATGCGAAAGTCTCGAAGACTGTTAACACCGTACTGGTGTTGCTGGGCTGGGATTCCGAAGCTAGAAACTCTTCGCCACTTTTGGCCACCTGCCGTAGTATCCAACATGCTCGAAGGCTATGAGTTGGAGTGGCACCGTCTGTGCTATGAATTTTGCAGGGTCCGTTTAGCCAACCCTCCAAAGACGGTCCGTACCCTTTAGGGGTTTTGGTTTTTGGTATTTAACCGGGTGCTTGATAATGATGCACCCTTTTGTTTCGAGACTTAGGGATGTATTCGGGGCGGATTATCCCAAAATTTACTTTCGCTTCCAGCGCTCTCCATCGCACAAGATACTTTTGTACTATGGTCACCAAGTCAGCAAAGCGTGTAATTTATGACGTTTTATGGCGTTTAGGATGCCCTTGTCCGTACAATTATTGCATAAGATTGGGATTCGTCCTCCTCTCGGCGATCCTTTATCCTGTTCATAACCGGGAGAATCGGCCCGATAATGATGTCTTTGTTTGACGGGCTCTTGCGAATTCGAGAGAGATCGCTAATGTTTGGGTGGGCGGGTGGCACTAAATCCGGAACCCCATCCAATTTAGGACTCAGGGGCCGAGAAGTTTCCGAACTCGGAAGTTTGGATTTTTGAGTGCTATCCAATGAATCCGACCCGCCGCCTGACTTTAGGTTCAGGGCTTGATCGACATCCAACCTCCGCGGGAATCCGGCAAGGAGGGATCGGGAATCCGGACGTAGCTAGTCCTTAAGATAAAAGAAGAATCGCCGCATTGCTCCTCTATCACAGCAACGTGATGGGTAGCCTGGGGAGAGTTGATCTCTCTCAGATCGGTTTTAGGCCCGATCCGGTAGTAGTCTGTGGCGACTCCCAGTGCGGCGATTCGATCCAAGAGCTCGTTTACGGAGGAGAGCTCGATCGGATCTAATTGTTCGGCAAGTTCTGAATTGACATGAAGATTGGTTTTGATGACCTGAGAGGTCATCGTCGGTATGATGGCGGATGGCGGTCATAAGAAAACCACCTAGCGAAGAGTCGGCCAGCGCCAAGGCTCCTTTAGCGATAATATCGTCTTTAAAGGCGAGATGAGGCATCCTACCGATGGCGGCGACAGAGGAACTCTCAATGAAAGCACCAATGTCGGTGTCAAAACCGGCGGATCTCGGTAGGGGTCCCGAACTGTGCGTCTAGGCGGATGGTAACAGGAGACAAGGGACACGATGTTTTTACCCGTGTTTGGGCCCTCTCGATGGAGGTAATACCCTACTCCTGCTTGATTAATATTGATAATATGGGTAGTACAAGAGTAGATCTACCACGAGATCAAGGAGGCTAAACCCTAGAAGCTAGCCTATGGTATGATTGTTGTTAGCCCCACGGACTAAAACCCTCCGGTTTATATAGACACCGGATAGGTTAGGGTTACACAGAGTCGGTTACAATGGTAGGAGATCTACATATCCGTATCGCCAAGCTTGCCTTCCACGCCAAGGAAAGTCTCATCCGGACACGGGACGAAGTCTTCAATCTTGTATCTTCATAGTCTTGGAGTCCGGCCGTGACGATAGTCCGGCCGTGACGATAGTCCGGCTATCCGGACACCCCCTAGTCCGGGACTCCCTCAATTAGCACGACCAACTATTTCTTGTCATCGATCTCTCAGGCAATGAGCACAGCACAGATAGCGGCATGGGAATTGATCTCTGGGGTGATGTCCACCGCAATATTGGAATCTATCTCTGGGGCGATGTCCATAGGATGGACAGTGGCATCGGAATCGATCTCCGGGGCGATGTCAGCAGGATGGACCGCGACATCAAAAACGATCTCTAGGGCATTTTCCACAGGACAGGCCGCGACATCGGAATCATCAAGGACATCCACCGGCACCTGCACAATCCTAACATATTAGCAAGCACATTGCAAATAATCAAAAACCACAACTATGGTAAGCCATTATTCTTTACCTTGTGCAGCTCACACGGGGTATCCCATCCCTCCGGGGGCCATCTCCTCGTCCTCGATGGGGGTCATCACCTTGCCAGGGGATTACTGCTTCTGAACGACGACTATCTCCTCAAACTCGTCCTTGAGCCTCGCATAGGTGGCCATTAGAGTTTCTGGGGTAGGCAGGGTGGGGCCCTTGCTGTTCTTCCAACTTTCTTTGAGGAGTTCGTCTGCCAACGTCATCAACTCTTTGGCCAATGCTTGTTTCTTGGAGTTCTTTGTCTCCATGGGTTGGCCTGCCAACATGGTCAACTCGTTGGTCGGTGCTTGCTTCCTGGAGACTTGCCCTAGTGCTCTAGGATCCATTAATGAACTAACAAACAAAAAGCAATCGAAAGGAAACCACAATCGCAATGAAAACGGGAGAAGAATAGGCTGTGAGAATCGGTCGGTGCTTCGCAAAAAGAAGATTCTTGGAATGAAAATATAGTAGCATCACTGATTCCCCCACCTTTCCTTCCTCAGTACAGAAGAAAAATGGCAGAAGTGAGTAGCCTGGAGTGAGGTTTTCTTCAACAAAGGAGAGAAAGGGCTTCAACGAGCGTTCCAGTGAAATGATAGTTGCTGCAGTCCAACTTCGAGGCCACTTTACCACTGCTAGTAAAGGTGTGGGTTTTGTGATATGACGGGTCATGATGGCCACATCGGGGTGACCGATGAGTCTTGACTGTAGCACCTCGATGTGATTTGGTGGATGGCACGCGGGCCCGGGTGCTTTGTGATATGCTTTGATGCTTTGATCTTTTGTAGGGTGTATGAAGGGTGCATGAGTCCACACTAGCTTAACATGAGTACACTAGGAGCAAGCATGAGAAGAGCATGCATGAAGAGGGGTGCTGGGATAAGCATGCACGAAGAGGGAACAACTATGCTGAGATGAGAATGAAAGCAAACACACTATGGCGAGCGTTTGCAACTGCCATTTTCGGATTGCGCTTGGCTCTTCGCCTCTTCGAGAATACGAACAATGATGCTACTACTACTTCTACGGTATCGAATCCACTGCTACATGTCCTTCCACCGCGTGCGGGAGGGATAGCTTGTTGTATACCCTATATTTGTTGCAACCTCTCACATTTACCCCACCACAAATTAAAATATATATTCCTATCTTGACCAGATGAGCATGCAAGCTACAATCACCAGGATGACAGGTAGAGCCAGAAGATTATTTTAATAAAAAAAGCATGGAGCTGACCCCAACGATTTTAAGCTTACAGGCACGGTACACGCTATCCTAGACTACTCTACACCTGAAACTGCCACACGAGCGTCCGGGCTGCGCTTGGCTCTTCGCCTCTTCGGGAAGTCGAACAATGATGGAGTACTACTGCAATGGAGGAGTACTACAGTATGCTTCTGGCCATCTGACACTGATTGAACTGCTGCATGTCCACTGCGTGCGGGAGGGAGATCGTGTAGCGAACGAAAGCTTCTCCTAGTCCTGCCAGCCACCACGCTCATGGGCGAGTGAGGGACGTAGCTTCATTGACTTAGTGCTCCTGCCTTTGCATGTATGACAGATGGTCCCAACAGGTGGGTGGCCCACCAGTCATGCAGCCAAAGGCACGTGCGGTTAAGGCGAGAGGGCGTTGTAGTAATCAAACTTCTTGGTCTTGTACGAGTTGACGCGACACATCAAAGCACTGCACTCGATATATTTCAATAATTTGCGTTTATCGATGCATTAATTACAACACATGCATGCATGCTGTGACTCTCCTTTTGATACTTGCATGTGTTGATTTAATGCACCTTGCCATATTCTGACTATAAATTTAATTAACCAAATGTTCATGCATGTCACAAAAAATTACATAATTGAAAACTATGTTCAAATACTAATCAAACGATATAATCTTTGTTCACATGCACTAACATTTTGCGAGTTAAATCTTTGGTCAAAATTTAGCACCAATTACAAAGGGGCCCAATAAATATTGTAGTCTCACATTTTGTTTTGAGGATACTCCCACATAGAAAATATAAATAATAATGCATGTTGGGGCAGCCCACATTTCTGATAATTTTAGCCGTGGGCTTGTTCACAAATTTTATGTGGCACCCCGGCTCAGAGCGACCGGTTTACCCTGCATTGCCAACCCAGAGATCATGTATTCTAGCAACACGCAACATATTGGTACAGAAAACAACCGCTTTATTGATGCTAGCGGAACAGGGTTTACATTACAACAGCTGTCGAGGCCAAGCGGCACACTAGGTGCGGCTGAACAATATGTACATTATTTAGTGAACATAAAGGGGCCTCGATCCGAACAACTACGTGGCAGCGGAATAACTTCGTAGTGGAAGCTCCATATCACAGGGACACCGATGTGGACACGATGTAGACTCGAACAGCGCTCCTTTCCAACGAGACTTTCCTGAAATCTGGCATGACACGCCAGGTCAGTACATTGAATGTACTTGCACTCACAACAGGCATAATCATAATGAAAAACAATATCATGATAGTTAACCGATTATTGATAATGCAACACTATGTGTCAACATGCTGTGATCATGCTCGAACGTCCCTCAGGACAACTTACCAACCGTGATCATCCTCGGATCACAAACACACCACCAACGTGGTATCATAAACACACCACCAACGTGGTCTTTAACAAAATGACTCGTGATCCTTACGGCGATCACAACCACGACCAATATCTGGTCCCAATTTTCTCGATGGCCTTTCTGCCATCCTCGACAATGCAAGGTTTACAACTTAGTGTGCAATTTTTATTAATCGTTGACTCATGGTGGGACCTACTACGAGGTGCCCGTGACCGTGGACTCGGCAATCGATAGATTACACACTCTGCAAGGGTAGCACACTGGACCCACACCATGGAACCCATGGCCTCGCACTCCCATTCGAGTGGACCAACGGCATTCCGACAAAACCCCTCCATTGCCACAGCACTCTCCCGGCCACTCCGACCCAAATCCCCAACGGGCTGGTCCTGGGTGGCCCCGTGTCTACCAAAGACATCCCGCCCACCGTCGTGGTCAAAACACTCCCACTCGGGGACTCGGTACCATAATCTCATCAACGAGCACACAAGATTATGTCTGCTTACAGGGCCAGGGCAAGCACGACATAACCTTCCCTAGATGGAGGCACCGACCGAGGCCGTGTCAATGGACGAATCAAGGCCTTCCCATAAAGGCAAATGTGGTTGCCTTTGGAAAGAAACTCGATTCAGCGGCACCATGACCCAGTCAACGGTATATTCAAGTTGAGTTATATTCAGGTTCAACTTTAAACTAATGACCGGTGTCATAGCATACCATGAAATGCAAAACAACACATGCATCATATAATGATAAAAATGACCGATGTCATCCATATACACACCAAGCATAAACGTCAACAACTCACATTACTCTACTTGCTCAAAATGACTCACCACTTAACCAAAATATTTTGCAACAAGTTTTATTAATTTCTTACGCAAGAAAGTAACTCTGATAACTTTTTCATATGCATAACAAAAAGATTTCACTATCAACAACTCTTAATTTTTTATCACTAAGTTGGGTTCAAACATTACGTAAAACAAGTAATATGATTTAACAAGTATTTAACAGAATATTTTCTAACAAATTTTATCAATTTATGAAGGAAAAACATAGCTAAAATAATTACTAACATGCATAACAAAATTATTTCTAACAGCACATCAAATAAATCTTATCTTGCTTTATCCACTAAACAAGTTTCAACCATTCTGTAAATCAAGCATAACAACTTAACCAACATTTAACAGAATACAAATAACTCAATAATTATTTAAATGCATGGATTAATTATTTCATTCAAGTAAGAAAAATCACAAATATTTAAATGGCATCATGAAAATGTTGATGTGGCGTGCCTTAGTGCAGATGAGGTTCACAAGCCTCCTGGTGATCCTCAAGACAAGCCTCACCTTCTGAAAAAAAATTAAGCACAAAAAGAAAATATCAAGAACTATTCTGAAAATCACCAGAAATTCTAAACAGCTCAGAAAAATCTCATTTTTGGTGATCTGCTAGATTTATTTTCAAACACAATGCAAAAAGAATCAATTCATTTGGACTTATGGTTAAAAAGTTATAACTATTTGAAATGTTCTGTAAATTCAAATGAATTTGAATAAAAAGAAATAGGTTGGGGGAGGTGGCGTCGAGGCGTAAAGCTGTGGGCGCCACCACTGTGCCGCCGAGGGCGTCTGAGTGTCGACTAGCGGGCCCCGCTAGTCGAGGTGGGAAGAGGAGAGAGAAGCAGAGGCAGTGGCGGCCGCGGAGCTCTCGCCCGGCACGAGGCTCCTTGGCCAAAACGAGAGGAAGGGATTGAGAGAGGGGAAGACGGCGCACGTGCCCGTACCCGTAGCGTGGCTAGGGGTGGTCGGACGGCGTCGGAATCTAGCTCGCAAGCGGAGGCAGAACGAGGGGGGTCGCTGGAGTAGAGGAAGACGACGAGCAGAGGCCACTCCAGAGGGTCCAAGCGGGCGAGACGGCCTCACCGGAGAGAGGCGGAGGCCCTGGAGGGGTCGCCCAGGCCTGGGAGGGGCTGGAGCTACTGCGGCGACCAGAGTGCATCGCCGGCGAGCTCGAGCTCGGGGACGGAGGCCCGAGGCCTGCCCGGCCTGGCTACGGCTTCCTACTCGATTGTGGACTATGTGTGAGTGCTGGATGATGCTCGAGGAGGCTGGGGGGCTCTATTTATAGGCGAGCGGCGAGGGTGCTTCAGGCTCCGCCGGTGGACACCTGTCCACGGCGCCCGGCGACGAGCGGCGTTAGTAAGAGGGGGAGAAGGCAACAGAGGTCACGCGGCCAATGTGGGCGAGCAGAGACGAGCACAAGATCAAGACGGTGGCGACGAGCACCGTGCGCTCCGCACTGTTGGGCTGGCCGGACCTTGCCCGTGCTCGCTGCAGCGAGCTCCGGCGTCGGCGAGTGCCAGGGAGGAGTTAAGGGTGTCGAGACGATGATGGTGGCGAGTTTTGGCAAGGTTGGGCAGGCGGGGAAGCAAGCACGCGAGCAACAAAGGCTCGGGTGCATGGCAGAGCGCGCCGTCCGCATGCCAGCACGCCTGGACGAACGCGGTCACCGCGTGAACTATGACATCAGGTTGATCTAAGCATAAACTCGATGTCTGGCATGTTGTTCGTGGTAGTTTTGAGTGTTACCACGATTTGGTTTGGATCCAAGTGCAGTAGAGAAGTTTTCACCCACCAAGTAAGTTTCTAGGCAGTAACTTTGTGATGTTACTGTGGTCAAATGGCAGGGAGTTTGAAGTTGTTCTTTGGAGGCTAGCTTAGATTTACTAAGGTAAATAAGCACAAGAAAGTTCAGGTCAAATGGAGCAAGTAAAATGGTAGTTGTTGTAGAAACCACCATTTCTGTCCAGAACAGAAAAGATTTTCTGTAGCAAAAATATTCCAAAAAGTGATGAAATATTTTTGCTCAGGGAGGTGCCCTAGGGTTCCTAGAATATTTGTGAATTATCTCAGAATTTTCTGAGCCATAGAAATTGGGGTTGCTTTGAAGCAAACAGATTTGGCTTAGGGTTTTTTGAGAGAAAATGAATATTTTTCATTTAAGAAAAATATTCCAAAGTTTATTTTGGGGTGGATCAGAAGTGAAATGATGATTTGGGAGAGAAGTGAAGCACTTGGGTGAAAGCCAAGGATGCCCAAGTGTTTAAGTCCAAATGAAAAGATTCAAGAACTCCAAGTTTCAAAAAAATTCAAATGAAAAATCAAGCAATTAAGAGAGGGCAAAAACCAGGCTGTCACATTTTACGAGGGGGTGGTTGTTCATTTAATGGAGGGTCTCGTGCCAGAGTTGAACGATACAAAGTGCGACCTGGCACACTGTAACACCACTTGGAATAAGCGGGTAGCTATCTTAAAAAACAATCAACAACTCAAAAAAAACGGTGACCTGGCACATACACAATTTTAAACGATTGTTTTTATGGAGTGAAAAAGGAAAAATACCCCACTACGTATATATAGGCCGGAGCCTCCACGCTTGCTTGCTAGGGTTGCTCTATTCACACACTCTCATCCTCTCCAGATCTAAACAAGATAGTGGTGGTAACACTGTCTTTCTCCCTTCAAAAAACACTGTCTTTCTATCCTCACCGCTGGTTACAGATCCGGACGTATCCCCCTCCGCCGGTGAAGGGGAGGAGGGGCAGCGTTTAGGCCGTCGTCAACAGCGAGGGAGGAGACCCACTGCCGGCCGCACCGTTATCTCTGGCCGAGCTCCGGCGTGGGAGGTCCTCCGATCCCTTCGTCGTTGCCCTAGTGTGGGCGGATCCAGCCTCCCGCCGCCCACCTATCCACATCCCGATGACCTTCAGGTATATCTTCCTTCGAAACCGCCCTAGCTCTACTTCCTCAGCTCACTACGTCGCTGCATGTGCATCATTTTCTACCTCTCAGCCCCTCTCGATTGGATGGACAAACGACACATTTTTTTTCTTCTATTGTTAGAGGTAAAGCTACTTCATCGAGTCGAATCTTGTACTTGGTTCAAACAAGAAATAATGTGGGGGTGTGGGAATTTAGTATGTGCATCGGACTTGGTACAAACAGGAAGGATAGGGGGTGAAAGTAGTACAGACTGGTCATCCTACCGGTCTCTTGGTCGAAAGGGGAAATATAGGGGAAACATTGTACACAGTGGTATGACCAGGACTAGATTTGCTATCCACACATAAGATGGTTGCGTGCATCATTATGATGTAGAGGCCGGGGGCACGCCTCCATTTCCAAAAAAACATAGGACTAGGTGGGTAGAGTGAACAAAAATGGGACCAACCCAGATATGTTTCTTGGATGTTTGTTTCTCGGGGCAACAAACTCTGAATCACCACTTTATGCCCCGTTTTAGGTACATGGTGTTGGACTGCTGGTGCACCCGCTGTCCCATGCCCTTATACAAAATATTTAGCTGATCTTAATCTAATGCCCCTGGTAAAATGAAGCCATGCCACTATTATAAGCCATGACAAGTTTAGCCAAATGTTTTTTCATATAATTGTTTGAGACTCTGATTGTTTCCTCTGTAGCTATTTGTGCAAACATGGATATCCATTTCACCTAGTTGCTGTTGTGACCTTTTGGTGCACTGCACAACACACTTCTTAAAAGAAGTGACTTTTGTGCTGTTTAACTGGAATGTCAGAATGGAACAGTTGGTTCATTTCGGTGGAACTGCACAAAGGGAGATCTGTGCTCTAATCCTCATCATCCATATTGGCACCATAACCTTCCTTTAGGTAAGAATGATATTCAATGCATGTGTTCATCTCTATTTTGCAACTGCCATGAGAAAATAATGCTATTGTTTACTAGTACACTTGTACTCCCTCACTGACAAAACCAATTCTGAAAAAGAAGGCCAATCATGTACTTGGTTTCACCAACTGGTGAGGAGAAAGAGAAATAGAGCATGAAGAGGAAGAAGAAGAAGAATAAATAGTGCCGAGGTGATATTGCTGAAGCCGAGGCCTCAGTCGAGGCCACTCAAGGGCTCCGGCAACGTCTACCTTACATGTGAGACGATCCTCCAGGGAGCCCCTCCACTTCTGGAACCATACATTTGAAGTGCACACAAATATATACTATTGAGTGATTCCACTGAGTGCTTTATCATCTCTTCTGGGACTACATGAATAAACTTTTTTGCTCAGGTTGGTACCAGCCTAAGGCATTTATCCATATTAGTTTGATGTCATCTCCATTTGTATCGTGCTACTGTCATGAGAAACTCCTTTATCTTTGCACGTTAAAGTTTTGCAACCTATGATACATGGCAATGCTTTGAGTGTTGAGCTAATTCGCACTGATTAAATAAACTGATACCTCTCTTTAAGCAAGACTACTATGTTGCTAACTTTACCCATTAAGATAATGAGGGTGCTTCTATTTGTTAGTGTATGTTTCATCAACTAGTCCCACTATTACAGTAATCTCACTCTCTCAATATATGTGCCAACAGGGATGCTCGATTTTGGTGGAACTGCACAAAAACTTTGGGTGCTTCATTTGAAGGAAATATGCCCTAGAGGCAATAATAAAGTTACTATTTATTTCCTTATATCATGATAAATGTTTATTATTCATGCTAGAACTGTATTAACCGGAAACATAATACATGTGTGAATACATAGACAAACAGAGTGTCACTAGTATGCCTCTACTTGACTAGCTCGTTAATCGAAGATGGTTATGTTTCCTAACCATAGATATGAGTTGTCATTTGATTAACGTGATCACATCATTAAGAGAAATGATGTGATTGACTTGACCCATTTCTTTAGCTTAGCACTTGATCATTTAGTATGTTGCTATTGCTTTCTTCATGACTTATACAAAAGTTCCTACAACTATGAGATTATGCAACTCCCGTTTACCGGAGGAACACTTTGTGTGCTACCAAACGTCACAACGTAACTGGGTGATTATAAAGGTACTCTACAGGTGTCTCCCAAAGTATATGTTGAGTTGGCATAATTCAAGATTAGGTTTTGTCACTCCGATTGTCGGAGAGGTATCTCAGGCCTTCTTGGTAATACTCATCACCTAAGCCTTGCAAGCATTGTAACTAATGAGTTAGTTATGAAATGATGTATTACGGAGCGAGTAAATAGACTTGCGTAACGAGATAGAACTAGGTATTGGATACCGACGATCGAATCTCGGGCAAGTAACATACCGATGACAAAGGGAACAACGTATGTTGTTATGCGGTTTGACCGATAAAGATCTTCAGAGAAAATGTAGGAACCAATATGAACATCCAGGTTCCACTATTGGTTATTGACCGAGAATAGTTCTAGGTCATGTCTACATAGTTCTCGAACCCGTAGGGTCCGCACGCTTAACGTTCGATGACAATTTTATGAGTATTGATGTACGAAGTTTGTTCGAGTCCGGATGTGATCACGGACATGACGAGGAGTCTCGAAATGGTCGAGACATAAAGATTGATATATTGGAAGCCTATGTTTGGACTTGAATAGTTCGGGTGAAATCGGGTTTTTTAGGAACAGGGGTTACGGAACCCTCCCGGGGTTAATGGGCCTTAGTGGGCCATGAGGGAGAAGAGGAGGGCCGGCGGGGGGCAGGCCGCGCCCCTCCCCTAGTCCGAATAGGACAAGGAAAGGGGCGCCCCTTTCTCTTCCCTCCCCAAGTCCTAGTCCAACTAGGAGGGGGAGTCCTACTCGGTGGGAGTAGGACTCCTCGGCAGCGCCTCCTCCTAGGGCTGGCCGCACCCCCTTTCTCCTTTATATACGGGGCAGGGGGCACCCTAGAACACACAAGTTGATCTACGTGATCGTTCCTTAGCCGTGTCGCGGTGCCCCCTCCACCATATTCCACCTCGGTCATATCGTTGCGGAGCTTAGGCGAAGCCCTGCGCCGGTGGAGCATCATCATCGTCCTGCGCCGTCGTCTTGTGGAACTCATCCCGACACTTTGCTGGATCGAGTCCGGGATCGTCATCGAGCTGAACGTGTGCTGAACTCGGAGGTGCCGTACGTTCGGTACTTGGATCGGTCGGATCGTGAAGATGTACGACTACATCAACCGCGTTGTTATAACGCTTCCGCTTATGGTCTACGAGGGTACGTGGACATGCACTCTCCCTCTCGTTGCTATGCCATCACCATGATCTTGCGTGTGCGTAGGAATTTTTTGAAATTACTCGTTCCCCATGATGGCATCCGAGCATGGTTTTATGCGTTGATGTCATATGCACGAGTAGAACACAAGTGAGTTGTGGGCGATATAAGTCATCCGCTTACCAGCATGTCATACTTTGGTTCAGCGGTATTGTGAGATGAAGCGGCCCGGATCGACATTACGCGACGCTTACGCGAGACTTGTTTCACCGCTTGAGCACTCGTTGCTTAAAGGTGACCGGCGGTGTCTGTCTCTCTCACTTTAGTTGAACCGAGTGTGGCTCGCCAGTCCTTGCGAAGGTTAAAACAGCACCAACTTGACAAACTATCGTTGTGGTTTTGATGCGTAGGTAAGAACGGTTCTTGCTCAGCCCGTAGCAGCCACGTAGAACTTGCAACAACAAAGTAGAGGACGTCTAACTTGTTTTTGCAGGGCATGTTGTGATGTGATATGGTCAAGACGTGATGCTATATTTTATTGTATGAGATGATCATGTTTTGTAACGAAGTTATCGGCAATGGCAGGAGCCATATGGTTGTCGCTTTATTGTATGAAATGCAACGCCATGTAATTGCTTTACTTTATCACTAAGCGGTAGCGATAGTCGTAGAAGCAATAGTTGGCGAGGCGACAACGATGCTACGATGGAGATCATGGTGTCGCGCCCGGTGGCGATGGTGACCACGACGGTGCTTGGAGATGGAGATCACAAGCACAAGATGATGATGGCCATATCATATCACTTATATTGATTGCATGTGATGTTTATCCTTTATGCATCTTATTTTGCTTTGATTGACGGTAGCATTATAAGATGATCTCTCACTAAAATTATCAAGAAGTGTTCTCCCGAGTATGCACCGTTGCTAAAGTTCAGAGTGCCCAGACACCACGTGATGATCGGGTGTGATAAGCTCTCGTCCATCTACAACGGGTGCAAGCCAGTTTTGCACACGCGAATACTCAGGTTAAACTTGACGAGCCTAGCATATGCAGATATGGCCTCGAGACACGAGAGACCGAAAGGTCGGCGTGAATCATATAGTAGATATGATCAACATAGTGATGTTCACCATTGAAAACTACTCCATCTCACGTGATGATCGGTTATGGTTTAGTTGATTTGGATCATGTGATCACTTAGATGACTAGAGATGTCTATCTAAGTGGGAGTTCTTAAATAATATGATTAATTGAACTTAAAATTATCATGAACTTAGCTTTTGATAGTATTTTGCTTATCTATGTTTGTTGTAGATAGATGGCTCGTCTTTGTTGTTCCGTTGAATTTTAATGCGTTCCTTGAGAAAGCAAAGTTGAAAGATGATGGTAGCAATTACACGGACTGGGTCCGTAATTTGAGGATTATCCTCATTGCTGCACGGAAGAATTACGTCCTGGAAGCACCGTTGGGTGCCAGGCCTCACATAGAGCAACGCCGAAGTTGTGAGCGTCTGGCGAGCAAAGCTGATGACTACTCTATAGTTCAGTGTGCCATGCTTTACGGCTTAGAACCGGGTCTTCAACGACGTTTTGAGCGTCATGGGGCATATGAGATGTTCCAGAGTTGAAGTTAATATTTCAAGCAAATGCCCGGATTGAGAGATATGAAGTCTCCAATAAGTTCTATAGCTGCAAGATGGAGGAGAATAGTTACAAGTGAGCACATACTCAAAATGTCGGGTATAATAATCACTTGATTCAACTGGGAGTTAATCTTCCGGATGATAGTGTCATTGATGAATTCTCCAATCACGCCACCAAGCTACAAGAGCTTCGTGATGAACTATAATATGCAAGGGATGAACAAGACACTTCCCGAGCTCTTCGCAATGCTAAAAGCTGCGGAGGTAGAAATCAAGAAGGAGCAACAAGTGTTGATGGTCAACAAGACCACTAGTTTCAAGAAAAAGGGAAAAGGAAAGAAGAAGGGGAACTTTAAGAAGAACAGCAAGCAAGTTGCTGCTCAAGAAAAGAGACCCAAGTCTGGACCTAAGCCTGAAACTGAGTGCTTCTACTGCAAGCAAGCTGGTCACTGGAAGCGAAATTGCCCCAAGTATTTGGCCGATAAGAAGGATGGCAAGGTGAACAAAGGTATATGTGATATACATGTTATTGATGTGTACCTTACTAGAGCTCGTAGTAGCACTGGTATTTGATACTGGTTCTTGCTAATATTTGCAACTCAAGCAGGGACTACGGAATAAGCGAGCACGGCAAAGGACGAGGTGACGATGCGCGTGGGAAAGCGGTTCCAAAGTCAATGTGATCGCGGTCGGCACGCTACCTCTACATCTACCTTGGGATTAGTTTTAGACCTAAATAATTGTTATTTGGTGCCAGCGTTGAGCATGAACATTATATCTGGATCTTGTTTAATGCGAGACGGTTATTCATTTAAATCAGAGAATAATGGTTGTTCTATTTATATGAGTAATATCTTTTATGGTCATGCACCCTTGAAGAGTGGTCTATTCTTATTGAATCTCGACAAAGTAGTGATACACATATTCATAATGTCGAAGCCAAAAGATGCAGAGTTGATAATGATAGTGCAACTTATTTGTGGCACTTGCCGTTTAGGTCATATCGGTGTAAAACGCATGAAGAAACTCCATACTGAGATGGACTTTTGGAATCACTTGATTATGAATCACTTGGTACTTGCGAACCGTGCCTCATGGGCAAGATGACTAAAACACCGTTCTCCGGTTGTATGGAGAGAGCAACAGATTTGTTGGAAATCATACATACAGATGTATGTGGTCCGATGAATGTTGAAGCTCGTGGCGGATATCGTTATTTTCTCACCTTCACAGATGATTTAAGCAGATACGGGTATATCTACTTAATGAAGCATAAATCTGAAACATTTGAAAAGTTCAAAGAATTTCAGAGTGAAGTTGAAAATCATCGTAACAAGAAAATAAAGTTTCTACGATCTGATCGTGGAGGAGAATATTTGAGTTCTGAGTTTGGTCTACATTTGAAGCAATGCGAATAGTTTCGCAACTCACGCCACCGGAACACCACAGCGTAATGGTGTGTCCGAACGTCGTGAATCGTACTTTACTAGATATGGTGCGATCTATGATGTCTCTTACCGATTTACCGCTATCATTTTGGGGTTATGCTTTAGAGACGGCGCATTCACGTTAAATAGGGCACCATCAAAATCCGTTGAGACGACACCTTATGAGCTATGGTTTGGCAAGAAACCAAAGTTGTCGCTTTCTAAAAGTTTGGGGTTGCGATGCTTATGTGAAAAACTTCAACCTGATAAGCTTGAACCCAAATCGGAAAATGTGTCTTCATAGGATACCCAAAGGAGACAATTGGGTATACCTTCTATCACAGATCCGAAGGCAAGACATTCGTTGTTAAGAATAGATCCTTTCTAGAGAAGGAGTTTCTCTCGAAAGAAGTGAGTGGGAGGAAAGTAGAACTTGATGAGGTAACAGATACCAGCTCCCTTATTGGAAAGTAGTTCATCACGAAATCGGTTCTGTGACACCTACACCAGATTAGTGAGGAAGTTAATGATAATGATCATGAAACTTCAGATCAAGTTGTTCTTGAATCAGAGATCAACCAGAATAAAATCCGCACTGAGTGGTACGGTAATCCTATTCGAAGTCATGCTACTAGATCATGGTGAACCCACGAACTATGAAGAAGCGATGGTGAGCCCATATTCGCAAAATGGCTTGAAGCCATGAAATCTGAGATGGGATCCATGTATGAGAACAAAGTGTGGACTTTGGTTGACTTGCCCGATGGTCGGCAAGCAATAGAGAATAAATGGATTTTCAAGAAGAAGACCGACGACGACGGTAATGTTTCTTGTTTACAAAGCTCGACTTGTTGCAAAAGGTTTTCGACAAGTTCAAGGAGTTGACTACGATGAGACCTTCTCACCCGTAGCGATGCTTAAGTCTGTCCGAATCATGTTAGCAATCGCCGCATTTTATGATTATGAAATATGGCAGATGGATGTCAAAACTGCATTTCTGAATGGATTTCTGGAAGAAGAGTTGTATATGATGCAACCGGAAGGTTTTGTCGATCCTAAGGGAGCTAACAAAGTGTGCAAGCTCCAACGATCAATCTATGGTCTGGTGCAAGCCTCTCGGAGTTGGAATAAACGCTTTGATAGTGTGATCAAAGCATATGGTTTTATACTGACTTTTGGAGAAGCTCTGTATTTACAAGAAAGTGAGTGGGAGCTCAGAGCATTTCTAATATTATATGTGGACGACATATTGTTGATTGGAAATGATATAGAATTTCTGGATAGCATAAAAGGATACTTGAATAAAAGTTTTTCAATGAAGGACCTCGGTGAAGCTGCTTACATATTGGGCATCAAGATCTATAGAGATAGATCAAGATGCTTGATTGGACTTTCACAATGCACATACCTTGATAAAGTCTTGAAAAAGTTCAATATGGATCAGGCAAAGAAAGGGTTCTTGCCTGTATTACAAGGTGTAAGATTGAGTCAGACTCAATGCCCGACCACTGCAGAAGATAGAGGAAAATGAAAGGAGTTCCCTATGCTTCAGCCATAGGCTCTATCATGTATGCAATGCTGTGTACCAGACCTGATGTGTGCCTTGCTATTAGCTTAGCAGGGAGGTACCAAAGTAATCCAGGAGTGGATCACTGGACAGCGGTCAAGAATATCCTGAAATACCTGAAAAGGACTAAGGATATGTTTCGTTTATGGAGGTGACGAAGAGCTTGTCGTAAAGGGTTACGTCGATGCAAGCTTTGACACTGATCCGAACGATTCTAAATCGCAAACCGGATCGTATTTTTATTAAGCGGTGGAGCTGTAAGTTGGTGCAGTTCTAAACAAAGCGTCGTGGCGGGATCTACATGTGAAGCGGAGTACATAGCTGCTTCGAAGCAGCAAATGAAGGAGTCGGATGAAGGAGTTCATTTCCTATCTAGGTGTTATACCTAGTGCATCGGGACCAATGAAGATCTTCGTGACAATCTTGGTGCAATTGCCTTGGCAAAGGAATCCAGATTTCACAAGAGGACCAAGCACATCAAGAGACGCTTCAATTCCATTCGGGACCAAGTCCAAGTGGGAGACATAGAGATTTGCAAGATACATACGGATCTGAATGTTGCAGACCCGTTGACTAAGCCTCTCTCACGAGCAAAACATGATCAACACCAAGACTCCATGGGTGTAAGAATCATTACTGTGTAATCTAGATTATTGACTCTAGTGCAAGTGGGAGACTGAAGGAAATATGCCCTAGAGGCAATAATAAAGTTATTATTTATTTCCTTATATCATGATAAATGTTTATTATTCATGCTAGAACTGTATTAACCGGAAACATAATACATGTGTGAATACATAGACAAACAGAGTGTCACTAGTATGCCTCTACTTGACTAGCTCGTTAATCGAAGATGGTTATGTTTCCTAACCATAGACATGAGTTGTCATTTTATTAACGGGATCACATCATTAGGAGAAATGATGTGATTGACTTGACCCATTTCGTTAGCTTAGCACTTGATCGTTTAGTATGTTGCTATTGCTTTCTTCATGACTTATACATAAGTTCCTACAACTATGAGATTATGCAACTCCAGTTTACCGGAGGAACACTTTGTGTGCTACCAAACGTCACAACGTAACTGTTTGATTATAAAGGTACTCTACAGGTGTCTCCCAAAGTATATGTTGAGTTGGCATAATTCAAGATTAGGTTTTGTCACTCCGATTGTCGGAGAGGTATCTCTGGCCTTCTCGGTAATACTCATCACCTAAGCCTTGCAAGCATTGTAACTAATGAGTTAGTTATGAAATGATGTATTACGGAATGAGTAAAGAGACTTGCGGTAACGAGATAGAACTAGGTATTGATACCGACGATCGAATCTCGGGCAAGTAACATACCGGTGACAAAGGGAACAACGATGTTGTTATGCGGTTTGACCGATAAAGATCTTCAGAGAAAATGTAGGAACCAATATGAACATCCAGGTTCCACTATTGGTTATTGACCGAGAATAGTTCTAGGTCATGTCTACATAGTTCTCGAACCGTAGGGTCCGCACGCTTAACGTTACGATGACAATTTTATGAGTATTGATGTACGAAGTTTGTTCGAGTCCGGATGTGATCACGGACATGACGAGAGTCTCGAAATGGTCGAGACATAAAGATTGCTATATTGGAAGCCTATGTTTGACTTGAATAGTTCCGGTGAAATCGGGATTTTACCGAACACCGGGAGTTACGGAACCCTCCCGGGGTTAATGGGCCTTAGTGGGCCATGAGGGAGAAGAGGAGGGCGGCCGGGGCAGGCCGCGCCCCTCCCCTAGTCCGAATAGGACAGGAAAGGGGGCGGCCCTCTCTCTTCCCTCCCCAAGTCCTAGTCCAACTAGGAAGGGGGGAGTCCTACTCCCGGTGGGAGTAGGACTCCTCCGGCGCGCCTCCTCCTAGGGCTGGCCGCACCCCCCCTTGCTCCTTTATATACGGGGGCAGGGGGGCACCCTAGAACACACAAGTTGATCTACGTGATCGTTCCTTAGCCGTGTGTGGTGCCCCCCTCCACCATATTCCACCTCGGTCATATCGTCGCGGAGCTTAGGCTAAGCCCTGCGCCGGTGGAGCATCATCATCGCCACCACGCCGTCATCTCGTGGAACTCATCCCGACACTTTGCTAGATCGGAGTCCGGGGATCGTCATCGAGCTGAACGTGTGCTGAACTCGGAGGTGCCGTACGTTCGGTACTTGGATCGGTCGGATCGTGAAGACATACGACTACATCAACCGCGTTGTTATAACGCTTCGCCACGGTCACGAGGGCACGTGGACATGCACTCTCCCCTCTCGTTGCTATGCCATCACCATGATCTTGCGTGTGCGTAGGAATTTTTTTGAAATTACTACGTTCCCCAACATCATTGCACCGACAGCTTCCTTCCTTTCCTGTCAGTCGCTAATCTCGGCTTGCTTCCTTCCTTTGTTGTCAGTCGCTTGGCTTATCTCGGCTTCCAGTCAAAGGAAATAGTAATTGATATGCTACCTCACACAGGTTGGTACTGGTCTTTATCCTGAATATTGTGCTTGTCATATGTATTGGTAATTTGGTATTGTGCTACTGTTTGCCGATTTCATAAAGGTGTAACTTGGAGCCTGAACTCGCAGGAAAATCATTACATTGGGTGATTTCAGTAGAACTGCACAAAAAGATCAGACGGACAGGTACTTATGATGCTGCTATGTACTCCAAAGTTCACTCAGACAAGCATTGATGTTGGCAAGAAGAAGTGCCTATGTTCATTCGAGTATCAACCAGCGTCAACCAGTTGTCAAACTCCAAGTATTAGGAAAGTGAACGCCAAAAATATTGCTTGGAGCATAGCCCAGAAAAACGCAGCCCAGTCTTTGGTCCCAACTTGTGCCTTTTGGTTATCGGCACATATGGTAGCGAACTGTATGGCATGGAGTCTAAAGATTCTAGAAAAGTTGGTTGATGTGTATATTCATCTGGAACTTAATCTGTCTGCACGCCAGGGATGCTCCATTTCAGTTGAACTGCACAAAAAATTTGGGTGGTTCATTTTCTCAACCGCCTCCTTTCTTGTCTGCATTGTAAATTTTGGCGAGCTACAGGACCAAGATGAGCCAGTAAACTAGTTGGATGAAAGTAGTGGACAAGTTTATCAAACCTCCCTCGGCACAAGGCCACTATTTGAGGATAAACCTACAAGCACAATTCCGATTGTCTGTACTGCCTCTTATGTACTCAAAAGTTTACTTGTATAAGCATTAGTTTAGCAAGAAGTACCTCCGGCTAAACACCATTTACCAGTATGTACCCTAGGTAATTAAAGTTCGTCCATGGATGATATTGTTGGAAATATGCCCTAGAGGCAATAATAAATTAGTTATTATTATATTTCCTTGTTCATGATAATCGTTTATTATCCATGCTATAATTGTATTGACAGGAAACTCAGATACATGTGTGGGTACATAGACAACACCATGTCCCTAGTAAGCCTCTAGTTGACTAGCTCGTTGATCAATAGATGGTTACGGTTTCCTGACCATGGACATTGGATGTCGTTGATAACGGGATCACAACATTAGGAGAATAATGTGATGGACAAGACCCAATCCTAAGCCTAGCACAAAGATCGCAGTTCGTATGCTAAAGCTTTTCTAATGTCAAGTATCATTTCCTTAGACCATGAGATTGTGCAACTCCCGGATACCGTAGGAATGCTTTGGGTGTACCAAACGTCACAACGTAACTGGGTGACTATAAAGGTGCACTACAGGTATCTCCGAAAGTGTCTTTTGGGTTGGCACGAATCGAGACTGGGATTTGTCACTCCGTGTAAACGGAGAGGTATCTCTGGGCCCACTCGGTAGGACATCATCATAATGTGCACAATGTGACCAAGGGGTTGATCACGGGATGATGTGTTACGGAACGAGTAAAGAGACTTGCCGGTAACGAGATTGAACAAGGTATCGGGATACCGACGATCGAATCTCGGGCAAGTACAATACCGTTAGACAAAGGGAATTGTATACGGGATTAATTGAGTCCTTGACATCGTGGTTCATCCGATGAGACCATCGTGGAACATGTGGGAGCCAATATGGGTATCCAGATCCCGCTATTGGTTATTGACCGGAGAACGTCTCGGTCATGTCTGCATGGTTCCCGAACCCGTAGGGTCTACACACTTAAGGTTCGATGACGCTAGGGTTATAAAGGAAGTTTGTATGTGGTTACCGAATGTTGTTCGAGTCCGGATGAGATCCCGAACGTCACGAGGAGTTCGGAATGGTCCGGAGGTAAAGATTTATATATGGAAAGTTGTTGTTGGGTTAGGAAAAGTTCGGGTTTTTCGGTATTGTACCGGAAGCTTCGGAAGGTTCCGGAGGATTCGGAGGGGTCCGGAGGTCCGGAAATAGTTCCACCACGTCCAATACAGTAGCATGGGCTGTGGGGGCGCCCTAGCCTTAATGGGCCAGGGCACCAGCCCCCAAGGCCCATGCGCATGGGAAGGGGAAACCCTAAGGGGAGGGCCTCCACTTGACTTGGGAGGCACTCCTCCCCTGGCCGCCCCTAGATGGGATCTAGGGCTGGCCGCACCCTTGGGGTGGGAAAACCCTAAAGGGGCGCAGCCCCTTTCCCCTATATATACTTGAGGTTTTGGGGCTGCCACACATGAGAACCTCTCCCTCTTGGTGCAGCCCTGCCTCTCCTCCTCCGCCTCTCCTTGGTGCTTGGCGAAGCCCTGCGGGATTGACACACTCCTCCATCACCACCATGCCGTTGTGCTGCTGCTGGATGGAGTCTTCCTCAACCTCTCCCTCTCTCCTTGCTGGATCAAGGCATGGGAGACGCCACCGGGCTGTACGTGTGTTGAACGCGGAGGTGCCGTCCGCTCGCACTAGGATCTCCGGTGATTTGGATCACGACGAGTACGACTCCTTCAACCCCGTTCTCTTGAACACTTCCGCTTAGCGATCTACAAGGGTATGTAGATGCACTCTCCTTCCCCTCATTGTTGGTTTCTCCATAGATAGATCTTGGTGACACGTAGGAAAATTTTGAATTTCTGCTACGTTCCCCAACAGTGGCATCATGAGCTAGGTCTATTGCGTAGATTCTTTGCACGAGTAGAACACAAATAGTTGTGGGCGTTGATGATGTTCAATATGCTTACCGTTACTAGTCCAATCTTGTTTCGACGGTATTGTGGGATGAAGCGGCCGGACCGACCTTACACGTACTCTTCACGTGAGACAGGTTCCACCGATCGACATGCACTTGGTGCATAAGGTGGCTAGCGGTGCCGCCTCCCACTTTAGTCGGAACGGATTCGATGAAAAGGGTCCTTATGAAGGGTAAATAGCAATTGGCATATCACGTGGTTTTGCGTAGGTAAGAAACGTTCTTGCTAGAAACCCATAGCAGCCACGTAAAACATGCAAACAACAATTAGAGGACGTCTAACTTGGTTTTGCAGGGTATGCTATGTGATGTGATATGGCCAAGAAGAATGTGATGAATGATATATGATGTATGAGATTGATCATGTTCTTGTAATAGGATTCACGACTTGCATGTCGATGAGTATGACAACCGGCAGGAGCCATTGGAGTTGTCTTTATTTATTGTATGACATGTGTGTCATTGAACAACGCCATGTAATTACTTTACTTTATTGCTAACCGGTAGCCATAGTAGTAGAAGTAATAGTTGGCGAGACAACTTCATGAAGACACGATGATGGAGATCATGATGATGGAGATCATGGTGTCATGCCGGTGACGATGATGATCATGGAGCCCCAAAGATGGAGATCAATGGAGCTATATGATATTGGCCATATCATGTCACTAATATATAATTGCATGTGATGTTTATTATGTTTATGCATCTTGTTTACTTAGAACGACGGTAGTAAATAAGATGATCCTTACAACAATTTCAAGAAGTGTTCTCCCTAAGCGTGCACCGTTGCTAAAGCTCGTCGCTTCTAAGCACCACATGATGATCGGTGTGATAGATTCTTACGTTCACATACAACGGTGTTGTGAGCCTAGCATGTACAGACATGGCCTCGGAACACACGCAATACACTTAGGGTTAACTTGACGAGCCTAGCATGTACAGACATGGCCTCGGAACACAGAGACCAAAAGGTCGAGCATGAGTCGTATAGTAGATACGATCAACATGAAGATGTTCACCGATGATGACTAGTCCGTCTCACGTGATGATCGGACACGGCCTAGTTGACTCGGATCATGTAATCACTTAGATGACCAGAGGGATGTCTATCTGAGTGGGAGTTCAAAAGATGAACTTAATTATCCTGAACATAGTCAAAAGACCTTTTGCAAATTATGTCATAAGCTCGTGCTTTAGTTCCACTGTTTAGATATGTTCCTAGAGAAAATATAGTTGAAAGTTGAAAGTAGCGATTATGCGGACAGTAGAAAGCTTATGTCCTTAATGCACCGCTCAGTGTGCTGAACCCCAAATGTCGTTTGTGGATGTTACGAACATCGGACATACACGTTTTGATAACTACGTGATAGTTCAGTTAAACGGTTTAGAGTTGAGGCACCGAAGACGTTTTTCGAAACATCGCGGAACATATGAGATGTTTCGAAGGCTGAAATTGGGATTTCAGGCTCGTGCCCACGTCAAGAGGTATGAGACCTCCGACGATTTTCTTAGCCTGCAAACTAAGGGAGAAAAGCTCAATCGTTGAGCTTGTGCTCAGATTGTCTGAATGCGACAATCACTTGAATCGAGTGGGAGTTGATCTTCCAGATGAGATAGTGATGTTTCTCCAAAGTCATTGCCACCAAGCTACTAGAGCTTCGTGATGAACTATAACATGTCAGGGATAGATATGATGATCCTTGAGGTATTCACGATGTTTGACACCGCGAAAGTAGAAATCAAGAAGGAGCATCAATTGTTGATGGTTGGTGAAACCACTAAGTTCAAGAAGGGCAAGGCAAGAAGGGACACTTCATGAAAACGGCAAATCAGTTGTTGCTCCAGTGAAGAAACCCAAGGTTGAACCCAAACCCGAGACTAAGTGCTTCTGTAATAAGGGGAACAGCCACTGGAGCAGAATTACCCTAGACACTTGGTAGATAAGAAGGCTGGCAAAGTCGATAGAAGTATATTGGATATACATTATGTTAATGTGTACTTTACTAGTACTCCTAGTAGCACCAGGGTATTAGATACCGGTTCGGTTGCTAAGTGTTAGTAACTCGAAACAAAAGCTACGGAATAAACGGAGACTAGCTAAAGGTGAGCTGACGATACGTGTTGGAAGTGTTTCCAAGGTTGATGTGATCAAGCATCGCACGCTCCCTCTACCATCGAGAATGGAGTTAAACCTAAAATTATTATTTGGTGTTTGCGTTGAGCATAGACATGATTGGATTATGTCTAACGCAATACGGTTATTCATTTAAGGAGAATAATGGTTACTCTATTTATTTGAATAAATACCTTCAATGGTCTTGCACCTAAAAGAATGGTTTATTGAATCTCGATCGTAGTGATACACATTTCCATGCCAAAAGATATAAGATAGTACCACTTACTTGTGGCACTGCCATGTAAGTCATATTGGTGTAAAACGCATGAAGAAGCTCCATGTTGATGGATCTTTGGACTCACTCGTTTTTGAAAAGTTTGAGACATGCGAATCATGTCTATTGGTGTATATGCATGAAGAAACTCCATGCAGATGGATCATTTGGACTCACTTGATTTTGAATCACTTGAGATATGCAAATCATACCACATGGGCAAGATGACTGAAAAGCCTCGGTTTCAGTAAGATGGAACAAGATAGCAACTTGTTGGAAGTAACACATTTTGATGTGTGCAGTCCAATGAATGTTGAGGCATGCAGTGAATATCGTTATGTTCTTACTTCATAGATGATTTGAGTAGATGTTGAGTATATTTACTTGATGAAACACAAGTCTGAGTTATTGAAAGGTTCAAGTAATTTCAGAGTGAAGTTGAAGATCTTCGTGACAAGAGGATAAAATGTCTGTGATGTGATCATAGAGATGAATATCTGAGTTACGAGTTTTGGCACGCAATTAAGACATTGTGGAAATTGTTTCACAATAAATACCGCCTGGAACACCATAGTGTGATGGTGTGTCCAAACATCATAGTTGCACCTTATTGGATATGATGCGTACCATGATGTCTCTTATCGAATTACCACTATTGTTCATGGGTTAGGCATTAGAGACAACCGCACTCACTTTAATAGGGTACCACGTAATTCCGTTGAGATGACACCGTATGAACTATGGTTTATAGAAACCTAAGCTGTCATTTCTTAAAAGTTTGGGGCTACGACGCTTGTGTGAAAAAGTTTCAGGTTGATAAGCTCGAACCCAAAGCGGATAAAATACATCTTCATAGGACACCCAAAACAGTTTTGTATACCTCCTAATTCAGATCCGAAAGCAATAGGGATTGTTTCTTGAATCGGGTCCTTTCTCGAGGAAATGTTTGTCTCGAAAAGTTGAGTGGGAGGATGGTGGAGACTTGATGAGGTTATTGAACCGTCACTTCAACTAGTGTGTAGCAGGGCACAGGAAGTTGTTCCCGTGGCACCTACACCAATTGAAGTAGAAGCTTATGATAGTAATCATGAAGTTTCGGATCAAGTCACTACCGAACCTCGTAGGACGACAAGGACGCGTACTGCTTCAGAGTGGTACGGTGATCCTGTCTTGAAGGTCATGTTGCTAGACAACATTGAACCTACGAGCTATGGAGAAGCAATGGTGGGCCCATATTCCAACAAATGGTTAGAAGCCATGAAATCCGAGATAGGATCCATGTATCAGAACAAAGCATGGACTTTGGTGGACTTGCCCGTTGATCGGCAAGCCATTGAGATAAATGGATCTTTAAGAAGAAGACGGACGTGGACGGTAATGTCACCGTCTATGAAGCTCGACTTGTGGCGAAGAGTTTTTCACAAGTTCAAGGAGTTGACTATGATGAGATTTTCTCATCCGTAGTGATGCTTAAGTCCGTCGGAATCATGTTAGCATTAGCTGCATTTATGAAATCTGGCAGATGGATGTCAAAACGAGTTTCCTTACCAGTTTTGTGAGGAAAGGTTGTATGTGATACAATCAGAAAAGTTTTGTCGATCCTAAGGATGCTAAAAGGTATGCTAGCTCCAGCGATCTTCTAAGGACTGGAGTAAGCATCTCGGAGTTGGAATATGCACTTTGATAGGATGATCAACGATTTTGGGTTTATACAAAGTTTATGAGAAACTTGTATTTCCAAAGAAGTGAGTGGGAGCACTATAGAATTTCTGATGAGTATATGTTGTTGACATATTGATGATCAGAAATGATGTAGAATTACTGGAAAGCATATAGGGTTATTTGAAAGATGTTTTTCAATAGAAAACCTGGATTAAGCTACTTGAACATTGAGCATCGAGATCTATAAGGATAGATCAAAAAAATGCTTAATAATACTTTCAAATGAGCATATACATTGACATGATCTTGAAGGTGTTCAAGATGGATCAGTCAAAGAAGGAGTTCTTGGTTGAGTTGTATGGTATGAAGTTAAGACTTAAAGCTCGACCACGGCAGAAAAGAGAGAAAGGACGAAGGTCGTCCCCTATGCTTCAGACATAGGCTCTATAGTATGCTATCTTTGTGTACCGCACGGAAGTGTGCCTTGCCATGAGTCATCAAGGGGTACAAGAATGATCCAGAATGGATCATTGGACAGCGGTCAAAACTGTCCTTGGAGTAAATAAGGACATGTTTCTCGATTATGGAGGTGATAAAGAGTTCGGCGTAAAGGGTTACGTCGATGCAAGCTTTAACACCTATCCGAGTGACTCTGAGTAGCAAACCGGATACGTATAGTGGAGCAACCATTTGGAATAGATCTGAAAGGTACATTTACAATATGACATAGAGAATTGCGAAGTACACACGGATCTGAAAGGTTCAGACCCGTTGACTAAAACCTCTCTCACAAGCAAAACATGATCAAACCTCAGAACTCATTGGGTCTTAATCACATGATGATGTGAACTAGTTTACAGACACTAGTAAACTCTTTGGATGTTGGTCACATGGCGATGTGACCTATCAATGTTGATCACATGGCGATGTGAACTAGATTATTGACTCTAGTGCAAGTGGGAGACTGTTGGAAATATGCCCGAGAGGCAATAATAAATTAGTTATTATTATATTTCCTTGTTCATGATAATCGTTTATTATCCATGCTATAATTGTATTGACAGGAAACTCAGATACATGTGTGGGTACATAGACAACACCATGTCCCTAGTAAGCCTCTAGTTGACTAGCTCGTTGATCAATAGATGGTTACGGTTTCCTGACCATGGACATTGGATGTCGTTGATAACGGGATCACAACATTAGGAGAATAATGTGATGGACAAGACCCAATCCTAAGCCTAGCACAAAGATCGCAGTTCGTATGCTAAAGCTTTTCTAATGTCAAGTATCATTTCCTTAGACCATGAGATTGTGCAACTCCCGGATACCGTAGGAATGCTTTGGGTGTACCAAACGTCACAACGTAATGGGTGACTATAAAGGTGCACTACGGTATCTCGAAAGTGTCTTTTGGTTGGCACGAATCGAGGCTGGGATTTGTCACTCCGTGTAAACGGAGAGGTATCTCTGGGCCCACTCGGTAGGACATCATCATAATGTGCACAATGTGACCAAGGGGTTGATCACGGATGATGTGTTACGGAACGAGTAAAGAGACTTGCCGGTAGCGAGATTGAACAAGGTATCGGGATACCGACGATCGAATCTCGGGCAAGTACAATACCGCTAGACAAAGGGAATTGTATACGGATTAATTGAGTCCTTGACATCGTGGTTCATCCGATGAGACCATCGTGGAACATGTGGGAGCCAATATGGGTATCCAGATCCGCTATTGGTTATTGACCGGAGAACGTCTCGGTCATATCAAGATGGTTCCCGAACCCGTAGGGTCTACACACTTAAGGTTCGATGACGCTAGGGTTATAAAGGAAGTTTGTATGTGGTTACCGAATGTTGTTGAGTCCGGATGAGATCCCGGACGTCACGAGGAGTTCGGAATGGTCCGGAGGTAAAGATTTATCTATGGAAAGTTGTTGTTGGGTTAGGAAAAAGTTCGGGTTTTTCGGTATTGTACCGGAAGCTCTGGAAGGTTCGGAGGGGTCCGGAGGTCCGGAAATAGTTCCACCACGTCCAATACAGTAGCATGGGCTGTAGGGGGCGCCCTAGCCTTAATGGGCCAGGGGCACCAGCCCCCAAGGCCCATGCGCATGGGAAGGAAAACCCTAAGGGGAGGGCCTCCACTTGACTTGGGAGGCACTCCTCCCCCTTGGCCGCCCCTAGATGGGATCTAGGGCTGGCCGCACCCCTTGGGGTGGGAAAACCCTAAAGGGGGCGCAGCCCCCTTTCCCCCTATATATACTTGAGGTTTTGGGGCTGCCATACACATGAGAACCTCTCCCTCTTGGTGCAGCCCTGCCTCTCCTCCTCCGCCTCTCCCTTGGTGCTTGGCGAAGCCCTGCGGGATTGCCACACTCCTCCATCACCACCATGCCGTTGTGCTGCTGCTGGATGGAGTCTTCCTCAACCTCTCCCTCTCTCCTTGCTGGATCAAGGCATGGGAGACGTCACCGGGCTGTACGTGTGTTGAACGTGGAGGTGCCGTCCGTTCGGCACTAGGATCTCCGGTGATTTGGATCACGACGAGTACGACTCCTTCAACCCCGTTCTCTTGAACGCTTCCGCTTAGCGATCTACAAGGGTATGTAGATGCACTCTCCTTCCCCTCGTTGCTGGTTTCTCCATAGATAGATCTTGGTGACACGTAGGAAAATTTTGAATTTCTGCTACGTTCCCCAACAGATATTGGCTGTGATCTCAATCATTTGGTTGCATAAACATACTAAACCTGTGTATATCTGAATCTTTTTGTGAATTACCTATGAATGTTGTCCTGTGATCTATCAATCATTTGGATGCATAGACAGCTGAACTTGTGTTTATATGAATCTTTTGAGTTGTTCATTGTGAATGTTGGCTATGAATATGAACGTGTCCTGTGAACCTGAGTTTGATACGAATGTTTACCTGTTCTGTTGTACTTGTGTGTGAACTTGTTATTATGTCTACTATGGGATTTGTGACGTGTGGGTGTCAACGACACACCTTCTTCCCGAGGAGAATTGCACCTGCTTTGTTAGGGTAGCGACGGCGCGTCAGCTCTTCTTAATATTTTTGCTCTGTCTTCCCCCTCCCCTGCTCAACCCCTGCAGTAATGTTTTCGGCCTGAAAACAAGCATAATGGGTTGCGTTATTTTTGGTGATTGATGAAAAATCGAGTGCTGGTTTCTATAGGTTGGCCCTCCCAGCAAATGGGCTCCTGGTCCACCACGGACTGGGAGGCTAAAAATACAAGTTGTATGGTGCAGAGGCAAGTAAAAAAACACCATCGAGAGCCATCCACTGAAGAAGAAAAAAACGCGTCTGATGTGCTTCTTCAGTCGGGCCGCGGCCCCCCTCTTTAATCCGGTTCACTCGGGGATCTAGCTGGTACTATCATTTTTTCCAAAGGGCGAACAAGTATCTGCTAGGCCTAGGTATGCGTAGCCCACGACATACGGAGACAGTGGTTTCAACTTATTTTTTGACGTCCATACCGGCCTATGGGCCTCCCAGCGTAGGTTTTACTTTTTCTTAAAGATCGGCAGCCCAATGTATTTTCTTAATAAAACGGAGATCTCTGTTCTATTTATCTATATATAAGAAAAATAATGTTGTGTCCAATTTATGTTTTCCCTTCTAACCACATTGTATATATTTATATTATTACTATTATTTCATATTCTATAGAGACTTATATATATATTATAAAAACATCCCACGTGTTATTAACTTATAAAAGTTAATGTTAACAGAAGTTGGCAAGGAAAATCTTGGTTGTTTTTTACTCACATGTAGGAAAATCCTGGTGATTGCATACAAAAGCTTGCGAAGATTTTAAGGACCAATGTAATAATAACGCGCTCATTTTTATTTTGAGCAATAACTCGCTAATTTGTTAATTTTATATATAAAGAATGTGTCGCAACGGTTTATTTTTTGATATTAATTGCTCCTTCTAACCTAACATTATATATAGAACGAGTCCTGCTAATTCGTGTATTTCAAGAAAGTGCAAATGGGCTGTGATTTCTTAGAAAATATTGAATGGGCCGCATTGACCCGAAAGTATTTGTTCACCAGCCCAGCAAATGGCTGTACATTCTAGAAAACATGGGTTAAATATATACCACATTTTTGCAGGCTGACATGTGGGACAATAGGTCGAAGCAACGCAGGTCGTTGTCAACTTGATCAACAAATGATTATGACATCCACAGCCATTGGGTTTATATCCAACGGCCGGCATGCACCTTCAATATCTCGTCTTCTTCCTCCAGTGTCGCCGGGACCGCCTAGTCCGGCCTCCGGCGGCTAGCGGCTCTGCTTAGAACGCATCGCTGCGAAGCGCTACCCCATTGCTGGCCAGGCTAACCCTCCACCCCTCCACACCTCCTGTTATTCTCCACTGACTGTAGCTCCATGCCGCACCAGAACCAGTTATAACCCTTGTACTCATCTCAATCTGCGACTCCACTGCCGCGTCTTCCCATCGCCGGGTCGTCCCGTCCGGGTCCTCGCCATAGTTCGCCGCCTTGCTACACTCGGCGCGGCGTGGTTAGCAAACGAGAGTCATCGGAAGAGGAATGGAGAGCCTAACAGCTGGTACCCACACAAGGAAAGTTCCTCCTTATTAAGTTGAAAAAATGTTTCCTCCCCCTGACAGCTGGGACCCACCAGTTGTATCTTCGCACAGAAGGAAGTGCCTCCTTGTTATGCTAAAAAACATATTCCTCCCGTTGACAGCTGGGACCCATCAGATTTTGTGGCTGACTTGTTGGCCTACTTAGGGAACGCGTACGTAGGGCTTTGTCAACTTAATCTACAAATGATTCTAGCAGTCGGACCGTTGGATGTTAATCCAATAGTCGTGCTCCTTCTTCAACCTCTATTCTTGCTCCTGGCTCCCGTGGGCGGCAGTGCTGCCGCGCACCCGAACCAGTCAAGTTTCCCACTCCTCTGCATCTGCGACTCCACTGTTGCGTCTTCCCCATTTCCAGGTCGTTCCAGTCAGGGGCCTCACCGTCGTCCACCGGCCTTGGTGCGCTCGGCACAGTGTGGCAATGTGGTCAATAAACGAGAGTCATCGGAAGATGACTGTACGTGAGAGGCTGACAGTGGGGACGCACGACACTCATGGATGCATGAATGCAACTGCATCCTATTTACCCTGAAAAACAATGTTTTCTCCCCCTGACTGCTAGGACCCACCAGCTACATCTTCGCACGCAAGGAAGTGCATCCTTATTACGCCAAAAAGAATGAATACTACTGCTGACAGCTCGGAGCCACCAGCTATATCTCCGCACGCAAGGAAGTGCCTCCTTATTACGCACAAAAAAATGAATACTCCCCCTGCTAGCTGGGACCCACCATAGTGGGAGGCTGACTTGTGGGCCTACTAAGTTGATGTGGATGGAGGGTGTTGTCAACTTAGTAAATATGAACGATTCTAAATCCAGTGACCGTACGATGTCCATCCAACGATCGTAGTGCTTCTTCAACCTCTGTTCTTCTTGCTCCAACCGCCCAAACAAGCGTCAGCCGTGCCGCATGCTCTTGCCTCCCGTGTCCGGCTGTGCTGCCACCGCTGGCCATGCCATCCCTCTATACTCACCCACACCTCCTGTTATTCTCCGGCGACGGCAGCCTCACACCGCAGCCGAAGCAGTCAACCCACGTACTCCCCTCCGCGTGGGCATCCATTGACGCGTCTTCCCCGGCTCCACATCGTCCCCTTCCTAGGTCTCGCCGTTGTCCACCGCCCTGGTGCTCTCAGCACGGCGTGGTTAATGTGGTTGACGAATGACTTCCGTCGGAAGAGTACTGTACGTGGAGAGGCTGACAGCTGGTTCCACAGTCGCAGCAAGGAAGTGCCTCCTTATTACGCGCAAAATAATCATTCCTCCACCTGACAGCAGGGACCCACCGAACGGGCCACCGTATTTCGTGAAAAAAAACATTTCCCCCAGACTGCTGGGACCCACCAGCTACATCTTCACACGCATGGAAGTGCCTGACAGTCGGGACCCACCTGGTCGAAGCGTACATAGCGTTGTCATTCTGGTGGCCAACATGTACGTACATACTGGTCGATCGGTCTGTCTGCAGGCTGTAGCGATGAACAATGGCCGAGTAAGGAAGGGCACGTGTCGTAGTAGAGGCGCGCATGTAGCATGTACACGTACGTACAACGGCCAGTGTGCAAGAAAGAAAATATGGCCACGTACATACATACAGACGGGGTCTGGAATGCCTACTCGCGCATACATACGACCAGGGCTTGTGTCCATGGCTAGGTCGGAACGGAGAAGCTGCGCCATTGTCGTGTTCATGGGGAGGCAACCGGCTGGGTCGGAACGGAATGCGTCGTCGTGTTCATCGGGAACCAACCGGCTTGGACGGAACAGCTGATGGAAACGAGGCCTGGCGTACCGTAGAACGGAGGAAACGGACCTCCTACGGTCGAAACAGGGTCCTGTTCATCAGGAGGGGTCTGGCGTACCGCAAAACGGAGGAAACGGATTTCCTACGGTCGAAACAGGGTCTTGTTGATCGGGAGGGGTCTGGCGTACCGCAAAACGGAGTAAACGGACAAGTGTTGGAGTGCTACGGTCGAAACGGGGGTCCGGTCTGCCGTACCGCAAAACGGGACTCCACGGGATACTGTTCATCTCCACCGTCGACTGCCTCCACCGGCTACTGTTCATCTACCGTCGATTGCCTCCACGGGCTCCTGTTCATCCACCGTCGACCTCCTCCAGCCTCCAGCCGCGACTGTTCATCCACGGGCTCCTGTTCATCTAGCCTCCACCGCTACTCCACCGGCTACTGTTCATCCAGCCCTCCATCGGCTACTGTTCAACCAGCCCTCCACCGGCTACTGTTCAACCAGCCCTCCATGGGTCCTGTTCATCTAGCCCTCCATGGGGTCCTATTCATTCACTGGCTCGATTGATCGATGTACTGTTAATCCAGCACAACAGCCTCTACTACTACGGGGTCCTGTTCATCCAACCCCCCATCGGGAACTGTTCATCCAAACCCCCTCAACAACGCTCACTGTTCATCCAGGGAAGGAGGCAGCCGTGTTCAATCGGGTTCAGTTAGCAGCAGTAGAGAAGGAACCACTCGGGTCCAGTTAACAGCAAAGGGTCGATCGATCGCTCGGGTTCAGTAACGCGTAGCCTGTAATGCAATCACTCGGGTTCAGTTAGAGCCCAACGCCCTGCTCAGGTTCAGTTAGAGCCCAACGCCTCACACACACGCGCGTACGTACGAGAGAAACGCGCATCGCTCGCCCCCGACCACCCATCGTAACCGGGAACGTCCCCGATATTTTCCTCTCCCTTACTTCTACCATGGTTTTTTCCGTCATGGACGGCCGAATGAATGTCATGCAACTGCGTCTCCGGCCCGCCCAGGATGAAAAGCCCATTTTCTGTCATGACGTTTTGTCATAGAAGTAGGAGCCCACCACATCTATGATGATACCGGGTTTTGTCACAATTATCGTCATAGAAGTGTCATAAGTATGACCGAAAAAGTTTTTGTTCGGCCCAAAATGTCATGGATGTGCCTTATATTTTGTAGTGATTCCAAGCATAGCAATGCGTAGTATTAATATGATGCCATAAAAGTTTCCCTTTTTGAGAGGAGCGGTGTCACACATAATAAGCATGCTCATCTAATGATTTTCCCTCAACTAAGCAAGTTGGGGCTTCAGCACGAGCACATAGGGAGCGAAGATGATCCAAGTAGAAAGCTTCAGAAGTATGACAAATTTTGGGTGGTTCTTCAACCATTGGATTTATAGTCACAACTAATGTTTTGGTATTTTACGTTTCCTACCGATAACTAAAGATAGAAAACAAGAGCACAAAATAAAATATACTTAGTGATAAAGCAAACGAGCACACACAAAACATATTCACCCCACGCTATTGCTCCCCGGCAACGGCGCTAGAAAAAGGTCTTGATAACCCACAAGTATAGGGGGTCGTTTGTAGCCTTTTTTGATAAATAAGAGTGTCGAACCCAACAAGGAGCTAAAGGTAGAACAAATATTCTCTCAAGTTCTATCAACACCGATACAACTCTACGCACTTAACGTTCACTTTACCCAGAACAAGAATAAAACTAGAAGTACTTTGTGAGAATAAAACTACGAATAAATTGCAAGATAATAAATTTAGTAGTTTAGCAAAAAGCTTTTTGTAACACGAGAAAGATTTGTCCCTAGGCAATCGATAAATAGACTGGTAATCATTATTGCAATATTATATGAGGGAGAGGCATGAGCTAACATACTTTCCATACTTGGATCATATGCACTTATGATTTGAACTCTAGCAAGTATCCGCAACTACCAAAGATCATTAAGGTAAAACCCAACCATACCATTAAGTATCAAGTGCTCTCATACACAACAACCCCCTTACTCAGGTGTAAGCTTACGTCACTCTAGCCACCTACCATATGCGAATCATGAACCAATCATGCTTGCGCGACACGGAGGGAACCATAGGATAGCACCAAAATAAAATATACAATATACAACTCAAGTCAATCATGATCATCAATCAACCCATAGGAAAAAACACATCAACTCAAACATCATAGGATAAACACATATCAGGGGATAATAATATATAGTGTTGAGCAGCATGTTTAAGTAGATAATTAGAGTGGGGATAGTGAGGTTACACCACTGCATAGAGGGGGAGAGAGTTGTTGTTGATGGCGGCGAAGTTGTTGGTGTAGATCGCCGTCACGATGATTTCCCCGGCAGTGCTCCAGCGCCACCGGGAGAGAGGGGGGAGACAGCCCCCTCCTCCTTCTTATTCCTTGTCCTCCCCCCTAGATGGGAGGAGAGTTCCCCCTCTGGTCCATGGCCTCCATGCCGGCAGAGGGGCAGGAGCCCTCCAAGATTGAATCTCTCTCTGTTCTCTTCTGTTTCATGCTCCTGTTTTTCAGCCATCCACCATTTCTTAAATTCTTGGAGATCCTTAACTTCGACTGGACTAAAATCTTGAGGAGAAAGAAGGGGAGCAACCGCCTTATAAGGTGTCCACTACCCATAAGGGCGTGCCTGGAACCCCTGGCATGCCCTGATGCCTAGTGGGCCACTGAAGCATCATCCTGCATTGATTCTACTTCCAAACATTCACATATATTCCAAAAAATTGTCTATAAAGTTTTATCGTGTTTGGACTTTGTTTGATATGGATATTTTGCGTAACAAAAAACATGCAGCAAACAGGAACTTGCACTGGGCATTGATAAATATGTTAGTCCACTAAATCATATAAATGATCGCCAAAAGTATGTGAAAGTTGTATAATATTGTCATGGAATAATAAAAAATTATAGATATGACAGAGGCGTACCAGAGATATGAAAATAAATGATAAAAGATAGACCCCGGGGCCATAGTTTTCACTAGAGGCTTCTCTCTTGAAAGAAAGCATATGGTGGGTAAACAAATTACTATTGAGCAATTGACAGAAAAGCGCATAGTTATGACGATATACAAGGAAATGATCATGTATATAGGCATCACGTCCGAGACAAGTAAACCGACTCCTGCCTGCATGTACTAGTATTACTCCACACATCGACCGCTGTCTAGAATGCATCTAGTGTAGTAAGTTAACAAGAATGGAGTGACGCTCTATGCAAGATGACATGATGTAGAGAGATAGATCCAATCAATATGAACAAACCCCATCTTTTTATCCTTAATGGCAACAATATAAATACGTGTCATGTCCCCTTCTGTCACTGGGATTGAGCACCGCAAGATTGAACCCATTACAAAGAACATCTCCCATTGCAAGAAAAATCAATATAGTTGGCCAAACTAAATCAATAGATCGGAGAGAAATACAAAGCTATATAAATCAGACTAAAATAATATTCATAGATAATCTGATAACGAACCCACAGTTCATCATATTTCAACAAACACACTGCAAAAGAAGATTACATCAATTAGATCTCCAAGAACATCGAGGAGAACATTCGCTACTGCAGGATGCTCCTAACATGACACTACAATCAGAGACCCTTCGACGAAACTGTGTGCGATGCATTAATCGCAAATGGTGGTGTAATAAAACTATCAAAAATGAGACGAACTGTTTGCTATTGCGCAGTCATCAAACACGATTAGGATCAGAGATGCGTGTGTGATGCGTGGCATACGGTTAATCCATATGAACTATTTGCGATGATCCAGAACAACAGAAATGGTCATTCAGATGAGGGCGTGTGTGATAATACGACATACAATTCAGTAGGTTGAACTGTGTGTGATTAGGAAACACAATAGAAATGGTCAGCCAGATCAAGGTGTGTGTGATGGAGGGCATAGAGTTCACTCAGATGAACTGTTTGCTATGAGCCAAGACAACAGAAACGGTTCAACTGAACAAGATGTGTGTGATACGTGGCAAACAGGTCCATAATCAGAAATGTGTGCGAACACCAATAATAACACAGACGATTGCTGCTAATAAGCCGTGTGATTTCCTCCATCTACAGAAGAACAACATATATATAACTCATATAAACATCCAATTACATAAGTGACTATACAGATCATTCGTACACACCTCAATAAACAATTGCATGCATTCTAAACTAGGAGAAACGTTCATCTAGTTATCTACTCCTTTTGACGCTCCCACCACTGCTATGTGGCTCGATCCCTGGTCTGGGGCAAGACGAAGACACTTCCTCATGTCAACGATCTGCATGTACATCTCGTAGCTTGTGTACGCGTCCTTGGCCGCGTACTTGACGTGCTCTTCGTCTAGTCTCTCATGCCAGGCATTGTGCCAGGCGTTCTTGTCCTTCTTGCTCTCATACTTCATATTCATGTAGTAGGCGTCGATGATGGCCGAGGCGAGGTCAACCAGGGAGTTTTGTTTGTTGTTGGTGCTGCCCCAGACCTTGTAGTGGTCACAATGTTCACAATATTCTGGCAGGTCAACCCCAAAACCTTGAGCGCTTTTAGATCGTTGGTGGTGTCCACCGTAGCGAAACTATAGTCGGACCTATTGATAAACCTAGAGAAACGCTCGCAAGGCCTTGTGGCCAGCTGGTAGTGCTAGACGAGAAAGTCGTGTCGCACGCACAACTGGGCGACAGCAACCCTTTGATCTTGCCCGGCACGACCCCTGGTGAACTCGAGGTCGAAGCCGACCACTTGGTACTTGTCCTTAGCAAGCAGCTACTTCATAGTTTGGATGGAGCTCTCCATCGAGATCGGCTCGTTCATGTACACCACCGAGAGGTCCTTCCCCCTCACGTGGGTGTCCACTACGTGATGCATGGTGAACTATCCCCAGTTATTGTCGTCGGCCGCTGGGAACGCCATTGGAGCCAGGGGAGCGCCATTGGAACCGCTGGATGTCCTCTTTGTATGTGTCGTCATGGGGTATGCTTATTGGGTCATGTGGCATGAGAGAGCTTATTGGGTCATGTGGCATGAGAGATGAAGGTAAATGGCCGCGGGAATAAATGGGGGCCGGGCAGCCTGGATTCTCGGCGCGTCTGCATGGTAGTTTTTGCAGCGGGTAACTGCATCATGGCACAGCGCCCAGCGCAATCGCATGCATAATAGCAGGACAAACACACGTGATTGTGCGCCAGCGCCAAACACTGGCAGCGCGCGTGGAAGGATGAGGGTAGAGCGCGCGGAGGGACGCGAGAGTAGAGCACGTGTGGCGGGACGCGAGCTGTCACGCCCAATATGCGACCCTATCCAAAAGGAACTCGAAGGTCCCACCAAGGATAGACCCGCATAATGAAACGCTTTTGCAAGGTGGATATCATTACATCAACATTACATAATAGATGGGGATACATACAAGAGGCACAAATGCCACAAGAATACATCAACATCATATACAAGATCAACATCCGACTACGGATGAAACATAAACAGAAGCTCAAACGACATCCACCCTGCTAGCCCAGGCTGCCGACCTGGAACCTATCCCCGATCAAGAAGAACGGAAGAAGAACTCTAATACAAGCAAACATCGCTCTCGCGTCATGATCATCGCAAACCTGCACCTGCAACTGTTGTTGTAGTAATCAGGAGCCACGAGGACTCAAAGAATCCCATTACCATGGGTATCAAGACTAGCAAAGCTTAATGGGAAAGGAAGGGGTAAAGTGGTGAGGTTGCAGCAGCGACTAAGCATATATGGTGGCTAACATACGCAAATGAGAGCGAGAAGAGAAACAAAGGAACGATCGTCAACTAGTAATGATCAAGAAGTGATCCTGAACTCCTACTTACGTCAGACATAACCCAGAAACCGTGTTCTCCTCTCGATCAACCCCGAAAAGAGACACTCACGGTTACGCACACGGTTGGTGTATTTTTGAAGAGTTTACTTCAAGTTTACTACAACCGGATATTAACAAATTCCCATCTGCCACATAACCCAGAAACCGTGCCGATATCCTGATAGTAGCCGCGCGTATCTCGTCTCAGGCCACGACCGGATGAGCACTACGTACAACTAGAACCAGCCCTCAAGTTTCCCCGAGGTGGCGCTGCAAGTGGCTCTAGTTTGGACCAACACTTAGACAAGCATTGGCCCGGGGGGGCTAAAATAAAGATGACCCTTGGGATGCGCGACTCCCAAGGGAAAAAGGTAATAGGTCAGGCAAATGGTAAAACCAATGTTGGGCCTTGCTGGAAAAGTCTTATTCAAAGCGAACTGTCAAGGGGGTCCCATAAATCACCCGACCGCGTTAGGGACGCAAAATCCGGGAACATAACACCGATATGACGGAAACTAGGGCGGCAAGAGTGGAACAAAACACCAGGCATAAGGCCGAGCCTTTCACCCTTTACCAAGTATATAGATGCATTAATAATATAAGAGATATTGTGATATCCCAACCAAAATCCTGTCCACCATGGAGCAATCTTCAACTTTACCTGCAACTAGCAACGCTATAAGAGGGGCTGAGCAAAAGCGGTAACATAGCCAAGCAACGGTTTGCATAGGAAAGGTGTCAAAGGTTAGAGGCTGACATGGCAATTTGGGATGGCTTGATAAACAGGTAATAGGTAGCGCAACATAGCGATAGAACAAAGCAACTTGCATAGCAATGATAGTAGTGAGATCCAGGGTAGCGGTCATCTTGCCTGAAATCCCGCTAGGAAGAAGAACGAGTCCATGAAGAAGATGAACGGATGAAGCCGAACCAAGCGTAGACGAACGAATCCTCACGATCGCAACGAAACAGGAACTAACAAGAAGAAGCACACAAGGTTACATGAAGCTACTCATGGCAAGAGATGATGCAAACAAGAGCAACACATCAAGGCAAGTTTAAATGAGGCCGGGAACAACATATAACAATTCCGGTAAGTCCTCATATGCAAATTTCGAAATTGGTCTAGATCTGAATAAACCTTATGTTCAAGTTGTTAAACAGCAAGTTAAGATGCACCACGATGATCTACACGAAATTGTAGTCAAGTTACATATAAAGTTCATTAGATTCGGAGCTACGGCCTAGAAGATATGAGCGAAACAAGTTAAACATGGCATTGATGCAAAATGCAAACAAACATCAAGCAAACACCTCAAATCAAGGATGCAACATGATAATATGAAGCTACATGCAAAATCAAGCAAGTTTCATATAGAGCACACTCAAAACGGAGCAACGGTTCAACACATACACATGAAACAAGTTATAGCAACAATCTGTCCAAAACAGCAAGTAGGCATATTGCAAGCATCAAAACAACATACTACAGCAGCTCAACGTGATAACAAAAGGCATGGGCATGATTTACAGGTAAAGCATGACAAAACATGAACACTCAGCTATCTCCAGAAATCACTAGAACATGCTCAAAAACACATGGCAAGATTGCAAATAATAACAGTTTCAGACTTGGCAGAATTTCAGGACATGGCAGGAATAACATCAGGTTAACAAGTTTAGAGCTATGGAAAAACATGCTACAGGAACTTAACATGGAAAACAAAGGCATGACATGGATCTAGTCAAAGCATATAACAAAAGTCCCTTACTGACCATGAGCCAAAAGGGATCAGAAAATACAATTGCAAGCATGTGAATATAGCAAAAACATAAACAGATTCAGACTTAGTGCAAAACTGGAGCATGGCATAAACAGATAACAAGTAGGCATGTTTACGAGCTCGATGCACTCACCACAGAGCAATACTTGGCATGGCAAGACAACTCACAGTAAGAAGACATGGCATAGAAGCTATACATGGCAAGAACAACATCATAGCATACACGGATCAACTACAACAACCTTGGCAAAATTGAATAACATGTAAACAATCTGCCAGGAACATTTTATAGCAAAAGTAGAGCTCGTTTGACTCAAGCTATGTCACTCCATAATTTCAAACAAGGGCATGGATGGATATAGAATAACCATATGTTCAAAACATCCTTACTGAAGTATCTCAAAATAAGCATGGATCACTCGGTAGCATCAAGTTTACATGGCATAAAAATATCGCAGTGAGCAGGGCTGAAATCAGCAACATCATGAAGCCTAGTTTGCATGCTTGTGCTAGTCACCACAGAGATCATAAAAATACATGGCATACACCCCTGTAAAGATGGCATGGCATATTACAAAACACATGTAGGACTCAAGTTCATAGGATGCACACATCAATCATGGAAAAAATGACAAAAGTGCATGTTCTGATAAGAATCTGAAACTAACATCACATAGCCCTCTTCTAACAGCATTTCGGGCATTAAGACGAGCTCAAATGAAAATGATGCAATGAGATGAAATGATGTACTCATCGAGACGAACAATTTGACATATTACACGCACGAAACGGAGCTATGGATGCAAAGTTATGATGTGAAGAAATTGCATAAAAATTACACAGATCTGGGGACTTGGCAGTTTTCGGGGAGGGGAAATTCAACCTCGGGCACGCGAACCGAGGTAGGCGGCGGCTCACCGGAGAATGGGGGGAGGCGGCCGGAGCATGCGCCGCGAGGTCGGGCGAGGCGAGGGCGGCGGATCCGGGCGCTGCCGGATCCGCCGGGCGAGGCCAACCGGCGACGAGGGGGGCGGCCACGGCCAAGTGGCCGCGGCGGGCAGGCCGGGCGACGAGGGGCTCGGTGAGGCTCGGGCGGAGCGGAGATCGGGCGGAGGTTCGGGAGGGGCGCGGCGGGCCGGCAGGGATCCGGTGGGGGAGGAGGGGCTGCCGGCCGGGCGAGCCAGCTGGGCGGTGGCGGCGGGCACGCCGGCGAGACGAGCGGGCGGCGGAGCCGAGGCTGCGGGCGGGCGAGGAGGACGGGCGGCGCGGAGGCCAGGCGGTGCTGCTGCGGGCGGGCGGGCCGGGCGGGCGGCAAGGGCGCGAGGGTTCAGGGCCCGATGATGGGCTCCACGGGCCGGCGGTGAGGTGGGCGCGGGGACGCCACGTGGCGCGCGGTGATTGGCTGGGGGGAGTGGGGCGGACATGTCCGGGCGGCGGTGGACGTGTCCGTCGGCGGGAGGAGGAAGAAGCTAGGGTTAGGCAAGGATTTCGGGAGGTGCACATATTTATAGGTGGAGGGAGCTAGGAGACTCCAAATGGAGTGCGGTTTTCGCCCACACGATCGTGATCGAACGACCGAGAGCATGGAGGGGAGTTAGGTGGGTTTTGGGCCACTTTGGAAGGGGTGTTGGGCTGCAAACAAAAGAGGCTTTGCGGTTACCCGGTTAACCGTTGGAGTATCAAACGACCTCCAAATGACACGAAACTTGACAGGCGGTCTACCGGTGGTATACCAAGGCCGCTTGACAAACCTCGGGCCATTCCGAGAAAGTTTAACACCCGCACATGAAAAGAGGCAAAAGGGGGCGCCGGGAGACATAGGGGTGCCGGATTGGAAAACGGACAACGGGGAAAATGCTCGGATGCATGAGACGAACACGTATGCAAAATGAAAAACACATGATGACATGATATGAAATGTAGATGATGACATGGCAAAGTGCAACACGCAAGCACAAGACATGGCAAAGACGACGAATAACTGGCAGACACCTGGCGCATCGAATCCGGGGCATTACACGAGCAGAGCGCGCCGTGGCAAGTATAGGGGATCATTTGTAGCCTTTTTCAATGAATCAGAGTGTCAAACCCAACGAGGAGATAAAGGTGGAACAAATATTCCCTCAAGTTCTATTGACCATCGATACAACGCTACGCACGCTTAACGTTTGCTTTACTTAGAACAAGAATAAAACTAGAAGTACTTTTTAGGTGTGGATAGATTTGCAAGATAATAAAGAACGTGAAAATAAAAGTTAGGTGATGTTTAAATAAAGAAACAATTAAGTTTAGTAAAACGAGAGTGGATCAGTGGTAGTAGGATTTGCGGAATGGTCCCTTAGCAATCAACTATGTTGCTAGACAGATTGCAAGTTTTTATGTGGGAGAGGCCACTGCTAGCATGTCGTCCCTTACTTGGAATTCTATGCACTTATGATTGCAACTATTAGCAAGCATCTGCAACTACTAACGTTCATTAAGGTAAAAACCAACCATAGCATTAAGATATATATTTGTCCCCCTTCAGTCATGTATGTATCAATTTCTATGTTTAGGCTGAAGCTGCTGTCACCCTTGCCCTCCAATGCATAGTCCTCTCAACGTACAACTAACCCTATGGTGTGATCCACAAGCACGCTCATATGATGCGCACCAAAGGACAACAACATAACCACAAGCAAATTAAACCAACCATAGCAATTCACCAATTACAGATAGGACAACAAAAATCTTCTCAGACATCATAGGATGGCAACATATCATTGGATAATAGTATGAAGCATAAAGCACCATGTTCGACTAGAGGTATAGTGGGTTGCGGGAGAGTGGACCGCTGAATATAGATGGGGGAAGCTGATGGAGTTGTTGGTGAAGATGACGGAGTTGTTGGAGTAGATCACCGTCACACGATGATTGCCTCGGCGGTGTTCCGGCACCACCGGGAGAGAGGGGGAGAGAGCCCCCCACCTTCTTCTTCGTCCTGGGCCTCTCCCTAGATGGGAGGAGGGTTGCCCTTCTGGTACATGGTTTCCATTGCGGTGGAGGGGCGAGAGCCCCTATGAGATTGGATCTCCCTCTCTGTTCTCTTCTGTTTCGAGTTCCAGTTTTCTGGCCCTTCACTGTTTCTTAAATTCCCGGAGATCCGTAACTCTGATTGCGCTGAAATTTTTCCACGATTTTTTCAATAAATTATCTTTACTGCGCCCGAAGAAGGGCCCCAACCGACTTACAGGAAGGGCACAAGACACCTGGGCGCGCTAGGGGGTGCCCGGCGCGCCCTGATGGGTTGTGGAGGTTGTGGGCCTCCATTTGCATTGATTCCACCTACCAAAAATCACAAATATTCCAAAATAATTCTCCATAAATTTTTGTCGCGTTTCGACTTTGTTTGATATGGATATTCTGCGAAACAAAAAACATGCAACAAACAGGAACTGACACTGGGCACTGGATCAATAGGTTAATCCAATAAATCATATAAAATGTTGCCAAAAGTATGTGAAAGTTTTATAATATTGGCATGAGACAATAAAAAATAATAGATACGACGGGAACGTATTAGCCTCAATCGTGAGCAACCACACGCATAGAGCAGTTGAACACACTAGGAATGGTCATCTACAGGCTGGCCGACAATTGCGATGCTGCCTAGAGAGCGGCCGTGTGCTACTACCTCCTTCTTGGTCTATTTGTCCAATTTATATTCTGTGCCATATTTTGACCTTAAATTTAACTAATAAAATGTTAATGCATGTTATAAAAATTATATAATTGGAAACTATGTTCAAATATGAATCCAACGATATAATCTTTGGTGACATGCATTCATATTTTATTAGTAATATATCTAGTCAAAATTTGGCACAAAAATACAAAGACGAATAATAAACCAGGATGGGTGTAGTAGGTAAATTAAATCGCAAACATTTTTTATTAACCGTATGTGTATGTGTCCTTTCGTCCTCTTCTAGCATGTCTTATCACCCCGCTGCCGCAGACGGCTTCGAGCACAAGCTTGAGCTGTGTGTGAGGGCATTCTTTTGGCCAAACGGTGGCTCGAAGTGGCGCCAATGAATAATCGGTGAGCCCGTTCCCATGCAACTATGCAGGTTCCCGCGCAGGCTTCCCGCCCAACTCGGTGAAATCCCCCAAAATCTCAACGCTTACCAGCCTGCTATATAAATACTCATGGCTGGCGAGTCATGAGTCGCATTTTTCCCTCCCTCCCTGTAGCTTATCTCGTTTACTTGTCCCACAATCGCTAATGGCACCAGTCCGTCGTCGTTGCTCAGCCACTCCGCTGTCATCAGAGGAAAGCTCTAGCTGGGAGGCTACACCGCGGCGGCGATGCAGTCCTTGCCGTAGTGTAGTGTGTGTGGCGTCCCTGTTGGGTGTGCGCAGAACACCCACCACACGCTCGGCCGCCGCTGCCCGTCGGCAGCTGTTGCTGGCCGCCATTGCCACCACCCCACCGTCTGCCGCCGTGGCCGCCACACCACCGTCGAAAGCCAGGGCCATCGCCCGCTCCACCGCCGCGGCCCGAAGGTAGGAAGTGGTTGTCGTGGCCGCCACCCCACTGTCGGCCACCATGCCCCTCACCCTCTCCGCCACCGCGGCCCAAAGGCGGGAGGTGGTGGTCCCGGTCGCTACCCCATCGTTGGCCACCACGGCCGCCAGCACACCTTCGACTGCCGGGGTCATCACTCGCTTCGCCACCGCCGCCCGAAGCTGGGAGGCGGAGGTGGAGGCACGCACATGCGCCAGGGACCTTGCGCGCTACATCAAGTTTCTGCGGGAGGAAGGAGGAGCGCATCGTCGAGCATGCAAACCGCCGCAGAGGAGAGGCTACTTGAAGTAGTACAAAGAACCTCCGTAGTAGTACTAGTATTTAGGGGCTATTCTGATCAGTTCATCTGACTATAGATGTCGTTGAACTGTACAGCGTACTTAAAACTAGCTAATATATATAGTTGAACTAGTTATTTCAGTATATGGTTGGCAACAATTGGGGAAATGTTTGGTCAGTTCAGCTGTCGAATTGAACTGTTTGTATAAAGAACGACTCCTTAATCTATGAATGAAATATGTGCTTAATTACTGAATTTTAGTTGCAAATATTAGATAGTGCTAGTGATTTTTAGCTGCAAATTTTGACAAATGGCAGCATTACAAGGTTGACAAAGGGCAATGTTACTAGATCAACAAATGTCAATCTTTCCAGTTTGACAAATGGTAATATACCAATATGACAGATGCAAATCTTACCAAATTGTATGTACGTGGTTGCACACTGGTCATCCGAAAAAACTGTTTGCGTTGAAGGGGTGTACAAATCCTGCGTGCAAGATTTTCTCTTGGCTTAGGGGCGAAGGAACCATAGCTCTCGCTTTGCATACAGTATACAATCTGAACTATTTGCGATGAAGGGATGCACAAATCCTACGCGGCAATTTTTTCCCATGGCTTACTGGGGAAGACCGTAGCTCTCGCTTTGCATACGGGTGTTCTATCTAAAACCTTTGCGATGAAGAGCTCCACAAATCCTGCTCGGCACATTCTCCCTTGGCTTACTGGGGAAGTTGTCGATTTGCATACGGGTGTTCTATCTTAAACATTTGAGATGAGTGTTTTAAATTTAAAAACCATTGATGTTTTTAAAAACCATATGTTTCATTTAGTCACACAACGACTTTATATTCATACAATCGAGATACAGTATTAAACCCCAAAAAACTAATTCGACGGTAGCGGAGGCGGCATGCCACGCCAGCGTTGTCGTTGTCATCCTCCGGAATGCCGTTGTTGAAGTCCTCAAGGCAGCACAAAATGTTCTTCACTTGGAAATCAAACATCATGTCGTGTCGCGATCGACGGGCGGGGCGTGGGAGGACGGCAACTCACGGTGCTACGAGGTAGCGGTCGACGACAGCGTCCCATGACGTTAAGGGGGCGCATGCACGGGCACGGGCGCGGTGGGTGCATGGGCAATGGTGCTCGCATGTACACGAGCTCGTGTGGGTTCCGGCAACCTCACTGACGCCTGCGGCTTCCAGCTCTGCGATAGCGCTCGGTGACCAGCCCGTCAATGTTATGGGGATGGTCGCTGGTGCGTGCGTGGGGATGGGAGCTGGGACGGGCGCGGGGGCAGCTACCGCCGCAGCCAGCTGGTTCAGGGACATGTCCCTAAGGCCCCCCATTCCTCCTTATTTTCTATCTCGTCCAGCTTGGAGTCAACTTCACCAAACTGGAAAACTAGTGGAAAATGATCTTTCTGCGCCATGGCATTGGTGGAGATCTGTAGGAGGGGAATGGGAGTCGAACAGTAAGGCCACCTGTATTAAACAGTGGCTCGGGGCGCCATTAATGGAGAGGATGTGAGCATGGCGGCCGGCCATGGGAGTCAAAGGGCTCTCTTCCCAATGAGCATGCGCAACGTACAACTCGCATGCTTCCCGGTGAGGCTACCCATTGGAGGACGACTTGCACACCTCTCGGCCAACCAGCGTAGCGGACTGCACTCACATGCCTCCCGTCTACTCAAGCAGATGTCCGCACGACACCTCCTAGCCATTAAAAGTGAGACGTGTGGCGTCACGTGACTGGTTAACAGAATGCCCGCGATTTAAATTATACAAACGTTTGAGATGATAAGGTGGCAGCTATTTGTTTCAAAATGCGTTGTTGCTTGTTGATTTGACTGCACCTTCTCTCAAATAGGACACAAAAAATACCACAGCATGTCGGGTGCAATTCCATAATAGCATGCAAAGTTTCATGAAATTCAGACAAGTTTTTGATTTACAAGAATTTAAAAACGAAGTATCTGAACGTTTTGCCAGCAAGCAACGGTGCCCTGGTGTTTGAAATTCATTCCCATTTCTATCATGGGACCTAAGCATGCACCCAAGGACACACATTTTATTTTTGAACCGATTTTTCTGCCTTGGACCATGTGCATGTAGTTCAAATTTAAATTATGCCATAAAATGCATACAAAACACAGTTAATGTATAAAAATTTCCAAGCGAACCCAAAAAATTCCAAAAATTTACATGACACTCTTGTTGATCTATGTTGCCACTAGGACAAAATTTGTAAGCAAGAGGAGGCAACGAATATTATTTCATCCACGAAGGAGGCACATTCCTTACCAGAACCACGTGGCTTGTTGTGAGAAGCTCTCATTTCCAAGAAGGTTATACCCAAACCTGCCCCAAATGGGCAATGGTTTTACCACAGCATGTTGATGTAGTTCCATGATAGCATGCCAATTTCATGAGTTTCAGATGAATTTTGGATTTACTAGAATTTTAAAACCATGTATCTTAATGTTTGCTGGCAAGCGACGGTGCCCAGGTGTTTGAAATTCATTCCCATTTCTTGCATGGGACCTAAGCATACAATCAAGGACACACACATATGATTTTTCAACCCATTTATATGCACTAGAGCATGTGGATGAAGTTCAAATGTGAATTATGCACATAAAATGCCTAGAAAACTTAGTTAATGTATAACGAATCCCGAAATACTAAAATTTTAACACAACACTCCTCTTGTTCCATGTTAACACTAGAAAAAAATAAAAGCAAGAAGAGGCAATGAATATCGTTTCATCCACAAAGGAGACATGTTTCTTACCGGAACCATTAGGCTTGTTGTGGGAAGCTCTGGTTTGTGAGAAGCTTATACCCAAACCTGCCGTAAATGGGATAATTTTTTCACCACGGCATGTTGGTGCCACTCCATGATAGCATGCCAAGTTTCATTAATTTCAGACGGGTTTGGGATTTACTAGAATTTTTAAACCATGTATTTCAACGTTTGCTGCCAAGCGACGGTGCCGAGCTGTTTGACAGTCATTCCCATTTCTTACATGGGACCTAAGCATGCATCCAAGGACACACATATGATTTTTCAACCCATTTTATGCAATAGAGCATGTGCATGTAGTTCAAATTTGAATTATGCACGTAAATGCATAGAAAACTCAGTAAATGTATAAAAATGTCCAAACGAAACCCAAAAAATTCAAAATTTAACACGACTCCCCTGTTGTTCTATATTGACACAAGAAAAAAATTGAAAGCAAGAAGAGGCAACGAACATCGTTTCGTCCACAAAGGTGACCCGTTCCCTACCGGAACCATGAGGCTTGCTGTGAGAAGCTCTGCTTTGCGAGAAGCTTATACCTAAAACTGCTGGAAATGGAACAATTTTTTCACCACATCATGTTGATGTCGTTCTATGATAGTATGCCAAGTTTCAGGAATTTCAGAAGAGTTTTGAATTTACTAGAATTTTAAACCATGTACTAGACCGTCGTAGGCGCGCATTGCTGCGTCCATCTATTTTGGCACTATAATATTATGACGGATGCAACTATATGTAAATGTAGTAGTTTGATCGTGTGCTATAACTAATCACACTATATTCAATGGTAATATTTCAATCATGTGATACAATTTTCATAGCCATGAATCGTGTTCTTTACCTGGATTTTGAAACCGGAAATTAATATGATTGTGCATACCTTCGTTATGTTTATTTTGATGCGAGCATGTTAGTTTTTGCTGGATAAGTTATTTAAGTTGATTAAAAGTTTTTGTAGGATTATGTTAGAGGGTAAGAAGGTTGGTACCAGTTTGATTTTGTGGGTTCTAAACAACGGAAGAGGGAGGAAGCAAGAGAGGCAAAGAAAAAAAGTGCACACTAAGGAATGTATGGATTATTTTTTTCAGTAATGTATGGAATACTATAATACTTCTTTTATCCAAAAAAAGTGGCTCAAATTTAGTACAACTTTACACTAATTTTAATACATTGAGATGTTTATTTTGGGACGGAGGGAGTAGCTGCAGTAAAATAGTAGTAAAAATTTATTCCAACAAAATCGTAATGATGCCCCGCTTGTTAATATCTTAATTGGCAACGCAATTAGCAGAAGACAACCATATGCCTAAGTTTAGTTTATATACTGTCCACATTACAGATATAACATAGCTATGCCAACTACTACTCCTGCTTAATGGCCTTCTGTTCCGATAGACTGATAATGGGTGTACCTCCTTCCTACATTCATCATCATTTTATTTTAAGCTAAGAAAGAGCAGCTTTCTTCCCATGGAGCACATCATACAGAATGCTAATCCTGTACAGATATGATCACATGTAATGCTCATTTGTTAGCGACTCATGTGATGGTCTGACAACTACTACCTGGATCCATTGACCACCCCACCCCCCTATAAACATAGAAATGTCATTAATTCTTGAAGGGCACAATAGGAAGCTTTGCATTTCATGTAAAAGTGACTATCAAATAGATATAATGATAAAAAGTACAGAATGTACAAGAAAATTTATACTGTTGGACATTGCTGGCATCAAGAAAATTAGAGGTAGCACAGGCACATTTTTATGTCTTTTTCCTGACATTAAATATTATTACTTCTTTTATTTATATGCAACAACAAAATCACACAAATTCTAATCTTCCCGATAGTGTTCAGTGCAGCTCCACAATTCAGTTATGTAGGTGAGCGCCATACATCGATGTGCTCCTGTGGCTACTATTCGTTCTATAGAAGGAAGTATTTAGTATATCTGATCAAATGTCCAGAAGTAATGAACTTGACACCTAACCAAATTCTGCTTTACCACATCATCTATCCAGTTAAAACATAGTATATCTCTCCTCTGTTCATAATTATCATCTTCTCTCTATGTTCCTAACCCTTCCGATCCTTGACATGAACATGATACTAAACTAATGTTTGGTGTAACTGGTAGTGTTTTAGCATGATAAGTTGGAATATACGAAATAGTTATCTCGCGCATGTTTCACTGGAATATTTGGAATATGTTGATGCAACCGTACAAAATTAAATTCATTATTGTACTACTTTTCCACCCCCACCCCCCGCTTTTTATCCAACTTCTAATTCCTGTTCCCTATCTTGAGCTAGATAAATTCATGATGACATCTTAATTTAGAGTACATATCCTTTGCTATAACATGAAAACTTGCTACCAATAGAGATTACCATGAAAGCACTTGATGATTGACCTAAAATGAAGGTAAATCTTAAGAAAAACAAGCAGGAAAAATACAATTGTACTTTAGTAAGAATTTCTTTGACAAAAAACTTATTGTACATGATTTTTTTTCATTGATATACTACTTCTCTATCTCTCACCCATTTATTTAACTCCTATGTCATATTTCCTATATTGGGCTAGATGACTTCATGAACACATCTTAATTTAGAGTGAGTACTATGCTCTAACACGGAAATCTTAGAAGAATAGAGATTCCACTAAAGCCAATTGATGATTGAGCTTAACTGAAGCTAAGTATTATTTTAAAACCAAGAATCAACAACACAATTAACCAATAATTTCTTTCACCCAGAAAAAATATGTTATTTGTACCCTCATGTCGAAGGTTTATCTGATTGATGGAGATTTTTGGATGTCGTAATCTGATCGCGGGACGAATTATGGTCTCCTAAGATTTTTGCAATTTCTCTTCACATGAGTGACACGGCGTACACCACCATTAATCGACACTGGTGAGTGGCGCACTCCCACATTATCCGCCATGAATGCCTCTAGGAACTGAAGAATTATTGCCTTCTTGAAAGTTCAAACCACAGAGCATCAGATTCACGGGACAGCCGAACAGTCCAGCATATTTCGCCTCACCCCGCATGATTACATATGGTGAATTTGCATATACCATACATTTCTAGAAAGCTAGGTACATGAGATTAATACACCACTAAGCATGTGAATAAATTTCAAAGAGAACTGAGCATAGTCATGTTTGAAGCATGGATGCCTTAACATAGCAAGAGATTACAAGGAATTAGTGATTACTCTAAGTTAATGTCTGCACTTTGTCAAACAATACTGCACCAAACCAACAAGTGATGCGATTACTAATCTGGGCAACTGCCAAATGCGGGGACTCAACATAATACTCTCAGGCAACAAATCATTGAAGTTCAAAATAGTGCCTCATCTTCCAAATGGTTAGTCCCAAAAACTTCTGATCTAGCAGAACCAGCCAATCTAGCAAAACCGATATAAAAAATCTGTCAAGATAGAGAACATGCATTAATTTTGTAGTACAGAGAACAGTATCAAAAAGGAAAAACTATCATCATTAGATGAATAATTAGGGGGAAAGGGGAGGTATGAACAAGGGACGACAGGAAGACAGGAAAGATAATTTAGCGACTTTTGTTTCTCCTTGGCTGCAAGAGAAGGTTCTGCCAAAGTGAGGGGAGTGAGGAAGGAGTAGCAGGAAGATGGAAATAATATAGACCCCCGTGGATGGGAGGAAGAGGTGAATCGACATTGGTAACTAACCTTCAATTATCAGCCAACGAAGAGTGCGTGCCTCAATTGACATTTAATGGACTCTGGTTTACTTCCTCAATCAATCAACGACAATTCAACTCCAAACAACAACCGATGGTTCGATGTTCCGCCACTTATCCATTGAGTTCCTGGCGAGGTGACCCGACGAACGGTTAGCTGCACCTGTCACGCGCCTCGGCAAGGCGACCCGGCCGGTCGCGTCAGTCAGTTCAGAGGGATGGTCTCCATGCGAGCCACCGACGACCAGCGTCGGCCGCCACGAGAAAGTTGCCCATGGAGGCCACAACACGAAGGGTTTGCTGAACGAAACGACAATTTTTATTTTATATAAGGAAATCTACGTAGGAAACTACTAAAGGCCCATTGGATCGAATTTGACCAGATACGCCGAAAAAAGCGGCCGGAGTAGCAGCCCAGGACAGTTCGCGCTTGTTACAGCGAACCAAGCCTGACTAGTGCGATTCACAACAAATCTGATGGTTGGGAATGGACAAGCCGATGATTCGACGGCTGAAACGCTAATGGCCTGAGAGGACATGAAAAGTGCTCTCAATTGCGGCCAAGCAACGATGCCGAGGTGTTTGATATTCATTTCCATTTCATGCATGGGACCTAAGCATGCAACCAAGGACACACATATGATTTTTCAACCCATTTTTATGCACCGGAGCATGTGCATGTAGTTCCCATTTGAATTATGCACATAAATGCATAGAACACTCAGTAAATGTATAAAAATGTCCAAACGAACCCCCGGAAAATTCCAAATTTTAACATGACTCACCTGTTGTTCTATGTTGACACCGAAAAAAATTTGAAAGCAAGAAGAGGCAACAAACATTGTTTCATCCACAAAGTGACACGTTCCCTACCAGAACCATGAGCCTTGTTGTGAGAGGCTCTGGTTTGTGAGAAGCTTACAACCAAACCTGCCCCAAATGGGAACATTTTGTCACCACATCATGTTGATGCGGTTCCATGATAGCATGCCAAGTTTCATGAATTTCAGATGATTTTTGGATTTACTAGAATTTTTAAAGCATGTATCTCAATGTTTGCGGCTAAGCAACGGTGCCGACGTGTTTGACATTCATTCCGATTTCCTGCAAGGGACCTAAGCATGGAACCAAGAACACACATATGAAGTTTCAACCCATTTCTATGCACTGGAGCATGTGCATGTAGTTCAAATTGGAATTATGCAAATAAATGCATAGAAAACTCAATAAATGTATAAAAATGTCCAAACAAACCTAGAAAAATTCCAAAATTTAAGACGACTCTCCTGTTGTTCTATTGACACCAGAAAAAATTGAAAGCAAGAAGAGGCAATGAACATCATTTCGTCCACAAAGGTGACATGTTCCCTACCGGAACCATGAGGCTTGTTGTGAGAAGCTTATACCCAAACTTGCCCCAAATGGGACATTTTTTTCACCACACCATGTTGATGCTGTTCCATGGTAGCATGCCAAGTTTCATGAAATTCAAATGATTTTTGGATGCACTAGAATTTTAAACCATGTATCTCAATGTTTGGGGCCAAGCGACGGTGCCGAGGTGTTTGACATTCATTCTCATTTCTTGCATGGGACCTAAGCATGCAACCAAGGACACACATATGATTTTTCAACCCATTTTATGCACTGGAGCATGTGCACGTAGTTCAAATTTGAATTGTGCACATAAATGCATAGAAACCTCAGTAAATGTATAAAAATTTCCAAACGAACCTAAAAAATTTCCAAATTTTAACACGCCTCTCCTGTTGTCCTATGTTGACGCTAGAAAAAAAATTGAAAGCAAGAAGAGGCAACGGACATTGTTTCATGCATAAAGGTGACACATTCCCTACTAGAACCATGAGGCTTGTTGTGTGAAGCTCTGGTTTGTAAGAAGCTTTGTCAGGACCCCGACCCTAAGTCACACCGATCTAGCAGGTAACACATCATATCACTTTGCAGCCTCATGCATGGTATTCCAACGGCTGCAGCCTTACCTTGGTCGGGGCCGTTTGTGCCTTTTAGCTCATATATATGATTGTGTCACTAGCATCCATATTACAGATAACCCGGGCCGACATGAATAGTCGTAAACCCAAGGTGGCACAAACTTACAGGGACAAGCATACGTAACCCAGCAATGAACCTGTGGGTCATCAACGTATCAACCTAAGTCATAGCAAGCTACAAGGACTTAAAGGAACAACGCGTGACATTTCCCTGAAGGGGCAGACACAGGAATAAAGAGGATACATGCCGACCAACCTAAGTGTTCCGGAGTAGTAGAGAACTACCATGGATCAGTGGAAGCACTAGGCGACATTTCCCCATAAGGAAGGCGACCAAGAATAAACAACTAGGTGTCGGATCCCACATATACAAAGCTTTTCAATAACATACACACAATATGCTCGATATGCGTAAATACAACATGGCATCACAACAAAACTCTACGACTCAAAGTATTTATTTAACAGGCTCCGAGGATCTAGACATTACAAACATGGGTCTCAAGACCCAACATGTGATAGCCTGGCTTATTAGGGATGATAGACTACTCATATCAATAAGGAATTCCTTCTTTTCCGGAAGCCCATTCGGACAGAACTCCAAAGTTAAGCGTGCTCAGCTTGGAGTAGTGTCGGGATGGGTGACCGACCGAAGTTGCTCCCGAGTGCTTGCAGTGAGGACAAAGTCTTGAGAAAAGACTAGTATTGATCTGTGGGGCCAGTCTAGATCCCGCCAGGAGTAACGACCACCGGCGGGTGTGTCCGGGGCGTTACACAACATTCAAGTCATACAAGCAACAAGCACATGCGGAAGCATAAACATGTCTGAGTACAGACATCTAAAAAGAAAGAAGGCTAGGAAGCTTGTCTATCTATAAGACCCTCCAAAGGAGCAATACCTCTGTCTAGGATTTCCAAGCTAATTGTCGAAGCCCACGTGGAACTACTAGTGAGACTGAAGTCTCTCTGCAAACACATAAATTAAACAAACATGAGTACAAATGAACTCACCAAGACTTACATGAGAACTAGCTACATATGCATCAGTATCAACAAGGGGTGGTGGAATTCAACTATAGCAAGCCAGCTTTGACTCAGTGGCTATCCTGTACTACGACTACTAGCATTTCCTTTGAGGTGACAAAGCGCACACGAGTCCACATATTCACCATATCAATACACCACTATGGATCCGCTCCTCTCTCCCTACGAGATTGCCATCCATAGCACTCACACATATCTTGCACATTTTAGAGTATCCACTTCCACTTGTCTAGGAACAATTAATGTAAGCATTCCAAGTGGTCCATATCAGTGGACGCGGCTATTCGAATAGATCATTTATAACCCTGCAGGGGTGTACTTCTTCACACACGCTATCACCACTTACCACCATTTACACGACATGTACTCGGCGATCTTCAAGCGGAAGCCCTGTGAGGGTGTCGGCCATGACCTGACTAACCACACGAGGCGCTAGTCCAGGTTTATCGCCTATTTCAGTTCCATCCACAAGGAAGTCTGGCCGAGGTTTCCACTACGGCCCCAAACGATGTGTGCTGGGTTCCCGTACCCACCAAACGGGTGCCTCGGTACACCGTGCCACGTGCCTGCCACATCAAAAACACCAGAAACTAGTTGCAACTCCTGGACAGTGATCTAGGCAATTAATATAAGTCGAGAGAGCTTGGAGTGCCCGAGCCCAATTTGTGGAAGTAGCTGTCTTGGATCACAAACACGGAACTCAGTTCCTGAGGACGGCTTCAATGAGACAACCCACCATGTACTCCTACATGGCCTCTCACCGCTACCTTTACCAAACCGTGTTCACACACTTAGCTCTCAACAGTAGGACATGATGACCACATTCCAATTCATCCCCGATGAATCATACCTGACACAACTATAAGTAATAGCAGGCAAAACAAGCAAGCATAAATGAGTAGGCACATCATGGCTCAAACAACTGCTACTCATGCTAGTCGGTTTCAACTATTTACTGTGGCAAAAACAGGTCATGCAGAGGAATGAGTTCAACTACCACAACATGTAATTTATGAATCGTTATTTGTTGGGGAACGTAGTAATTCAAAATTTTCCTACGATCACGCAAGATCTATCTAGGATATGCATAGCAACGAGACGGGAAGAGTGTGTCCACGTACCCTCATAGACAAAAAATGGAAGCGTTATGTTAACGCGGTTGCTATAGTCGAACGTGTTCACGATCCAACCGATCCAAGTACCAAACGTACGGCACCTCTGTGTTCAGCACACGTTCAGCTCATGACGTCCCTCGAGCTCTTGATCTAGTAGAGGGTCGAGGGAGAGTTCCATCAGCACGACGGTGTGGCGACGGTGTTGGTGATGTGATCCGTGCAGGGCTTCACCTAAGCATTATGACACTATGACCAGAGCAGTAAACTGTGGAGGGGGCACCGCACACGGCTAATGAAAATCTTGGTGTGCCTTTGGGGTTCCCCCCGCCCCCGTATATAAAGGGGGGAGGAGGAGGCCGGCGGCCTAGGAGGGGCGCGCCAAGGGGGGAGTCCTACCTGGACTCCTAGTCCAAGTAGGATTCACCCTCCCCCTTGCTTCCTTCCAACGGAGGGGGAAAGGGGAAAGAGGCGGTGAGGGAGAAGGAAAGGGGGGTCACGCCCACCACCACTTGTCCAAATCAGATTGGGCTTGGGGGGTGCCACCTCCTGTGGCTGCCACCTCCTCTCCACTATGGCCCATGAGGCCCATTAAATTTTCCGGGGGGTTCCCTGTAGCCTCCCGGTACTCCGAAAAATCCTCGATCTTCTTCGGAACCATTCTGGTGTCCGTATATAACCTTCCAATATATGAATCTTTATGTAACGCCCCAGATTCGATGGCCAGGTGTCTTCTAGTTGTTCGTTGTCATTGCCATCTCATTTGCTTGCGTGTCGCATTTTGCCGTGTCATCATGTGCATCTCTTTTTGCATACGTGTTCGTCTCATGCATCCGAGCATTTTCCCTATTGTCCGTTTTGCGATCCGACACTCCTATGTCCTCCGGCGCCCCCTTTTACCTCTTTTCGTGTGCGGGTGTTAAACATTCTCAGACTGGACCAAGATTTGCCAAGCGGCCTTGGTACACCACCGGTAGACCGCCTGTCAAGTTTCGTGCCATTTGGACGTCGTTTGATACTCCAAAGGTTATCCGAGCAACCGCAAAGGCCTCTTTTGTGTGCAGCCCAACACCCTTCAAAAGTGGCTCAATAACCCATCCAAACCCCCTCCATCCTCTCGGCCATTCGATCACGATCGTGTGGGCGAAAACCGCTCCTCATTTGGACTCTCCTAGCTCCCTCTACCTATAAATGTGCCTCTCCCTTCGAAATTCGCAGTCCAAACCCTAGCTTTCGTCCACCTCGCGCCACCGAACAAATCCTCCTCCGCCGGACATGTCAGCGCCGCCCCTCGCCCAATCCCGAGCCACCACTTGGCGCGCCGCCATCCGCCGCCGCCGTGACCCGCCCGGCCCGAGGTCAGCCCGCCCGGCCGCACCGGGCCGCCTCGCCAGGCGCCCTCGCCCTCCGCCCGCCGCCGCTTCGCCAGTCCGCCGCCCAACCGCCGTATGCCACCTAGCGCGCGCCTCCATGAACCTCGCCCGCGCAGCCGCGCCTAAATCCGCGCCTCCCGTCCGCCGCCCTCGCCGCTCGGAGCAGCGCAGCTCCAGCCCGACGCCGTTCGCCGCCTCCTCGTCGGACCTCCTCGCTGGCCTCCTCTCCTTCGAGCTCCGGCCTCCGCCCCTGCAAGTTCCGGTGAGATCCGCTCCGCTCCGGTGAGGCCCTAGATCTGAGATTCGGAGAGTAACTTTTCGCTTAAGTACCTAAATATTTGCATTCTGGTGCATACTTTGACCTGTCATAATTTAATGGGTGTTGCTCCGTTTGCTGCGTGTAATATGTCAAAATGTTCTTAATGAGATGCTCTTTACTTTGCACCATTGTGTCATGTTAATCTTAGTCCATCTTGATGCCCTAAACATCGTTGCAAGAGTGCTATATAATGTTGTCTGCTGTAGTTTATCAGAACTTGCTCATTTGTCATTTTTACATATTTTTGTGTGATTTTATTTTGAGCATGTAGTCTACAATTGTTATGAGCTATAACATGCCATCTTTTTTTGGTGCAATCCACTCTTCATGATATGCCATGTGTCGATTGTTACAAGCTTGCAAAATAGCCTCCGTGATGTTGCTGATTTCTGTGACTGTGATTTCTGCCAAGTCTTGTTCTGATATATTGTGATGCTATGTAAACCTGTTGATACCATGAGTTCTATGCATAATCTGCAGATGTTCAGTAATGGTGTTTTGTTACACATGTTATAATCTATGCATCTATGCCCCTGTTTGCATTAATGGTGTGCTCTAGCATGTCTTAATCTTGCAATGTTTATGTGGGTGCCATCATATCTTCTGTGCCATTTTGGCTCATGATCAGTAAGGGCTTTCGTTCTATGCAATTAGTAGATTCATTCCATGCCTTCTTTTGCTATGATATGTTCCTGTAGCATGCTGTTCGATAGCTCTAAACTTTGCAACCTGATGTTATTTCTGTCATGTCTAGTGAATTCTGCTAAGTGTGTGAAACTGTTATTATTTGCAATTTTGTCATGTCCTTTTGAGTATGTTATAGTGGTTTCCAGAGATAGCTCAGTATTCACGTTTTGTAATGCTTTACCTATACATCACGGCCATGTCTTTTTTTTCATGTTTAGATGCTGTAGCATATTGTTTTGGTGCTTGCAATATGCCTAGTTGCTGTTTTGGACAGCATGCCCTTTAAACTTGATTCATGTGTATGTGTTGAACCGTTGTTCCGTTTTGACTGTGCTCTATATGAAACTTGCTTAGTATTGCATGTAGTTTCATGTTACCTTGTTGCATCCATGTTTTGAGGTGTGTGCTAGATGTTTGAATGCATTTTGCACCAATGCCATGCTTAACTTGTTTTTCTCATATCTTATAGGCCGTAGCTCCGAATCTAATGAACTTTATATGTAACTTGACTAGAATTTCGTGTAGATCATCGTGGTGCATCTTAACTTTCTGTTTAACAACTTGAACATAAGGTTTATTCAGATCTGGACTAATTTCTAAATTTGCATATGAGGACCTACCGGAATTGTTCTATGTTGTTTCCGGCCTCATTTAAACTTGCCTTGATGTGTTGTTCTTGTATGCATCATCTTTTGCCATGTGTAGCCTCATGTAGCCTTGTCATGCATCATACTTGGTTGAGCATCCTGCCTTGTTCATGTGTGGTGTGTTTACCATGTTGTGTGCTTCTTCTCGATAGTTCCCGTTTCGTTGCGATCGTGAGGATTATTTCGTCTACGCTTGGTTCGTTCGTGGCTTCATCTTCTTCATGGACTCGTTCTTCTTCCTTGCGGGATTTCAGGCAAGATGACCGTCACCTTGGATATCATTACTATCATTGCTATGCTAGTTGCTTCGTTCTATCGCTATGCCGCGTTACCTACCACTTGCTTATCAAGCCTCCCAAATTGCCATGAACCTTTAACCTTTGTCACCCTTCCTAGCAAACCGTTGTTTGGCTATGTTACCGCTTTTGCTCAGCCCCTCTTATAGCGTTGCTAGTTGCAGGTGAAGATGAAGATTGCTCCATGTTAGATTATGTTTTTGTTGGGATATCACAATATCTCTTATATTATTAATGCATCGATATACTTGGTAAAGGGTGGAAGCCTCGGCCTTATGCCTGGTGTTTTGTTCCACTCTTGCCGCCCTAGTTTCCGTCATATCGGTATTATGTTCCTGGAATTTGTGTCCCTAACGCGGTTGGGTGATTTATGGGACCCCCTTGACAGTTCGCTTTGAATAAAACTCTTCCAGCAAGGCCCAACATTGGTTTTACCGTTTGCCTCACCTATGCCTTTTTTTCCTTGGGTTTCCGGAGCCCGATGGTCATCTTTATTTTAGCCCCCCGGGCTAGTGCTCCTCTGAGTGCTGGTCCATACCGAGTGATGTCCGGCGCCCCCTGGGCAATCAGGGTCTATGCCAACCCGACGTCTTGCTCATCCGGTGTGCCCTGAGAACGAGATATGTGCAGCTCCTATCGGGATTTGTCGGCACATCCGGGCGGCTTTGCTGGTCTTGTTTTACCATTGTCGAAATGTCTTGTAACAGGGATTCCGAGTCTGATCGTGTCTTCCTAGGAGAAGGAATATCCTTCGTTGACCGTGAGAGCTTGTGATGGGCTAAGTTGGGACACCCCTGCAGGGTTTAAACTTTCGAGAGCCGTGCCCGCGGTTATGTGGCAGATGGGAATTTGTTAATATCCGGTTGTAGTAAACTTGAAGTAAACTCTTCTAAAATACACCAACCGTGTGCGTAACCGTGACTATCTCTTTTCGGGTTTGTTCGAGAGGAGAACATGGATTATGGGTTATGTTTGACGTCAGTAGGAGTTCAGGATCACTTCTTGATCATTACTAGTTTACGACCGCTTGCTAAGCTCCTCTTCCCGGTCATGTTTCGTAAGTTTGCCACCAAACATGCTTAGTCGCTGCTGCAACCTCACCACTTTACCCCTTCCTTACCCATTAAGCTTTGCTAGTCTTGATACACATGGTAATGGGATTGCTGAGTCCTCGTGGCTCACAAATTACTACAACAATAGTTGCAGGTACATGTATTGCGAAGATCATGATGCGAGAGCGATGTTTACTTGTTTTGGAGTTCTTCTTCTGCTTATTCGGTCAGGGGATATGTTGGGGATATTACCACTAGGCGTAAACCGGACGGGACAGGCCGAGTTAACTTCATCAGTAGTCAAGTATGCTAGAAGCCCGTGGGGATATTCTATAAAGGGCCCAAGGCCCAGAACCGGTTTAAGGCTTGTAGCCATGAACCGGCATTAGTATGTAACTTGTGTTGTAAGTTAGAAATACTAGAGACCGAATCGGACACGTCTATGAGCCGGTCTCGGGGCTCTGCAAACCGACGGGCATCACCCATGTATATAAGGGGACGACCCGGCGGTGATTCAGGACAACAGACAACAACTCGAGACTTAGGTGAAGCTTGTTTGCTCCCTAGTCATCGAAACCCCCATCAATTCCATCACAACTAGACGTAGGCTTTTACCTTCATCGAAGGGGCCGAACTAGTATAAACTCTCTTGCGTCCTTGTGTCCGCTTTAACCCCTTTAAGCTAACCCGTAGCCATGGCTCCACGACTAAGTCCTTTCATGAGGACATCTGCCGTGACAAAACCACGACAGTTGGCGCCCACCATGGGGCTATCGCACGATGGTTTCAAGTTCTTGGAGGGCAACTTCGAAGGACTCAAATGTTACGCTATGGGCCGGATGACCAAGAGTCGTCGCGGCAAACTCTACATCGACGATTCAGGCTGGGGCCCCGAGGTCGGCTCGAGTGAGTACGGGTATCGGGTCCCCTTTGGTGGCATACACGTCTTCATTGGCAAGATCGGTGAACCAGGCCCTGAGCCGGACATCTGCACCGACCTCGTCGAAACGGCTCAGCGTGCGAGATCTGCCCAGGTTAAACCGGCCATGAAGCGTGCCTTTGTGGGAGTCATCCACGGAGGAGAGTATGAAGGTGGATCGGCATCTGGTGGTGAGACCATCGTCTATTCCGGCGATGAGTCCTCGACCGGAGAAACCGAATCATTGTATTAGCTACAGGACGGCCAGATTGGGGGCCGTTCCGATGGCGACGGTATTCCGGACCCCTCTGATCTGCCCAACCGGGTTGGGATATTCATGGCCGGTACACAGGAGGCGATCTATTGGGGATATAACTATTTGTGTAAGCCGCCCAGGTGGGGCCGGGTTACGTAAAGAGATTACCAGACAGAAGCCCAAGTCCAAGCGTGAAGATGGTGTCTCAACAAAGGGGCCTAAGGCCCACAGGCGACTTAAGGCCCGTTGTAGTAAACCGCCATAATGGCATGACTTGTATCATAAGGTAGACTTGAATAGTCACGAGCGGACATTGTTTATAAGCGGCGGGACTCTGTAAAGGCCATTGGCGTCAACCCGTGTATATAAGGGGACGACCTGTTGGCGGCTTAGGGCAAGAAACAACCAATCGAGAACTGGGCATAGCGTATCTCGCTCCCTGGTCATCAAAACCTCAAGCAATACCAATCCAACTAGACGTAGGCTTACCTTCGTCGTAAGGGGCCGAACTAGTATAAAACCTCTCGTGTCTTTTGTCCCGATTAACCCCTTTAATCTTCCTAGTTGCGATGGCTCCACGACTAAGTCCTTGCAAGAGGACATCTGCCGTGACAATTCCACGACAGTTGGCGCCCACCGTGGGGCCAGCGCACGGTGGATTCGAGTTCTTGAAGGGCAGCTTCGAAGGGCTCAAGGGATACGCAGTGGGCCGGATGACCAAGAGTCGTCGCGGCAAGATCTACATCGACACGAAGGCTGGGGCCCCGAGGCCGACTCAATTGAGTACGGGTACCGGGTCCCCTTTAGCGGAATCCATGTCTTCATCGGCCGGATTGGTGAGCTGGGCCCAGAGCCGGACAGCTGCGCCGACCTCATTGAGATGGCTCAGTGTGCGAGACCCGCCCGGATTCAATCTGCCATGAAGCGTGCTTTTGTGGGTTGTATTCACGGAGAGGCACTTTCTGAAGGATCTAAAGGTGGCGAAGAGACAGCCGCCCCATCAGATGATGATTCGTCCTCCGGTTCAACATACTCTCCGTATCAGGTCCAAGAAGGCATGCTTGGGGGCTGTTCTGACGCCTCTAGCGTTTCGGATTGCTATGAGCCGCCAAGCTGGGCAGGAGTCTTCATGGCCGGTACCCAGCCCGGCCAAAACTCGACGGCTGCGACAGCAATAACGTCCGGGTCAGGAGCGGCCGGGGCAGGAGGCCCAGCGCGCTCGCCGGCTCAGGTGCTAATAGATCTTATGGACAAGTTGACGGCCTTGTTAACCACCATGGTTATTCCTGCAAATCCAGATGAGCATAACACGGAGGTGGCAAAGGTGCGTGAGGAGATAGCCCTGGCCAAGGAGGCCTTGGCGGCTGAGGACACCAGGCTAGCTGCGGAGCGGGCGGCTTTGGATGCACAGGCGCAGCGACTCAAATGAGGCTTTCCAGCTTAACATGAGTCTGAATCGTCCAATGAGGTGATGAGAAGGAGACATCGAAGACCCAGTCCGTCGCCTCCGGTTTCGATCCTCGGAATCTTTTCACGACACCCGAGCTGGTCCTAGCAATCCGCCCGAAGCCAATCAATTTATGACACCCGGGCTGGAGGGCGGTTCAGCCTCGAGAGATGGCACCTCTTCACGGGAGCATGGCCCGCCCGATACATACCGACACCTCCGGGCCACTTTTCCAACCCCATGGAGAACTTGATAGCAGCATCGGCGCGTCTGGCGGCTCTTCCAGTAGATGGTGATGACCCGACGGTGGTGGAAACCCGAAGGGTTAGGGATCTTCTTCAGACGGCCTTGGCACAGCAAGAGACCTATTCTTGCAGCAGGGACATGATTCATTCCACTCCTCAGCCTTGGATAGCACCTTGTCCAAACGGAGTCCGAGTTACAGCAGGCACATGGAGTCAGAAGCTTTATCAAGCAATGCCCAGCGTCGCAACCAACCTGGCGGCTATAACCCGGTGCAGGATCGATTGCGTCAGGAGGATGAACGGGCGGCTCAATTAGCGGCTCAGCAGACGGCATATGATGGACTCCCAGAGTATCCAATGACTTCTGTCGGAGCAGGAGTGGCCACTAGAACCGGTGGTGTCCCTTGTCTAGTGCCAGCTCTGCGAGATGTGCGTCTGCCCAAGGATTTAAAGGGACCTCGAAAGGTGCCAAATTACACGGCCGACTTACAGCCGGGGGCATGGATTGAAAGTTATGAGATGGCCATGGAGTTGTTGGAAGTCAGCGACGCGGCAATGGCTAAGTATTTCACCATGATGTTAGATGGAACGGCCCGATCTTGGTTGAAAAGTTTGCCTCCCAATTCCATCAGTTCATGGGCAGAGTTAAAGGCCCGGTTTATCCAGAACTTTAAGGATACTTGCAAGCAATCTATGTCCATTGTTGACTTGACCAATTGTAAGCAGGAGGAGGGTGAGTCCACAACTCATTGGGTGCGCCGGGTCAAGGAAATAATACATTCATCTGATAAGATGGACGCCGGCTCTGCGGTACTTATGCTCCATCAGAATTGTTATTTTGTGCCGCTGAAGCAGAACCTGGGGCACCTTAAGCGTGATTGCAATGACATGGGTACGCTGATGGCGGCTTTGGTTAAATATGCCGATTCTGATACTACCGATGATCCCGCGTCTGAGGAGGAAAAGACAGGGAAAGGAAAGAAGAACGACAATGGAAAGGGTCAGCAGGATCACCCGGTAAGTCAAGGTGGCAACAAGCGTAAGCCGGACGGTAACCCGGCGTTTGTGGCCAATGCTAATGCCCAAGGTAATAACGAGAAGCGTAAGGGGAGAGCACCCCCTCGATCTGGTGGCTCAGGTCCTTCTTTCGAGGAGCTTCTGAATGAGCCTTGTCCAAGACACGGTACTCGGGAGAATCCTGCCACCCACTTATGGAAGGACTGCGCGATCATGAAGGCTTTCAATAATTCAAACATGTTTGATGGCAATCACGGATCAGGCGGCGGTTCAGGAGCAGGTGGTTTCCATGGCCCGGGTGGCGGCTCGAGTTCCGGTTTTCAAGGTGGTCAAGGTGGCTATAATCAGCAGCAGTCTGGTCAAGGAGGACAGCAGCAGCAGCAGTCAGGTTATCAGAGCCATCCAAAATAGTTGAACGGTGGGAAATACCATGTGTTTACCACTAATTTGTGTAACCGTGACCAGAAGGTTCATAAAAGGGTTGTGAATTCAGTTGAACCGGCGGTTCCCCGTTATCTGAGGTGGTCAGAGCAGCCTATCATTTGGAGTAGAAGATCACCCCCTCGGGTTGATAACCCGGTCGGTTGGCCTTGGTGGTGGCCCTCAGGTTGGTGGATATAAATTCACTAAGGTGCTCATGGACGGCGGAAGCAACATCAATATTCTCTATTATGAGACCTTTCGCCGTATGGGTCCGACCGATAAGGACTTGAGGATGTCTAACACTGTTTTTCATGGGGTGGTACCTGGTAAGTCGGCATATCCCGTTGGAAAGATCGAGCTGGAAGTGGCTTTTGGAGACGAATATGATTCCAGAGCTGAGAAGCTGACGTTTGAGGTAGTCAAAATCAGGAGCCCATATCACGCTCTGTTTGGACGGCCGGCTTATGCCAAGTTTATGGCACGGCAGTGTTATGTTTATCTTCAGCTCAAGATGCCGGGTTACAAGGGCACCATCACTGTGCATGGGAGTCGAAAGGTGGCCTTGGAGTGCGAGGAAGGTGATGCGGCTTATGCTGAATCCGTTTGTGCTGAAGAGGAGCTGGAGTTTTATCAAACTAATGTTGACCCGGCAGATATGACCTCTTTGAAGAAGCCAACCACGGAGCAAGACTCGGCGTTGAAATTTAAGTCGGCCGCCGAGATAAAACTGGTTGACTTCACTCCAAGCGACTCTTCCAAGCAGTTCAGCATCAGTACCAATTTGGATCCCAAATAGGAAAGCGCGCTCATCGAGTTCATCCGTGAGAACCAGGACATCTTTGAATGGAAACCTTCTGACATGCCGGGTGTCCCGAGAGAACTCACTGAGCACACTCTTAATATTGATCCGAAGTATAAGCCGGTCAGGCAGTTTCTCCGGCGATTCAATGAGGAAAGACGAAAGGCTATAGGGGAAGAGGTCGCTCGGCTCTTAGCGGCCGGGTTCATCGTGGAAGTTTTTCACCCGGAGTGGTTGGCTAACCCGGTGCTTGTGCTCAAGAAGAACGGCACCTGGCGGATGTGTGTGGACTACACGGACCTAAATAAAGCTTGTCCGGCTGATCCCTTTGCTCTTCCCCGCATTGATCAAATCATCGATGCTACGGCGGGTTGCGAGCGGTTGAGTTTTTTGGATGCTTACTCTGGTTATCATCAGATCAAGAAGGCAGTTAAGGACCAGGAGAAGACGGCTTTCATTACTCCATTTGGAGCCTTCTGCTATGTGTCTATGTCGTTTGGTCTCAAGAGTGCCCAGGCGACTTATCAGCGGTGTGTGCAGAATTGTCTCCACAATCAGATTGGGCGGAATGTTCATGCTTATGTGGATGACATTGTGGTGAAGTCCAGAGAGAAGGAAACCTTGATCTCAGACTTAAAGGAAAACTTTGATAATCTCCGGGTCTACAAGATGATGCTTAACCCGGACAAGTGTGTATTTGGTGTACCTGCAGGCAAACTTTTGGGATTCCTGGTCTCAAACAGGGGCATTGAAGCTAACCCGGAGAAGATCAAGGCGATTACCTCTCTGGCTAAACCGGTGTGCATCAATGATGTTCAGCGACTGGCGGGTCGCGTTGCTGCTTTAAGCCAATTCATAAGCCGGCTAGGGGAGAAGGCTCTACCGCTGTATCAGATGATGAAGAAAACAGACACCTTTGTCTGGAGTGAGGCTGCTGATGCTGCCTTTGAAGATTTAAAGAGACAATTGGCTGAGCCGCCGGTTCTCGCAGCTCCAATTGATAAAGAGCCATTGCTATTGTATGTTGCTGCTAACTCACGTGCTGTTAGTGTGGCCATTGTGGTGGAGTGTAAGGAGACTGGCAAGGAGCATCCAGTTCAGCGGCCGGTTTATTACATCAGTGAGGTGCTCATAGAGTCCAAGCAAAGGTATCCGCATTGGCAGAAACTTGTTTATGGGGTGTTCATGGCAAGCCGGAAGCTAAAGCAGTACTTCCTGGGTCATCCTATAACTGTGGTAAGTTCAGCCCCCTTGGGAGACATCATCCAGAACAGGGAAGCCACATGACGAGTTGCCAAGTGGGCCATCGAGCTTGGGCCTCACGGTTTGAAGTATATGCCGCGCACAGCTATCAAGTATCAAGCCCTAGTGGACTTTATCAATGATTGGACGGAGTTGCAGGCACCAGAGGAGAAGCCGGATAACACGTATTGGACTATTCACTTCGATGGGTCCATGCAGTTGGAAGGCTCGGGGGCTGGAGTCGTTTTTACTTCCCCCCGAGGTGACAAATTTTGTTATGTGCTCCGGCTTATGTTTCCCTGTACTAACAATGCAACTGAATATGAGGCTTTACTCCATGGCCTCCGGATGGCCAAAGAGATGAATTTGAGCCGGGTAAGATGCTTGGGCGATTCAGACCTCATCGCTCAACAGGTGCCAGGCACGTGGGATTCTAAGGATCCCCTTATGGTGGCTTATCGTCGTGAAGTTGATGCGGTGGCTGGGCACTTCAAAGGTTATCAAGTAGAGCACATTGATCGAAGGAAGAATGAGGCGGCTGGTGCTTTAAGCCGGCTGGGGTCTCAGCGTAAGCCGGTGCCGCCTAATACTTTTCTTGACATTTTGCATAACCCTTCTGTCAGAGTGCCTCCAGAGGAAGAGCTTGCAGTGCCAGACCCGGAGGTGCAGATGGTGGCGGCTCTCCATGCCATCCCGGACTGGACGGTCCCATACTTAGCCTATATGACCCGGGGAGAGTTGCCTGAGGACGAGACCTTGGCAGGACAAATCATCAGGTGGTCCAAATCCATGACGATTGTTCATGGCGAGTTGCATCACCGCAGTGTCACTGGGGCGTTTCAACATTGTGTATCACCTACGGAGGGTCAGGAGATACTTCGTGAGATTCATGAAGGTGATTGCGGTCATCATGCCGGTTCAAAGTCTCTGGTAGCCAAGGCTTTTCGTCATGGTTTTATTGGCTGACGGCTCATGCTGATGCGGAGGATCTGGTCAGCAAATGTGACGGATGTCAAAAATTCTCACGACGAGCTCATGTGCCGGCTCAAGAATTGAGGATGATTCCGATTACTTGGCCGTTTGCAGTCTGGGGGCTTGATATGGTTGGACCTTTCAAAAGGTCTAAAGATAAGAAGACACACATGTTGGTGGCAGTGGATAAATTCACCAAGTGGGTTGAAGCGAGCCGGTCGAGAAGTGTGATGCAGCCACGGCGGTTCAGTTCATCAAAAAGGTGATCTTTCGTTTTGGTTTTCCGCACAATATTATAACTGATAATGGTAATAATCTCTCCAAGGGTGCCATGGAAGAGTTCTGTCAACAAGAACACATCCGGCTTGATGTTTCGGCTTTTGCTCACCCCCAGTCTAATGGTCAAGCAGAAAGAGCTAATCAAGAGATCTTGAAAGGTATCAAACCCCGGCTCTTAGTTCCCTTACAGCGAACTCCGGGTTGTTGGGTGGAGGAGTTACCCTCTTTGCTATGGAGCATCAACACAACGCCTAACAGGTCTATTGGTTATACACCTTTCTTCATGGTGTACGGAGCAGAGGCGGTTCTGCCAAGTGACATCCGGCATGATTCACCCCGGGTGGCGGCGTACGTTGAGGCTGATAATGAAAAAGCTCGTCAGGATGCACTTGACTTGTTGGATGAAGAGCGAGACTTGGCAATAGCCTGCTCGGCGATTTACCAGCAAGACCTGCGCCGTTATCACAGCCACCGGGTTAGAAGCAGAACTTTCTAGGAAGGCGATTTAGTGCTCCGGCTCATCCAGGATCAATCTGATATGCACAAGCTGTCCCCTCATTGGGAAGGACCTTTCGTGGTCAGCAAGAATCTCAACAACGGGTCATATTACCTCATTGATGTTCGAGAGCACAAAGATTCACGTAAGTCGGAGGAAGAGACCCGTCGGAACATAGCGCATCTCCGGCCCTACTATACTTAAGCTACCGGCTTTCAGAGTATATTTGTTTTTCTTTTTTAGCAATGTATATATTATATAAAGCAATAAAGCAGGACCTCTTTCCTTTCCATCCTACAAGGTTTATGTGTCTTCTTTACCAGGTGGTGGAAACGACTAACAGGGAGCGGATCATATCTGAATCCGGTTTTCCCTTTGGTCCGGCTTATGATCATATCTGAATCGAGCCTTGGTCACTTGGGGGCTTCCTATTCAAACATAGGTCGTATTCAAACCAAAGAGAACATAGCTATCGATACCCAATTGATTGGCCCACTGCCAAACCCACTTGGGGGCTTCTTGATCATATTTGAATCATAGCTTAACCTCTTTGGGTCTGACGTGGATCATATTCGAATCAGCGTCATTAAACAACTCTCATGGTCACTTGGGGGCTTCCTGTTCAAACATAGGTCGTATTCGAACCAAAGAGAACATAGATGTCGATACCCACTTGATCGGCATCGCCAAAGCCATTGGGGGCTATATGATCGTATCCGAATCTTAGCTTAACCCCTTTGGAACGGTTCTACTGATCGTATTCGAATCAGAGGCCTTTGAAAATTAGGTTTACCTTATTCTATAATAGTGAATAATATTAAGGGCCAGGTAAACATTATATGTGCCAATTTTCAGAAGTTAAGTGTAACTGTCTGTTTTTTGGGAACAGGTAAGCCGGTAATGTATGCCTTAAACCGGTTGATACTTATGATGTTTTGGTTCATACTCCAGGTTAATATTATTCTACACGATCCCGGATGTGGTGAGATGCCAAAGAAATTTTTTGTTTTTATACACAGGGTTAAGCAAAAAGCTTTTGGATGTCAAGAAGCAATTCATGTAAGCCGGCAATGATAGCGGCTTGAGACATTGTTAAGTACCACAAACATGCGTGAAGGCATGACAGAGTTAAGAAGTTTTTCTACCCTATTACAAACTCCCCGAGTCTGAATAATGAAGCATTATTTTTTCAAAGACTTAGTGCCAGGCGGGTTACTCCTTTGGTGGACTTGACGACTCTGGGTTATCCTTCTCCGCCTCTTCGTCTGCTGCTTTGTCCTAGAAGGTTGACTAGGTCCAGTCAATGCCGCTTAAGGCTTCAAATTCAGCTTCATCATCTATTAAACTGGCCGGGTCAACTTCAGGAGCAAAGGTATGCTTACGAGTTGGAGGGATCAGGCTGACATCATCATAATGCGGAGTTGGAATCCTCCGGTTCTCGTTGTCATAACCCGGGTGGTACTTTGTAAGATCAATATCGTTGCCGATGATGGTGGCCACAGGACGTACGACTCTCACACAAGTGGTGAAGTATGATTCATTGAATGCAGAGCCGTCCTCCTTTAAGCTAGGATATCCAAGAGCAACATCGCCTAAGTCTAGCTCTGGAACCAACGCTTTGGCCTGGCTTAAGGCGGCTATTGCCCCGGCTCTACCAGATGCTCTACTTAACTGCTGAATCCGTTGAGGTAACACGGCAAGCCGTTTGAGCACATCCTGCAGAAGATAAGGAGTATCATTTGATAAAGCCACAACGGCCAAAGCACGTTGTGACCCAGTATAGCTGTTCCACTAGAGTGTACACCGCCTTAAGCTTGATTAGCATATTCTGCTTCAGGCTGGTACTCCTGGGACCTGCGTTTATGCATATAAGATTAAGCCGGAGATAATATCTGAAACAGTTATCAAATGAATCTTGGTGATATTCAAAGTTACACATAGTAACTTACCGAAAATTGCTGAGACCATTTGGGATATGTGGTGCTTTAAGCCGGACAATTCGGCAGTTGCTTCGGCAAGAGCTGCTTCTGCTGTCTCGGCCCGGGTCACAAGTGAAGATTTTTCATCCGACCAGGCCTTCTTCTCCGCGTCAAAATCCTTCTTCAACTTTTCTTTCTCAGAGATGCTGAATGCGAATTTGGAGTCGGCTTTTTGAATCTCAAGGTCTTGGGCCGCTAGCCGGGTCTTCAGGTCAACAATCTGCAATTCGAATTGACTGGTGGAGACCTACAATAACGCCGAGTTACAAGTAAGGTTATTGTAAGGTATTATTAAAGTCTCAAGCACTTTACAAGTAAAGACCCTTGACACTTGGGGGCTAATGTATGCTGAAGAAAATTTTACTTTATAATGTCAGATTATGCATATTAAAGTCTCAAGCACTTTACAAGTAAAAATACTTGACACTTGGGGGCTAATGTGTATCGCTTCTTTAAAAGTTGCTATATTACAGCCGGGTTAAATATACTTTCTTGTAAACCGGGTGAGCTAACCGTAAGCCAGTATCTAAGTCTACGGCATATTTACCTATAAGCAGTAGACTTGGGGGATGGTACAGTAAGTAAGATTCAGGAGAAATAATATAAGTTATACCTCAGATTTATGCTATATCTGTTTCACCATGTCAATTTCCAGGTCGCGGCTGTTATGCACTTGATTCAGATAGCCTGAGACTATATCGCCAATGCTTAAGTGGGCATAATCAGCGATGTCCTGTTTGGTCTTCCGGCTTTTCAGAAGTTCTTCCTTAGCGGTACATCTGGCAACAATAGTAGGCCGCCCCGGCTCAACATACTGGCTTTTCAAGAATTCAACTTCCGGTTCAGCCGTCCGGACCGGGCTAGGAATTTCCGGTTTATCGGAGCTATCAAGAGTGCCTTCTTGAGGCGGGTCGGAAGGTGGTGTCGGAATTTCATGGGTCGGCTCAGGAGGAGGTTGATGAGTAGAAGCATCAGGAGCAGTGATTCCGGGTTCCGGCTCCGTTTCTACCGGGTCTTCAATCGGCTTATTCTTCTTTGCCCTCTTACTGGGCTTCGCCTTCACACTGTGAATAAAACAAAGGGATGAGTACAAAATATGAGTAAGGCAAAGAATGAGGATAACAAAGGTACATTACCCAGGGGCAGTCTTGAAGGCCGACATGTTGGATTGCATAGACTCGCCAGAAGAAGGAGAGGTATCCTGATAATTGGAGTCAGATGAATTGAGAGGCTGACGAATTAAACCCGCCAAAGGATAAATAGAACGCAAAGCGGAGATGACCTCAGTTCGACGCTTCCTGCTTACGTCAGGTAAGCTGGAAGAGAGCTCTACATCCTTACTTGTCCGGGTTTGCCTCCGGTTCTCAAGCTGTTGTTGCTTCAAAAGAAATTGAGGATCTTGATAAGCTAAGGGATGTGAAAATATTACTTTCCGGGTAACCCGCCGGGTTTTGTGCTTTGGCAAAGGCTCTGAGTCGGAGGAAATTATAGTTACCTCTTTGCCATGAGCTTGGCTATTTCCAGTGTCTTCCTGAAAGGCGGAAATATCAATAAAATAGTAACAAAGGAGTTAAAGAGAATAAGGATTGCCTCTTCCTCATCTGAAGAAGAGTCATCCAATTTGAGCAATTCAGAGGCGCTGGGTTTCTTCTTTTTTGAAGTCCCCGTCTTGGCGTTTTTCCTTTCATTTTTCTTGGCTGCTCGGCTTGTTGGGCGACCTCGTGGTCATATTTGACTTTCCGAAATCATCACCGGCTGTGTGGAAAGATAAGGAATTATAAGTACAAGGAGGTAAACATATTAAAGAGTATTTATTAAGATTGGTAACTTACTGCAGGGGTCGGGTTCTTTTTGCAGAAGGGAAGTAACCCGAAGGTGTTGTTGATAACAGTACCCTCCTTCAGCAGGGACTGGGTTGTAGCATCTGCCACGTCATCTGGTAAGTCGTCAGAACTGTGGCGCATTGGGTTGTTTTGTTCGCCTGTATAGGTGCACATTAAGCCGGAGCGGCGGCTTAATGGGAGTATACGCCAAAGTGACCCAGACCCGGACCAAGTCGATGTCGTTTAAACCATTTCCCAGAAGAGCTTTAATCTTCTTGATGGTGGGGTTGAGCGGCAGACGTTCAACAGCGGTCAGTTTATCCGCCAGCGGATGGTTGGACTCAAGGTGCAGGGCGCGAAAGCCGGGCAGAGGCGGCTCATCAGCCGGAGAAGTATCCTGACAGTAGAACCATGACTGGTTCCAATATTTGGGGTTACTCGGCAACTCAGCATAAGGAAACAGACAGTCTCTCCGTCGCTGGATCGAGATACCGCCAAGTTTAAGACTCGGGCCGTTGGCGCGCTCATTCTGCCGGTTCAAGTAAAACAGTTCTCTGAATAAGAGCAGGCTTGGCTCCTATCCCAAGTACACCTCACAGAAGACTTGGAAATTGCAAAGATTGGACATGGAACTGGGTCCAATGTCTTGAGGTCTAAGGTCAAAGAAATTTAAAACTTCTCTGAAGAACTTTGAGCTGGGAGGGGCAAATCCCCGGCTCATGTGATCCGTGAAAACTATTACCTCCCCTTCTTTGGGTTGAGGCTTCTCTTCAGATGGGTCAGGGACGCGACAAGACATGACTTCCTTCTTTGGAAAATGGCCAGACTTCACAAATTCAGCCAGTTTGCTTTTAATGACAGTGGATGGGACCCAGTTGCAGGTTACAGGAGCTTTGGTTGACTTAGGCGCCATGACAACAGATTGGCCTATTACAAAATAAGAAGTTCTGGTTTAAATTTTAACCCGGAAGAAAATATCCAAATTACTGAAGGTAGCGTCTTAAAGGGGCCTAATGACATAAGGATAATTGATTAACATTATTTAAGCCGCCACAAGTGTTAGCAACAGTTCAAAAGTTTTAAAGACCTGAGAAGGCGCCAAGGTTCACAGATCAAGTGGAATACGTTTAAGCCGGATACCTGGACAGTTATGTTAACATAAGAAGTCTTCCGGGTGATAAAAACAGGTTTCATAATCTTCTGCTATGATTTGAGATCAAAGGGTTGTTCTGATAAGAAGTTTTTCTAGACCTAAAAACCGACGCAGATGCGTTCATAGGCTTGAATAAGGCCTTCATACAGAGAAAGAGATCTGCTTCGTATCCAAGATAAGGGTGAAAACAACTACCGCAGCTGTCGTGGATTTGTCACGTCAGATGTCCTTAGTGTCAGGACTTAGTCGCGAGACCAACGCATCTATGTGGTAGCTTGAGAGGGGTTGAGCGGAATCGAGAGACGCAACATGCAAGACAAGGGTTTAGACAGCTTCGGGCCCCGGGAAACATCATCCGGTAAAAACCCTACATGCTGTTTGAGGCTAGATCTCATCACGAGGGAGTCGCCGTAAACCGGCTCTCCTCTTTGTGTCTAGCCCTAAGATTGTTTCTTCTTCCTTGTAACTTGTCCCTCTTTGGGGAGCCCTGCCCCTCCTTATATATGTTGAAGGGGCGGTTTACATGTGGAGTCCTATTAGGATTAGGACTAGTCTATCTCTAATACAAACCGGATACAAGTCCTGGTCTTAACTCCTTGTAAAATATTCCTCATGCCTTTCCTCTTAAACCGGCCCACAATAGTCGAACCGGCCTTCTGAGCCATGGGCCTCATCGTCCTTCTGATCCGCCGGCCGGGTTACTAATGAACCGCCAAGACCGGGCGGGTAGCCCGTGAACCGCCAAGCTCCGGGCGGGTTACAGTGAGTTGTTCGAGACCGGCGGGTTAATTTCGGCGGTTTACACCATGGGTATATCCCCGACATTAGCCCCCAAGTTTAGCTTGGATTTATCCATGGTAAACTTACGCTGCAAAATAAACACCATAACAAATTTGGCAGGTTGTACTCCGGGTTAAGAATTCTTGTAGACCGGCACCTGATCGTCCTTGTCATTTCCTTCTTCTAGAAAATCCGGGTCAATAACCAGCTTCATAACCAATTTGCTGATGTTGGTTTCTTATAGAAAAATATTGTGAAGAATAATCCACTTGAGTCGGCTTCCAATGCGCCGGTTTAAGAAATATTGGTCTTGAAATACTCATCTGACATTCAACCGGTTTGAAGATGTTGAACTTGCCGGTTTATCATTGCCAAAACTGCCGGGTTATAAAAACTGATAATTCCGGGTTATGATTGTTGCAGACACCGGGTCATAATGGTTGGTGACGCCGGGTCAATCCGGTTTGCTCAAAACAGAAAATTTGAAAATAGTTCTTCCATAATAATATAATACCTGTAGCCCCCAAGTCTTGAGTAGAACAAAGTGATGGATTAAGACTTGTTTCAATATAAATACTGCCACTTAAGAAGAAATCCACGTTGTTCATCCCAGTCACTTAGTAAAAACTGAATACTCCATATAATGTAGCCCCCAAGTGTCGGGTCATTATGCAATAATAAGCAGGGACTTTGTAGGTATAATCATATAGATTTGAGCAATGATGTGTAGCCCCCAAGGGCCGGCTCAGTAAGATAATATTGAGCTGGGACTTGATATATACTTCAATGAAAAATAACATCATATGATGTAACCCCCATCATGGGACTTGAATCCACGTCCACAAGGTTAAGAGCTTTGTGCTTTACCAACTGAGCAATGGATCCTTCAATATAATGAATTAAGACTTGTGTACCTTGAACTGTTGACAGGAGCAATTGGTAGCCCCCAAGGGCCGGCTCACTATGATATGATGAGTCGGGTCTTCAATAAGATGAGCAAAAAATGACTTTGCATTAGCCCCCAAGTGTCATAGTGCATGCTTGCAGCGACATGAGACTTGTGTATTTGATGTAATTTCAACTGAAATAATGTAGCCCCCAACTGTCGGGTCGTAATCCTGCAGCATCTCGGGACTATTCCTTCAATTATAGAATAAATCATATCTATTGATAATATGATAGCCATTGCGCTAAAGCGACTTTGAAAATCTTAATCATAATACTGGTTACTGATAACCATAATAAAAATCTAGCCATGTTGGCTATTTGAAGATTTGAATAATATAGTCCAATGATTTATGAGCGCATGATTCCAATGGCACAATCCGAATATGTACTGGCGACTTATAGTCCAAAACCAGGCCGGGTTAACAAACACCGGATAATTTCTCATCATATACTGGCGACTTATCGTCTTAAAGCCAGGCCGGTTTAATAAACACCGGATAATTTATCATCATGCTTTCTTCAACCTGTCTCTCGCATACAACAAGTTTAAAGTGTCTGGCGGTTTACCACCGGACGGGTCATAATGCCCAACATATAACCTGTGTTTATAACGAAGGCTGCACTTTAAGAATGATCAATGAAATATATCATACCGTGACATTGAATCACATCATTGGTTTACCAATTTTTTGTAGTAAGGGTGATGACCCCAATCTTGAGTAATGATAACTCCTTTCATACTGTGTCGGTTTATGATAAAACCATACCGGGTTGTGATAAACACCGGTTTTAACCATATATAATACTGGCGACTCGTAGTCAAACCAGACCGGGCTGATAGTCTCCGGAGTATGATTTGATCATGTACTGACAACTTGTAATTGAAAGCCAAACCGGGTTAATGAACAAGGGTTTACTCCATAATAAGATGGTAACATAGAATCAAACCGGGCAGATAGTCTCCGGATTAGGATTTGACCGTGTTCCGCCAATTTGTAATTGACAGTTTGAACCGGATTAATAGTGTCGGTTTAAAAAACGCAACAAAAAGTAAATAACAGCTATGAAAAGAATATGGAAGCAAAGGCAATGATAAGACCGTTTGCAAAAAAAGAGGCTTTACTGAGCCGATCAGATGGTGTTACCATGGTCGGACACGACCAAGCTCCCAATAAGGTGTAGCTAGGGTTCAAGTCAGCCGGTCCCCAATCGAAACCGTGGCATTATGCCGATCAAGTGGCGTGGCAATGGTTGGTTGACCAAGCCCCAAGTGACACTATGGCCTTAGGCCGATCAAGAGGCGTGACTGGTTCAGACTTGACCATGTCCCCAAGTGATCTGGTGGCTTTCGCCTATCAAAAGGTGTTGCATTGGTTCGGACACGATCAAGCCCCCAAGTGATGTTGCGGCACTAGGCCGATCAAAAGGCGTGGCTATGGTTCGGATACGACCAAGCCCCCAAGTGACCAATAATATGATAAGCCAATAAGGCATGATACCCATGTTTGAACCGCGCATCATGGCAGCAGGCCCTCTTTGGCACCCTTTAACTTTTTGCAAGAGATAAATCTTTCTTGAACCGGAATTTTGAACCGGATTTGAGAGCTTCAAAGCTTTGTGGGAGATATCTTCCCCTTGAGCCAGATTTTAAACCGGAATCCCTCTTTTTAGGCCGGAAATTTTCGAATGGCCTTTAAATTTGCACCAATATGGCGGTTTAGGGTCCTGCATTAGACAACTTTGCAGGCAAAAGGAATTGCTCTTTTTAAAGAAGGCAATATACAATATAAAATATATTGGATGGATTTCACCTGATATATCATGCCAGGGGTTATTCATCGCGGGTTGATGATCACCATGGTGAAGTTGATATATTTGTCAGAAAATATCAGTTGAAGGGTTGATGATGACTGCAGTGGAATTGAAATCAACCGCGGCTCTCCCCCAGTTTATTAACTCATCTGACCTTGCAAACATCAGGGACACATCTATCCGATTTCTTGTCTCGAACTACCTCGGAAGTTGAACCCGGCTGTGGACGTCACAATCCGATTTTTTAAAGGAAATCTTCTCCTCTTTCGTTTGGTACACACAACATCACGGACGAACGTAGGTACTTCTCGTGCGTTGACGTGCATCCCTGATCGTCCTGGTTTTGCGTCGGACGTAGCGATCGAAGAAAAAATCATCATGCAGAAGGCCTTCCTATTCACCCATGCATCCATCAAGCTCGGAGGATGTGCCCAAATAGCAGTTTTTTTAAACGCCAATATATAATTGCCTTGGCCGAGGCTAATCATGTTAGCTTTGGCGGATTCCTGCATGCATCGTTAGAGCTGTTTGTTCCTGCACTTTGAGACAGCAGCATACGGGCGATTTTGATTTTGATCTGCTGCAATTTTTACTAGTTTGGTACTTGCCACTGGACTCCTATTCCATTATTGTAGGCAGATTGACTTTGACCCATCATATATGCATGCACTGCCCAGGTATCTCCTTCGCCGCATTCTTCATCTCGCATACTAACCTCCGGGCCTTGTACACCTTGAAACCATCGACGTGCGTAATCGAAGCCAAAAACTATCACAACCCACAGGTGTTGGATGCGGCCGTCATCGGCAACTTGCGAGAGAGGTGAGACGAGGCTCGGGGCATGGCAGCTCGAGGCCGAGACTAAGCGGGAGCGAGGGGCGGTGGCGGGTCAACGCTGCTAGCTGGTGCAGGGCGGGTCAGCACGGCGACTTCGACATAGCGGCTGAGGGCGCGGTGGCTCGGACTCGGCGCGGGCGGGTCTCCTGCAACTGCGAGGTGGCTTGGTGGAGTCCGCGCCCAGCAGTCCGGCGGCGATTTGTGAAACCGCAACAACGGAGACGGCCGACCAACGCCCATGACCCGGGATCACGGCCACACACAGCAGAAGCTTGCCGAGCGGAAGCGAAGCCAGCCGAGAAGAGACCAGGCGTTTTGAGATTGGACCTGTTGATCTGTCATCCGACCGGTGTTGTAGTCTTTGCCCAAACATACGCGCTCGTGAGGCAGCTTCAACAAATATTATTTCTTTCTGGACAGGCTGCCTCCTCAAAAATCCAAGCTTTTAATATGGGCAGTACTCAAGTATCGATGGATCACTTTATGCGAATAGCAACAGCAGAGTAGTAGAATAGTAGTAGCATAATCGTTTAGTAGAAGTAGTACTACCCGAATAACAATGAGCAGCAGTCTTTAACGTGTCACTTTATGAAACCGCCTCGATTTGATCATTGTCTCCTCACGAGCGTGTTGATACGGATTAATCCGACCCGTCAGACGGTAGCTATAGAAAAATTCCTGTCAGCCTCGGCGTACGCAGCAAAAATTGATCTCCAAATCGGATTCGACGGGTTGCGTCGTATCGGCATAATACGAACATCAAACTCTAACTTCCTTTGAACTCTGTCGAACTCAGCGACTTGCGGCGATGCCGTAGCAAAAACTGATCTTTGGTTAGATTTGATGGATCGCCAAAGACGGGCGCGACATACTTGATTCCGCGAAACTCAAAATTTCTTTCTTCTCAAAAACTTCGATATGTCGTCGGCTGATTGCCATGGAGATGATGTAGATCCTCTTAAACCGGTTCTTCTTCATTCAAAAAATTGCAAACTTCTCGATCCCTGATAGAGATCCCTTCAAGAACTCAACACCACCGTGCGCGAGCCCCACGGTGGGCGCCAACTGTCGTGGATTTGTCACGTCAGATGTCCTTAGTGTCAGGACTTAGTCGCGAGACCAACGCATCTATGTGGTAGCTTGAGAGGGGTTGAGTGGAATCGAGGACGCAACACGCAAGACAAGGGTTTAGACAGCTTCGGGCCCCGGGAAACATCATCCGGTAAAAACCCTACATGCTGTTTGAGGCTAGATCTCATCACGAGGGAGTCGCCGTAAACCGGCTCTCCTCTTTGTGTCTAGCCCTAAGATTGTTTCTTCTTCCTTGTAACTTGTCCCTCTTTAGAGCCCTGCCCTCCTTATATATGTTGAAGGGGCGATTTACATGTGGATTCCTATTAGGATTAGGACTAGTCTATCTCTAATACAAACCGGATACAAGTCCTGGTCTTAACTCCTTGTAAAATATTCCTCATGCCTTTCCTCTTAAACCGGCCCACAATAGTCGAACCGGCCTTCTGAGCCATGGGCCTCATCGTCCTTCTGATCCGCCGGCCGGGTTACTAATGAACCGCCAAGACCGGGCGGGTAGCCCGTGAACCGCCAAGCTCCGGGCGGGTTACCAGTGAGCCGTCCAGACCGGCCGGGTTAACTTCCGGCCGGTTTACACCGCGGGGTATATCCCCGACAGCAGCTGTTTTATATCATTCTCGATCGGAAGCGGTATCTAGGAGGAAAAACTAACAAGGAAATGGCTCTAATGATGATGAACTACGACGAACTCGAAGAAGATCTAATATAGATCTAGGCAGGGAAGGAAAGGAAACTTACAGGTCTGGAGGAGCTGCGGAGGTTCACCGACGTGTTTCTGGTCCGATTCAGGTTGATGCGGCGGCCTGGGTCGGTGAAGACGAGAAGCTTGACGGCGGCGGCGGCGAAGCTCGAGAAGAGGCAAGAGGAAGAAGACGACTAGAAGGGTGAAAATGAAACTTAGGTCGCGCCTATTTATAAGGAGAGCATAACTGAGACGGCACGGGAAACGAGGAGATAAGAATTATTATCCAGCGGCCCCAACGCCTCGAATTCCGGAACGGACAATAAAGACAGAGATCCGTTAGGCGTCTGGCGGAGTAAAAAGAAAAGATAGCGTCATGACGGGTTAACACGGATCCAAAGAATGACATCACGGCGGGTTAAAGAAAGTCTTTTGCGCGATCGAAGGCGAAGGTTTATGTTTTAAGTTATTTTAAGATTGACATGAACAGGTTCAAATCAACTGGGGCCTAATGTTGGGGATATAAATATTTGTGTAAGCCGCCGGGTGGGGCGGGTTATGTAAAGAGATTACAGACGAAGCCCAAGTCAAAGCGTGAAGATGGCGTCTCAACAAAGGGGCCTAAGGCCCAGCGACTTAAGGCCCGTTGTAGTAAACCGCCATAATGGCATGACTTGTATCATAAGGTAGACTTGACTAGTCACCGAGCCGACATTGTTTATAAGCCGGCGGGACTCTGTAAAACCCGCAGGCGTCAACCCGTGTATATAAGGGGACGACCTGTTGGCGGCTTAGGGAAAGAAACAACCAATCGAGAACCGGGCATAGCGTATCTCGCTCCCTGGTCATCGAAACCTCAAGCAATACCAATCCAACTAGACGTAGGCTTACCTTCATCGTAAGGGGCCGAACTAGTGTAAAACCTCTCGTGTCTTTTGTCCCAATTAACCCCTTTAAGCTTCCTAGTTGCGATGGATCCACGACTAAGTCCTTGCAAGAGGACATCTGCCATGAAAATTCCACGACACGATCCACTCTTCGACCGCAGCAGCAATGTTCTCCGGATCAGCGGCGGCGGCAGCGGCCGGGGCAGGAGGCTCTGTGCGCCCGCCAGCTCAAGTTTTATCTGATCTGTTTGATGCATTGGCTGTGCTTATGGCAGAAGCTAACCCGGCGGATCAGGACGCCCACAATGTGGAGATTGCAAAAGTGAGGGAACAGATCACTCAGGCCAAGGCCGATTTAGCAGCCGAGAACAACAGGATGGCCGCAGAGCGGGCCGCTTTGGACGCGCAGGCCTATAGGCTTATGCTGGACCAGAACGCGTTGCATGAAGTCCTGAAAAGGAAGCATCGGTCTTGCCTGCCGATGGTCTTCGATGGCAGAAACCTCTTTAACACCCTAGGAGCAGGGACTAGTAACCCGCCGTGGCTAAACCGGGCGGAGGCACCTGGGATGGGTGCGCCGGTTCAGCCTCGCCTGATGGAGCCACCTCGGCAGAATAACATCGTACCTCAGCCTGTCCAGACGCCTCCAGGTCACTATTCCAATCCAATGGACAATCTTATCGCCACCGCTTCCCGGCTGGAGGCCATCCCAATTGAAGGTGATTCTCCGCAAGCGGTGGAGACGCGTCGGGTTAAGGAACTTCTTCGAACAGCCTTGGTTCAGCAGGAAGCATATTCATATAGCCGTGACCGAATTCATTCCACCCCGTCCAAGCCGGAGTTACAGCAGGCGGATGGATGAACCGGCCGTATCCAGTAATGCACGGAACCGTGAAGCGCCCCGTGGCCGTAACCCGGCAGGTGATGCTTAGGAAGTGGTGGATCGGGCCCGAGCGCGCAGGGACGCCGAGTTAGCAGCAGCATGAGGCTCGTCAGCTTACGCCGGTTCGTCCAACCACCTCAATTGAGCCAGGGGTTACTTCTAGTTCTTTGGGAGTGCCTTGTCTTGTCCCCGCTTTACGCAATGTGCGCTTGCCCAAGGATTTCAAGGGCCCGCGCAAGGTACCAAATTACACGGCCGATTTGTCTCCGGAAGCATGGCTAGAGAGCTATGAGATGGCCATGGAGATGCTTGACGTAGATGAAGCGGCATGTGCAAAGTATTTTACCATGATGCTTGAAGGGACAGCCCGTACTTGGTTAAAGAGCTTACCAGCCAATTCTATCAGTTCATGGGCCCAATTGCGAGCCTGGTTTATCCAGAATTTCCAGGATACATGTAAGCAGCCCATGTCGATAGTGGACTTAGCGGCCTGTGTCCAGGAGGAAGGAGAGTCAACAACCCGCTGGGTACGCCGAGTCTCAGAAATTTTGCACTCCTCAGACTGTATCAACGCCGACTCCGCGGTTATAACTTTGGAAAGCAACTGCCGGTTTAAACCTCTGAAGTTGAAATTGGGACGGATGAAGCGCCATTGCAACGATATGGGGACCCTCATGACTGCGTTAGTGAAGTATGCTGATTCTGATGGTACCAAGGATCCCAAGTCTGATGATGACAAGACAGGGAAGGGAAAGAAGAACGGCAACTCCAAAGGGCAGCAACACAACACGGCAGGTCATGGTAACGGAGGCAAGCGTAAAGCGGATGGCAGCATGGACTTTGTGGCTAATACTAGCGCACAGGACAGGGGTCAGCGACGGAAGGGTAAACTGCCGAATCGTGGTGGAGCTCCAAACCCCAATCCGGACCGCCTGACTTATCTATTAAACCAGCCCTGTCCAAAGCACGGGACGAAGGAGGCGCCAGCCACCCACCTTTGGAAGGATTGTTATATTATGCAGGAGTTCAAAAATTCTAATGCTTTCTGGTATGATCACGGATTAGGTGGTGGCTCAGGATCCGGATTCCATGGGCCGGGTAACGGTGGAGGAAATGTCGGTTCAGGCTTCAATGGAGATCAGGGTGGACATAACAATCAAAACAATCAGGGTAGCCAAGGTGGTTACAACCAGCAGCAGCAGTTGGGTTATCAGAGCAATCCAAAACAGTTGAATAGTGGGCAATATCATGTATTCACCACTAGCTTGGATAAGCGAGACCAGAAGCTTCACAAGCGAGCAGTGAATTATGTTGAACCGGTCGTGCCTCGTTATTTACGCTGGTCCGAACAACCGATTATATGGAGTAGAGAGGATCACCCTCCCCGGGTTGACAATCCGGGTCAGCTAGCGTTGGTGGTGGCACCTCAGGTGGGAGGTTATAAGTTCACCAAGGTGCTCATGGATGGAGGAAGCAGCACTAATATCTTGTACTATGAGACCTTCCGCCGTATGGGGTTAACAGACAAGAATCTTAAACCGTCCAATACGGTATTCCATGGTGTGGTACCTGGTAAGTCAGCATATCCCGTTGGCAAGATAGCTCTGGAGGTGGCCTTTGGAGATGATCATGATTCCAGGTCAGAAACGTTGACTTTTGAGGTGGTGAAGATCCGGAGCCCATACCACGCTTTATTCGGGCAGCCGGCTTATGCCAAATTTATGGCACGGCCCTGTTATATTTATCTGCAGCTCAAGATGCCGGGTCACAAGGGGACCATAACTGTTCATGGAAGTCGCAAGATTGCCTTGGAGTGTGAAGAAGGTGATGCGGCCTATGCAGAGTCGGTTTGTGCCACGGAAGAGTTGAAGTACTACAAGGATAATGTTGATCCGGCGGACATGACTCCGTTGAAGAAGCCAACCACAGAGCATGATCCGGCTCTGAAATTCAAATCAGCAGTTGAGACTAAGCTTGTTGACTTTGTACCTGGCGATTTATCCAAGTAGTTTAGTATCAGCACCAACTTGGATCCGGAATAGGAAAGTGCGCTCATCGAGTTCATCCGTGAGAACCGGGACATTTTTGCATGGAAGCCTTCTGACATGCCAGGTGTACCGAGGGAACTCGCTGAGCACACTCTTAATGTTGATCCTAAGTACAAACCGGTGAAGCAGTTTCTCCGCCGGTTCAACGAAGAAAGGCGCAAAGCTATTGGAGAGGAGGTGGCCAGGCTCTTAGCGGCTGGCTTTATTGTTGAAGTATTCCATCCTGAATGGCTGGCTAATCCGGTGCTGGTCCTTAAGAAGAACGGCACCTGGCGCATGTGTGTGGATTACACAGATCTTAATAAGACTTGTCCAGCAGATCCTTTTGCCCTCCCCCACATCGATCACATTATTGATGCTACGGCGGGTTGTGAGCATTTGAGTTTTCTGGATGCATATTCTGGTTATCATCAGATCAAGATGGTAGTTAAGGACCAGGAGAAGACGGCGTTCATAACTCCCTTTGGAGCCTTCTGCTATGTATCTATGCCTTTTGGGCTCAAGAGTGCCCAGGCAACTTATCAACGGTGTGTATAGAATTGCCTTCATAAGCAGATCGGCCGTAATGTGCATGCCTATGTGGATGATATTGTGGTTAAGTCAAGGGAGAAGGAGACTCTGGTTGATGATTTGAAGGAAACCTTTGATAACCTGCGGACATACAAGATGATGCTCAACCCGGCCAAGTGTGTTTTTGGTGTACCGGCAGGCAAATTATTGGGTTTTCTGGTGTCCAACAGGGGAATTGAGGCTAATCCGGAGAAGATCACAGCTATCACCTCTCTGGCTAAGCCGAAATGTATCAATGATGTCCAGCACTTGGCAGGCCGGATTGCTGCGTTGAGCCAGTTTATCTGCCGCCTCGGTGAGAAGGCGATACCTTTGTATCAGATGCTGAAAAAAGCGGATCCCTTTGTCTGGAGTCCGGCCGCTGATAAAGCATTAGAGGACTTAAAGTGGCAGCTAGCCAATCCGCCTATTCTTGCTGCTCCGATTAACAAAGAACCATTGCTACTATATGTGGCAGCTAATGCTCGTGCAGTCAGTATAGCTATTGTGGTAGAGCGCAAGGAGGCGGGCAAGGAATATCCGGTTCAGCGTCCGGTTTACTATATCAGCGAGGTGCTTATGGAGTCCAAGCAAAGGTACCCGCATTGGCAGAAGCTGGTGTATGGAGTTTTCATGGCAAGCCGATAGCTCAAGCAATACTTCCAGGGACATCCCATCACAGTAGTCAGCTCTACTCCTTTAGGAGATATAATTCAAAACAGGGAGGCAACTGGCCGGATTGCCAAGTGGGCTATAGAGCTTGGGCTGCACGGTTTGAAATACGTGCCTCGGACGGCGATCAAATCTCAAGCACTTGTGGATTTCATCAATGATTGGACGGAACTGCAAGCACCTGAAGAAAAGCCAGATCACACCTACTGGACTATTCATTTCAATGGGTCCAGGCAATTGGAGGGCTCGGGGGCTAGAGTCGTATTAACTTCCCCACGAGGTGATAAGTTCTGTTACGTTCTCCACTTAATGTTCCCTTGTACTAACAATGCAGCTGAGTATGAAGCTTTACTCCATGGTCTCCGGATGGCTAAGGAGATGAATCTCAGCCGAGTTAAGTGCTTCGGTGACTCGGACCTGGTGGCCCAACAAGTGTCTGGTACTTGGGATTCTAAGGACCCGCTCATGGCAGCATATCGTCGTGAGGTGGATATTATTGCAGGCCACTTCAAGGGATATCAGGTGGACCACGTGGACAGACGGAAGAACGGCGGCGGGACGCTTTAATTAATTTGGGCTCTCGGTAAACTGGTCCCGCCTAATGTCTTCTTGGATGTCCTGCATAACCCGTCGGTCAAGCTCCCTGGAGAAGAGGATTTCGCTATTCCTGACCCGGAGGCTCAGTTGGTGGTGGCTCTGCATGTCATTCCGGATTGGACGGTTCCTTATCTTGCATACATGAACCGGGGTGAGTTACTAGAGGATGAGATGCTGGCCAGACAGATAATCCGGCGATCCAATTCCATGACTATTGTCAATGGCGAATTGCATCATTGCAGTGTGTCAGGAGCGTTTCAACATTGTGTGTCGCCAGAGGAAGGTTGTGAGATCTTGCGCGAAATCCACGAAGGAGATTGTGATCACCACGCCGGTTCCAAATCTTTGGTGGCTAAGACGTTTCGTCACGGATTTTATTGGTTGACTGCTCATGCTGATGCGGAGGACCTGGTTAGGCGATGTGACGGCTGACAGAAGTTCTCAAGACGCGCTCATGTGTCGGCTCAAGAATTGAGGATGGTTCCAATTACTTGGCCGTTTGCGACTTGGGGGCTGGATATGGTTGGGCCTTTCAAACGGTCTAATGACAAGAAGACCCACCTTTTGGTAGCGGTTGACAAATTTACAAAGTGGGTAGAAGCGGAGCCCGTCAGCAAGTGTGATGCAGCCACGGCGGTTCAATTCATTAAAAAGGTGATTTTCCGGTTTGGCTTTCCACACAGTATCATTACTGATAATGGTACCAATCTGTCTAAGGGTGCTATGAAGGAGTTCTGTGAACGTGAGCACATCCGCTTGACGTTTCATCGATGGCTCACCCACAGTCCAATGGCCTGCGAGAGAGCTAACCAGGAGATCTTACGAGGCATCAAACCCCGGCTTATGGTTCCTTTGCAGCGGACACCGGGTTGTTGGGTTGAGGAGTTACCATCTGTGTTATGGAGCATCAACACTACACCCAACAGATCGACAGGATACACGCCGCTCTTCATGGTCTACGAAGCGGAGGCGGTTCTCCCCAGTGATATCCGTCATGACTCACCTCGTGTAGCAGGTTATGTTGAAGCGGGCAATGAGGTAGCTCGGCAAGACGCTTTGGACCTGTTGGATGAGGAGCGTGACATTGCAGCTGCCCGTTCGGCGATTTACCAGCAGGATCTTCGTCACTATCACAGTCGCTGAGTTAGAACCAGAACCTTTCAAGAAGGAGATTTGGTGCTCCGGCTCATTCAAGACCAGACTGATATGCACAAGCTATCCCCACCTTGGGAAGGACCTTTCGTGGTCAGCAAGAATCTGCACAATGGGTCGTACTATTTGATTGATATTCGAGAGCATAAAGATTCACGTACATCAGAGGAGGAGACCAACAGGCCGTGGAACATAGCTCATCTTCGGCCCTACTATACTTAAGCCATAGGCTTTAATTATGTACATATTATGACAATGTATATATTATGATCAATACAATAAACCGGAGCCTTAGCTAAAGTGGGGTCTCTGTTATTTTTACATCATGAGTGGTTACACGGAGTTTTTATCTTAAAGCGGTCTCCGGTTTACCCCTTGAGTTAGCTTTTTAACAAAGCTTTATATTATGTCACTTGGGGTCTTGGTCGTGTTCGAACCAATGCAAAACCTTTTGACAGGCGAAAGCCATGAGATCACTTGGGGACTTGGTCACATCTGAACCAGTCACGCCTCTTGGTCGGCCTAAGGCCACAGAATCCCTTGGGGGCTTGGTCGAACCCGAACCATCGCTACACCTCTTGATCGGCGTAATGTCACTGCATCATTTGGGGATCTGGCTGACATGAACCATAGCTACGCCTATTGGGAGATTGGTCGTGTCCGACCATGGTAATGCCACTTGATCGGCTCAAACAACCTTTTTTCCGCAAAAGATTTTGTCTTTGCCTTTAATTTGTTTGTCTTTTTGCATATTTCTCTTATTGTGTTCTTCAACCGACAATTGTTAAACCGATTCGACTGTCAGTTGACGGGACACGGTTTGTTTTTCATCCGGAGACACTTTTTCTCGGTTTGATTTTTGATAAACATCCTATCATGGAGTAACACCGGTGTTCATCTTAACCCGGAACGGTTTACCTGGTAAACCAACCCTATATACACAGGAGCTGTTTTCTCCTTCAGCAGAGCGGGTTTCTTACAACTCCGCTTCAAGATTGGCACAGCCAACTTCATGCCCTACGATGGCAGGTATCATATATTCCCATATTTTATCATATGTTTTATCTAAAGTATTATCTTTAGTTTCATATACATGGATATGATGACCCGCCTAGTGGTACAACCACAATGGTGTTTTAAGCTTTTTGCTGCAAACAACAGTTTAAGGTTGACGATTCAACAAAAACATAAGTTGCAATAAATATGCACGAAGGCATATCAACACAAAGTGTGGCAGCTAGTCTATTACAAGGCAACACGGTGCGAGATAAGATAATTGTTTTTGCATAACATAAGGAAGCGATAATGTAAACCGCCTCCGGTTTATGCTTGATCGCCACTTGGCACGATGGTTGCGGGTCATCTGCGCCGCTTCAACTTCGATTCCCTACCGGTAATTGGAAATCAACAGTTGTCCATCGATTCCCATTAATGCTTGGAATACGGCTTCATCATTGATCAGCAACGACGGTTCAATATCAGGAGCGTAAGTATGCTTACGGATTGGCGGTATAAGGTTCTCCGCTTCAGGAATCGGTGCAGACACTCGTTTATTTTCTCCATCATATTGGGCCTGATAGTGAGACAGATTTGCATCTTCAACCAGCTGACAAGCCAAAGGGTGCACTTCCCGGTTTATGGCTCGAAGATCCTCTTTGCTGAATTCTGTCCCGTCTTCCTTCAAGCTTGGGAAGCCTTGGGCTGCTTCAACAGGATCAAAATCCGGTACCCACGCTTTGGCCCGGATTAAGGCGTTTATGGCACCGATTCTAGCAGCAGATTTCTTTAATTCTTCAAACGGGCAGGAAGCATTGACAACCTTTTAAGGGTGTCCTAGATCAAGGTCGGTGCCGGGTTGTTATGAGAAGCGGTGCTGATGATCCGCTGCGCACCAGTATAGAGTTGCTCTATCAAGGTATAAGAGGCTTTCAGTTTCTTTCGCACATCTGATCCCAAGTGGCCAATGCGTGTCCCTATATCATTCAAAGAGTTAATAAACCGGCAATTACATGAGAAAGCTTCACTATGTCAGAAATCAAAAAGGGCTTACCAAAAACAGCGGCGGTCATGCCATGCACTTGCCGCTTTATACTGGACAGTTCATCCACCACCGGTTTAAGGGCAGCTTCAGCATTTTCTGCCCGTTGAGTTAAAGCGGCCTTTTCAGTGGCCCAATCTGCCCGCTCCTTGTTGAAACCTTCCTTAAGCTTTTCCATGACGCTTAAAGCGCTGGTTAATTCATTCTTTGCTTTGGAGGCTTCAGCTTGCTGGGATTTCAAGTTCTCTTGAAGTTCAGCGATTTGACTGTCTTTCTTGCTCAGATCAGCCTACATACACATAATCATTTGATAAGGGTAAAGGTGAAGAGTTGAAGTACCAACCCCACAACAAATTATGCCCTTGGTACTTGGGGGCTAATGCATGTTTGCTTTTCATCCTACAATTTATATATAAATCCCCAAGCTCAATACAAGTATTCAACTTGGCACTTGGGGGCTAATGCCTATTTGCTCTGTCATTAACTAATGCTGGAATTCTTATGTTATTCAAGTCCCGGTTTAACTACATTAAGTTGAACCGGCCCTTGGGGGCTATCAGAGTTGACAGTTTGCAATATACAAGTAGAGAGTCGTATGGAATTTACCTCATATTTGTCCTTCATCATGTTCACCAAACCGGCTTCATAATCACGGCTGGTATATAGCCGGTTCAAATAATCGGAATGAAGATCTTGGGGATTCAAAGCGGCATAAGTTGCTAAATCGGCATTCCACTTGCCTTTACAAAAGGCAATAAATTCATCCTTCGCAGTATGCTTGGACAAGGCGACAGGATTACCTGGCTCGGAATGGCCAAAGCCAGTAATAACAACATCGTCATCCTTGGCTTCGCCGGTTCGCACTGGGGTCGCCGGTTTCTCCGAATGCTTGGGTGGACTTGTTGTCTTATCGGTTTGAGCAGGACTTGTGGATTGATTTGAAGGGCTTGTGGCATCAACATATGCTTCTTCAACGGTAACGTCATGATCTTGTAGTGGTGGGTCGTTCAGTATATCATCCTGGATGTGTTCTTCAGGATTGGGTATATTGGTCGGTTCAGGAGCATCGTCCTCTACCGCTTTGTCCAGGCGAGCTTTCTTGCTTGGCCTAGGCTTGGCCCTGAAAGAGAAAAGACGGATCAGTCCAATGAACATTGAAAGTGGTGTATCAAATAGCATTATCAGAAATATGGCTCACCCAAGCACTGTCTTGAGGGGTGGGAGTTGGGTGCCTGTCGACTCGCCAGAGGAAGAATGAGAAGTCACCTGATAATCGGATTCAGATGGATTAAGAGGTTGACGAATGCAACCCGCTTTAGGATAAGCATTGAAGAAACAGTTAGAGACCTCTGAACGGCGTTTCCGAACCGGATTGTTCGGTAAACCGGTGGAGGTGACTACCTGGCCGCTGTGCCGGGTTGCGCGACGAGCTTCATGCTATTGTTTCTTCATAAGAAAGTTTCGATCCAAGTAAGCAAGAGGATGAGAAAATTTAACTTTCCGGTTTGCCCGACGGATTTTTACTGAAGGTAAAGGGTTTGAATCGGAAGAAAGAGTGATTACCTCTACAACATCAGCATGACTAGCTTCAACATCATCCTGAAAATAATCATTATCAATAAGGTGTGTAAAAAATAGACCAAGTGAGTCAAGTTCTACCACAAGGTCCGGATTACCCACATCATCGTCAGCTGGTGGATCGGAGGAGGCAGTGGTTTTCTTTCTATTTGTTGGTTTCTTCACAACTTTGGTCTTGGGCCGGGTTATTGCCACCAGTTTTTCTTGTGGAGTCTTCCTGCTCCAAAATGGATCATCACCATGTTTGAAAGATGTTAATGTCAACAAAGAGTATTTAAACATAGTAAGATTTTATAAAGGCATAAGATATGAGTCTTACGGCTGGCGGTTTGTTAATGGCAGAAAAGGGAGCCAGGCCGGTTTGGGCGCAAGCAGCTTCCGGTTAGCCTCAGTAACTTCATCGTCTGTCAGTTGGATCTCAATATGTCGTAGAGGGTCTTTCACATCTTCTGTGTATTTACACATCAAACCGGAGCGCAGGCTCAGGGGCAGTATACTCCAAGATATCCAGCAGCGAGCAAGATCAACTCCTGTCAACCCATTGGCCATGAAGGCCCGGAGCTTGGATAGTTGAGGGGCATATTTGCTTCTTTCCCTAGCAGTCAGTCTGTGAGGGAGAGGGTGTGTGTTGCTTAGCCGTTCCGGACGGTAACCCGGTAAAGGATTTTCTCCCTCAGGAGAGGTGTCTTTGCAGTAAAACCATGTTGAGTTCCACTCTTTGGGATGGCTATGCAATTTGGCGTGAGGGTAAGTGACCTCTTTCCGCTTTTGAATCGCCACACCACCCAACTCGGTGTTGGGACCGTCAAAAAATTCAGTGCCGTGGTTTAGATGGAAGCAATCTCTGAACAATTCAACTATGGGCTCCTCCTAAAAGAACACCTCACAGAGCACTTGAAAATGACAGATATTGGTTATGGAGTTGGGGCCAATATCTTGTGGACGCATTTGGAAGTTGGCCAAGACATCTCGATAAAACTTTGAACCGGGTGGACTGAAGCCCCGGGCCAAGTGGTCAGCAAAAACAACAACTTCTCCATCCTTGGGTTCTGGAGAACTCTCCGGGCCAGGGACCCTCCAGTGAATGTCGTCTTTTTTGCCTAAAGCGCCGGTGCGGACAAAGTTATCCAGTTGAGTTTCAGTCACTCGAGAAGGAACCCAGTTGCACTCGTACACTTGCTTTGCCATGATGCAATCTGCAAGGCAGTAATACCGGTTCAAGAATATGTTGGAAGGCTATATATTGATACATTCATTGTTAAACCGGAAGAAGTTGCTTATAAACCGGAGTTATGCAAGGTGGCAATACATAACCGGAAAACCTTGGCGGTTCAACAAGGGGACTAATGGTATATGCCGAGTTGTCAATTTTTGTACAAAGTTAAACCGCCTAGTCTGAAACATTGATGAATCAAGAGTGGAGGTGCGAAAACAGGTTTCACAAAAGCTTGTCACAGTTTTGGATCTGGAGCATATTTAGAAAAGAAGTAAATGTTCAAGGTCCAAAAACGGAGAAGTACCGAATCAATGAGCAAGGATGCAGGGAGATCCATGACCTTGAAATGCGCAGGTAACAGCGGATGCTAAAAAAACTACCGCTACGCAAAACCAGGATTTGCAGACTTAACTAAAAGTTATCATATGAGCAAGAAGCAAGCGAGGAACACCGAAGAACATGGAAACCCTAGAACAGATCTATGGTGAAAGGATAGAAGACTTACCGGAGCGGAGGAAGAAGCGGAAGGTCGCCGCGACGTTCTGGTACGTTCAGGGTGATGCAGCGGCCAAGGTTGGTGCAGAAGTTGACGGCAGCGGCGGAGCTCCAAAGCTGGGCGGCGCGAGGAAGACGAAGCGGAGGGGCACGAAGGGGAAAAAAGAAACGACCCTTCGGTCTTATTTATAAAGTAAGGGACATGTGTCAGGCGCGAGAATCAAGGAGCCGCGAGTTTGGAAATGGAGTTGTCGCCTCGATTGTCGCAGGTCTATTAAACAAAAGAGGTATTGTGGATAGTCTTTATGCCAGATGACGTCATGTCGGTTCACCACAATTTGTGAATATGACGTCACGGCCGTTCAACCAAGAAGATGTTGAAGACGAAGTTTTTTGCTGAGGATTGACATGAACCTGTTCAAATCAATCTGGGGCCTAATGTTGGGGATATTACCACTAGGCGTAAACCGGACGGGACAGGCCGGGTTAACTTCATCTGTAGTCAAGTATACTAGAAGCCCGTGGGGATATTCTATAAAGGGCCCAAGGCCCAGAACCGGTTTAAGGCTTGTAGCCATGGACCGGCATTAGTATGTAACTTGTGTTGTAAGTTAGAAATACTAGAGACCGAACCGGACACGTCTATGAGCCGGTCTCAGGGCTCTGCAAACCGACGGGCGTCACCCATGTATATAAGGGGACGACCCGGCAGCGATTCAGGACAACAGACAACAACTCGAGACTTAGGCGAAGCTTGTTTGCTCCCTAGTCATCGAAACCCCCATCAATTCCATCACAACTAGACGTAGGCTTTTACCTTCATCGAAAGGTCCGAACTAGTATAAACTCTCTTGCGTCCTTGTGTCCGCTTTAACCCCTTTAAGCTAACCCATAGCGATGGCTCCACGACTAAGTCCTTTCATGAGGAGATCTGCCGTGACAAAACCGCGACAGAATAGGTTCCAGGTCGGCAGCCTGGGCTAGCAGGGTGGATGTCGTTTGAGTTTCTGTTTATGGTTCATCCATAGTCGGATGTTGTTCTCATGTATATTGATGTATTCTTGCGGCATTTGTATGCCTTGTTTGTATCCCCATCCATTATGTAATGTTGATGTAATGATATTCACCTTGCAAAGCGTCTTCAAGATGCGCTTCTATCCTTAGTGGGACCTTCGAGTTCCTTTAGGATAGGGTCGCATCTTGGGCGTGACAAGTTGGTATCAGAGCCTCGACCGACCATAGGAGCCCCCTTGATTGATCGTGTAGTTTTGGCCGATGTCGAGTCTAGAAGAAAACTTTTTCGGAGTCTAGTTATATCCGAGAGTAGGATTTCTTTTTACTCCTCTGCCCCTTCGTCGCTCTAGTGAGAAATCTTGACGTAGGTGTTTTGAACTACTCCTTTTCCCTTTCAAATTTTTCTTTAGGATCACAGGGCTAGTTTTTGTTCGTTGTCCATCCTCTTTTCAATCCGGCGCACTTCTTTTCAAGTGTTTTCAATCCTTGTCATGTTTTGCGAGATGAGTCGTTAGTTCTTTCTCAATCGCCGTTGTTTTCCCCATCCGAAGTTGTTTTTTTTTCACCCACCCACCCTTCTTCTTCTTCTCGGAACCGGAGTCCGAAATCGAGTATCCATCCTACTCGTGTGAAGCCTTTGCATTCTCTCCTCAATCATTTCAACTGGCGCTTTTCTATCCGATTATTCGTCATTCCAATTGCCTTGTTTTTCGCGCCCTCCCACCCTTTTATTCCCTGATTCTGAGCCTCTATTCGAGCATCAATTTCATTCGTGCGGAATATCTTCAGTCTTTCCTTAATTGTCTCAACCGGTGAATCCTCATCAAGTTAATCGGTGTTCATCTCATTTTCTTTTCCGGTGCTTTCAATTCAAGCTTTTTCGATGTTGATCACAATCCTGTCCTCGACTCAAGTGCTTTCTTTGCTCGCTCACCTCTCGCTAGTTTAATCCTTCTGGAGTGATGAAGACATCTCAGAAGAGTTGTATTCAATTATTTCGAGGTTGTCACCTCATTCAAATCTTTCAATTGTTCCGGTGCATCATTTCTCGTTCGACAATCCTTTCCAACGTTGTTTCTTTCAGTGGGCCCTAACCCACAGGTTTTTTCCCAGGATCTTACCTGACTCTTCTAATTTTCCCAGAGCTAGTTACAAACTCTTTTCAAAGTTTGACGTAAGAATGATTTCTCATCATTCAAGTAAATCCTCTAAGATCTTTTCAAATCATTTCATTGTTGGCTCAACCTCTTCGCTTTTTTCATTCTCCCGGAGTACCTCAATAATTTGATGGTGTTTCTCGTCGTCATTCTCAACATTTGAAGACCGAAGTATAGTTTTCCCTAAATCTTGTCCATTCTCCCAATGATTTGTGGTGCTAGCTCGATGTTATCCTATCAAATTGTTTTCAGTCATGCTAATTCTTTTCATCCATCCGGAGCATTTTAGGAGTTGATGTCTCTCTCGATCATCCGGAGGCCATCTTTTCGCAATATTTCTTCGCTCTAAGTTGTCAAATTTGTTCTCCAATTATTCTATATCCGTGCCCCTTCGCTCGTCTCAATATTCTTCCGGTGCTTCATTCAAGTATTCTTCAATCAGTTCGCGATCTCTACGTTCTCGTCTCTCTAAATTCCCTCAAGTATCTTCGTGCTTTTCTAATTCTTCCCGGCGATTCTTTCTCTTTTCTTCGTTCATTTTCATTTCTAATGGTGGTTCGTTCAAGATTCCTTTTCATTTGTAATCACATCAACTAATTCGTTCTTTCCAAATCCTACTGGTGGTTCAAGAAGACTTTCTCAAATTTCCGTGCTATATCCCCCCTTAATCTTTTCCAACGCGAATAACTAGTATGCAAATCCATTGCTTCGCATCAATTTAATTGGTGGAGGATAAGCATAACGTAATTCTTATTCTATTTCATCAAGTTGATTAATTCCCTCCTTTGGAGATTGTTCATCATAAATAATCTCTGGGTTCAAAGTGTTTTTCATCTTTTCTTTCCCGGAGTTCAAAGTTTCCTTGGCCATCTCGTCGGAACCTCCATTGGAATCATCGCAAGGCTTAACCTTAATATTTTCAGCCTTCAATCATATTTTTCATCATTCTTTCGTTACCGGAGGTCTTCACGGTGGCTCGTCATGATTCAATTCATTTTTCAAGTGTTCACCAAGATTCTTGTAGGTGAAGCTCAAGTATCTTTTCTTCTTGCATCTCGAAGTGCAATTAATTCTCCATATTCTTTTGAAATGGAGTTTTGTGTTTCTTCATTTTTCTCAGCTAGTTAATCATTTCTGCTTGTGGTCAGCGATCACCTCATAATTTTGAGATGTTATTCATAAGTCCACGACAAGCTTATCCTTTTCGTTGTTGATTTTTTTCAACAATTCCGTTCAATGCTTCCTTCTATGGATGCTTTCTATTTCATTCGTGGTAGAAGTTGTCATCTTCTTCCCTGTTCTTCTCATTCCACTCTTTCAATTCTTCCGGAGGCATTGTGTTGTTTCTCTCGGCAAGTATCGTTCCATCTTCTCAAGTTCATGTTCTACTCTTTCCATGTTTAGCTGGAGTGCTGCCTAATTCTTTCGTACTTATTCCTTGTCTATCTTGTCTTAACCGGAGTGGTTTCAGAGTCTATCATGTTCCTTGATCTTTTGATTCTCGTCTTAGTCGTCATTCCTCTATTCTTCCCAAGTGCTCTTGACTCTTTTTTCTTCTCTTGCGTTCTTGTTTCACCTTGCTCTTTTTCCTTTCAGTCTCGGTCCTAAGATCTCAGGACGAGATCTCTTGTTAGTAGAGGAGAGTTGTAACGCCCCGGATTCGATGCGCCAGGTGTCTTCCAGTTATTCGTCATCATTGCCACGTCATTTTCTTGCATGTCGCATTTTGCCGTGTCATCATGTGCATCTCTTTTTGCATACGTGTTCGTCTCATGCACCCGAGCATTTTCCCCATTGTCCGTTTTGCAATCCGACACTCCTATGTCCTCCGGCGCCCCCTTTTACCTCTTTTCGTGTGCGGGTGTTAAACATTCTCGGAATGGACCGGGATTTGACAAGCGGCCTTGGTACACCACCAGTAGACCGCCTGTCAAGTTCCGTGCCATTTGGAGGTCGTTTGATACTCCAAAGGTTATCCGAGCAACCGCAAAGGCCTCTTTTGTGTGCAGCCCAACACCTTTCCAAAGTGGCCCAATTACCCATCCAAACCCCCTCCATCCTCTCGGCCATTCGATCGCGATCGCGTGGCCGAAAACCGCTCCTCATTTGGACTCTCCTAGCTCCCTCTACCTATAAATATGCCTCTCCCTTCGAAATTCGCAGTCCAAACCCTAGCTTTCGTCCACCTCGCGCCACCGGACATGTCCGCGCCGTCCCCTCACCCAATCCTGAGGCGCCACGTGGCGCCGGCCACCCCGCCGCTTGCCCGCCCGGCCCGAGGCAGCCCGCCTGAGCTGCACGGGCCGCCTCGCCACGAGCGGCCGCAGACCTCCGCCCAGACCGCTGATCACGGTCCACTGCGCGCCGCCGTCCGCCGCTTAGTGCACCGCGCGCCCATGAGCCTCGCCCGACGCCAATCAAGCGCGCCTCGTCTGTCGCCTCCCGTCCGCCGCCCAGCCGCTCGAGTGCCAGAGCTGAGCGCTGTCACCGTTCGCCGCCTCCTCGCCGGACCTCCTCGCCAGCCTCCTCTCCTTCGAGCTCCGGCCGCCGGCCCCGCAAGTTCCGCCGAGTTCTGCTCCGGCCGTCCTCGTCATTCGCGCAAACCCTAGATCTGAGAATCAGAGGGTAATTTTTCGCCCAGGTACCTAAATATTTGCATTCTGGTGCATACTTTGACCTGCAATAATTTAATTGTTGTTGCTCCGTTTGCTGCGTGTAATAGGTAAAAATGTTCATCATGAGATGATCTTTACTTTGTTCCATTGTTTCATGTTCATTTGGGTCCATCTTGATACCCTAAGCATCGTTGCAAGAGTGCTATATAATGTTGTCTGCTGTAGTTTATCAGAACTTGCTCATTTGTCATTTTTACATCTTTTTGTGTGATTTTCTTTTGAGCATGAAGTCTACATGTGTTATGAGCTATAACATGCCATCTTTGTTTGGTGAAATTCACTCTCTGTGATATGCAATGTATTGATTGTTACAAGCTTGCAAAGTAGCCTCCGTGATGTTGCTGATTTCTGTGACTTGGTGATTTCTGCTAAGTCTTGTTCTGATATGTTGTGATGCTATGTAAACCTGTTTATACCATGAGTACTATGCATAATATGGAGATGTTCAGTAAGGGTGTTTTGTTATACATGTTATTTTCCATCCATCCATGCCCCTATTTGCATTTATGGAGTGACCTAGAATGTCCTAATCTTGCTCTACTTTTACTATAAAATGTTCCTAGCAGATTGTTTACATGTTAATCAATTTTGCCATGGTTGTTGTTAGTGATCCATGCATGCTATGAACTTTCTCTTGCTATGGTTAGCTTCATGAACATGTCATATTGCTTTAGTATGCTTATCTTGTCATGCAATGCTTTGTGATGAGTGATTTGAGCTCGCAAACATGCCTTCATAATTCTGTTTATGCCATGCTCTGTTTTTCTGCAAAGTCTGAACGTGGTGATGAAACTTGCTACGTTTATGTGGGTGCCATCATATCTTCTGTGCCATTTTGGCTCATGATCAGTAAGGGACTTTTGTTCTATGAAATTATTACATTCATGCCATTCCTTTGTTTGCTATGTTATGTTCTTGTAGAATGTTGTTCAATAGCTCTAAACTTTGCAACCTGATGTTATTTCTGTCATGTCTAGTGAATTCTGCTAAGTCTATGAAACTGTTATTATTTGCAATCTTGCCATGTCCTTTTGAGCATGTTCTATTGGTTTCTAGATATAGTTCATTATTCATGTTTTGTAATAGTTTACCTCTACATCGCGTCCATGACTGTTGTTTTCATGTTGAGATGATGTACCATATAGTTTTGGTGCTTGCAATATGCCTAGTTGCTGTTTTGGACAGCATGCCCTTTAAACTTGATTCATGTGTATGCGTTGAACCGTTGCTCCGTTTTGAGTGTGCTCTATATGAAACTTTCTTAGTTTTGCATGTAGTTTCATGTTCCCTTGTTGCATCCATGTTTTGACGTGTGTGTTTGATGTTTGAATGCATTTTGCACCAATGCCATGCTTAACTTGTTTTGCTCATATCTTCTAGGTTGTAGCTCTGAATCTAATGAACTTTATATGTAACTTGACTAGAATTTCGTGTAGATCATCGTGGTGCATCTTAACTTTCCGTTTAACAACCTGAACATAAGGTTTATTCAGATCTCGACTAATTTTGAAATTTGCATATGAGGACCTACCGGAATTGTTCTATGTTGTTTCCGGCCTCATTTAAACTTGCCTTGATGTGTTGTTCTGGTATGCATCATCTCTTGCCATGCATAGTCTCATGTAGCCTTGTCATGCATCATACTTGGTTGAGAATCATGCCTTGTTCATGTGTGGTGTGTTTACCATCTTGTGTGCTTCTTCTCGATAGGTCACGTTTCGTTGCGATCGTGAGAATTCTTTCGTCTACGCTTGGTTCGTCTTCGTGGCTTCATCTTCTTCATGGACTCGTTCTTCTTCCTTGCGGGATTTCAGGACCATCACCTTGGATCTCATTACTATCATTGCTATGCTAGTTGATTTGTTCTATCGCTATGCCGCGTTACCTACCACTTGATTATCAAGCCTCCCAAATTGCCATGAACATTTAACCTTTGTCACCCTTCCTAGCAAACCTTTGTTTGGCTATGTTACCGCTTTTGCTTAGCCCCTCGTATAGTGTTGCTAGTTGCAGGTGAAGATGAAGATTGCTCCATGTTGGATTATGTTTATGTTGGGATATCACAATATCTCTTATATTATTAATGCATCCATATACTTGGTAAAGGGTGGAAGGCTCGGCCTTATGCCTGGTGTTTTGTTCCACTCTTGCCGCCCTAGTTTCCGTCATATCGGTATTATGTTCCCGGAATTTGCGTCCGTAACGCGGTTGGGTGATTTATGGGACCCACTTGACAGTTTGCTTTGAATAAAACTCTTCCAGCAAGGCCCAACATTGGTTTTACCATTTGCCTCACCTATGCCTTTTTTTCCTTGGGTTTCCGGAGCCCGAGGGTCATCTTTATTTTAGCCCCCCTCCCGGCCGGTGCTCCTCGAGTGCTGGTCCAAACCAGCGATGTCCGCGCCTCGGGCAATCGTGGTCTATGCCAACCCGACGTCTTGCTCATCCGGTGTGCCCTGAGAACAAAATATGTGCAGCTCCTATCGGGATTTGTTGGCACATCCGGGCGGCTTTGCTGGTGTTGTTTTACCATTGTCGAAATGTCTTGTAACCGGGATTCCGAGTCTGATTGGGTCTTCCTGGGAGAAGGAATATCCTTCGTTGAACGTGAGAGCTTGTGATGGGCTAAGTTGGGACACCCCTGCAGGGTTTAAACTTCGAGAGCCGTGCCCGCGGTTATGTGGCAGATGGGAATTTGTTAATATCCGGTTGTAGTAAACTTGAAGTAAACTCTTCTAAAATAAACCAACGGTGTGAGTAACCGTGATTGTCTCTTTTCGGGTTTGTTCGAGAGAAGAACACGGATTATGGGTTATGTTTGACGTAAGTAGGAGTTCAGGATCACTTCTTGATCAATCCTAGTTGACGACCGCTTGCTAAGCTCCTCTTCCCGCTCTTGTTTCGTAAGTTAGCCACCATACATGCTTAGTCGCTGCTGCAACCTCACCACTTTACCCCTTCCTTACCCATTAAGCTTTGCTAGTCTTGATACCCATGGTAATGGGATTGCTGAGTCCTCGTGGCTCACAGATTACTACAACAACAGTTGCAGGTACAGGTATTGTGATGTTAATGACGCGACAGCGATGTTTACTTGTTTTGGAGTTCTTCTTCTGCTTATTCGATCAGGGGATAGGTTCTAGGCCGGCAGCCTGGGCTAGCAGGGTGGATGTTGTTTGAGTTTCTGTTTATGTTTCATTCGTAGTCGGATGTTGTTCTCATGTATATTGATGTATTCTTGTGGCATTTGTATGCCTTGTATGTATCCCCAACCATTATGTAATGTTGATGTAATGATATCCACCTTGCAAAAGCTTCTTCAAGATGCGCTTCTATCCTTAGTGGGACCTTCGAGTTCCTTTAGGATAGGGTCGCATCTTGGGCATGACACTTTACCACTCGACCATTTCGAGACTTCTCTTCATGTCCGTGATCTCATCCGGGACTCCGAACAAACTTCGGTCACCAAAACACCTAACTCATAATACAAATCATCATCGAACGTTAAGCATGCGGACCCTATGGGTTCGAGAACTATGTAGACATGACCGAGACACATCTCTGGTAAATAACCAATAGCGGAACTTGGATGCTCATATTGGCTCCTACATATTCTACGAAGATCTTTATCGGTCAAACCGCATAGCAACATACGTCATTCCCTTTGTCATCGGTATGTTACTTTCCCGAGATTCGATCGTCGGTATCATCATACCTAGTTCAATCTTGCTACTGGCAAGTCTCTTTACTTGTTTCGTAATGCATCATCCTGTAAAAAACTCATTAGTCACATTGCTTGCAAGGCTTATAGTGATGTGCATTACCGAGAGGGCCCTGAGATACCTCTCTGATACACGGAGTGACAAATCCTAATCTCGATCTATGCCAACTCAACAAGCACCTTTGGAGACCTGTAGAGCATCTTTATAATCACCCAGTTACGTTGTGACGTTTTATAGCACACAAAGTGTTCCTCCGGTATTCGGGAGTTGCATAATCTCATAGTCAGAGGAATATGTATAAGTCATGAAGGAAGCAATAGCAATAAAACTAAACGATCATTATGCTAAGCTAATGGATGGCTCTTGTCCATCACATCATTCTCTAATGATGTGATCCCGTTGATCAAATGACAACACATGTCTATGGTCAGGAAACTTAACCATCTTTGATTTAACGAGCTAGTCAAGTAGAGGCATACTAGGGACACTCTGTTTGTCTATGTATTCACACATGTACTAAGTTTCCGGTTAATACAATTCTAGCATGAATAATAAACATTTATCATGATATAAGGAAATATAAATAACAACTTTATTATTGCCTCTAGGGCATATTTCCTTCAGTCTCCCACTTGCACTAGAGTCAATAATCTAGATTACATAGTAATGATTCTAACACTCATGGATTCTTGGTGCTGATCATGTTTTGCTCGTGGGAGAGGCTTAGTCAACGGGTCTGCAACATTCAGATCCGTATGTATTTTGCAAATCTCTATGTCTTCCTCCTTGACTTGATCGCGGATGGAATTGAAGCATCTCTTGATGTGTGCGAAATCTGGATTCCTTTGCCAAGGCTATTGCTCCAGTATTGTCACAAAAGATTTTCATTGGACCCGACGCACTAGGTATTACACCTAGATCGGATATGAACTCCTTCATCCAGACTCCTTCATTTGCTTCACAAAGGAGGAGGACGCAGAGCGTGTGGCCCGACAAGCCACGGCATACTGCATACAGGATGGTGAGTTGTACAGGAAGCGGCCAAATGACATTTCCCTATGTTGCATCTCTAGGGAGCAGGGGGAAGAGGTGCTGGTCGACATACACGGCGGAGACTGCGGGCACCATTCGTCATCACGGACCCTCGTCGACAAGGTGTTTCGTAGCGGATTCTACTGGCCCATGGCACTTAACGACGCGGCTGAGCTGGTGAAGTCCCGCGAGGCCTGCCAGTTCCACGCCAAGCAGATCCATTAGCCCGCTCAGGGCCTCCAGACCATCCCACTCCATGGACATTCACGGTTTGGGGGCTAGACATCTTGGGCCCGTTCCCTCGAGTGCCTGGGGGCTACCGCTACCTTTACGTCGCCATCGAATAGTTCACCAACTGTGCGGAGGTAGAAGCCGCCCGCACCATTCTGGCCGGTTTCGCGGTCAAGTTCATCAAAGGTCTCGTGAGCCGGTTTGGGGTCCCCAACCGCATCATCACCGACAACGGCTCGTAGTTCACTAGTAACCTCTTCAAGACATATTGTACTAACCTTGGAACGCAGATCTGCTACGCTTCGGTGTCGCAACCCCAGAGCAATGGCCTGGCCGAACGCGCCAATGCAGAGGTCCTAAGAGGCCTCAAGACCAGGACCTTCAAGAAGAAGCTCGAGGCTTGCAGCATGGGCTGGCACGACAAGCTCCAGTCTGTGCTGTGGTCCATCCTCACCACCGCCACCAAGCCAACGGGTGAGACCCCATTCTTCCTCGTCTACGGAGCTGAAGCGGTTCTCCCTCACGAGGTCAAGCATCACTCCGCGCGGGTCCTAGAGTTTGATGAGATGCAGCAGGACGACATGCGGGGGATGGACCTCGTGCTGGGGGAGGAACGCCACCGTGAAGCCACGTTGTGGGCGGCAAGATATCAGCAGGTGCTACGACGGTACCACTGTCGCAGCGTCCGCTCCAGGACGCTCGAGATGGGTGACCTCGTCCTACGGTGGGTGCTCTCCAGGGAAGGCCTGCATAAGCTCTCTCCCATGTGGGAGGGTCCGTTTAGGGTCGCCCATGTCTCCAGGCCTGGCGCCGCGCGCCTGGAGACGCAGGACAGGGTACCCATCCAGAACGCCTGGAACATCCAGCACCTCCAGAAGTTCTACCCATGAAGAAAGGCCCAGTGCCTATGAAGAAGGCCCCGTTCCTGTGAAGGTCTCCGCTCGTGACACTCTCATGTAATAATGAGTGGGGCTGTACATGCCCCGGAGTCTTGGGAGTGCCGCCCTCGGGCCTCTGGGGCTCCCTCCCACGTCCTAGTGGCAGCACTTAGCTCCGCGCTAGTGAGAAGACATGAAGACTAGACTAGGTGCCGGACGCAGCTTTTCATTTGCTTTCCGTAATTGGCTTGCCCCTCTTTAGTCGAAATTTGCTTTCTGGTGTCGCTTGCTAGTCTTGTTTCATGGACTTCTGCCTTTGGTTCTTTATTTGACCTGTACCCTCCACTACAAAAAATACACTTCCGTGATGATACGTGTTTGTCACAGTAGGTCACATTTTCTGTCATGCATGTACATCCATGACAAATTTATGACAGAATGAAGATAGTCATACCTGTGCTATCGTAGAAGTGTTCCATGACATTACGAAAATTATCATCACGGAAGTGTCCACTTCCATGACGATAAATCACGCGTCATAGAAGTGCTTTCGTCAAGGGTGACCGACACGTGGCATCCACCGTAACAGAACGCCGTTAAGCTATTGGGGCCTGTTTTGGATCCGGTAACCCGCTAATAGCCACGACCAATGCCGATTTTCCACGTGTAAAATTCTCATTGGTCGACGGAACCACGCGTCAGCTCCACGTTGGCACATGTGTCACTCATCCAACGGTCGAGATGGGCCTATGATATGTTAACACGTGGACGGGCACATAAGTGGCCATAAAGTTTAAATGGGTCGGCCCAACTAAAGGCCCACAAGATTTAGCGGACCATGATGGGCCGGCCCAGCTAAAGGCCCACAAGATTTTGCATCCATAATGGGCCGGCCCAGCTAAAGGCCCATAAGATTTAGCGGACCACAATGGACCAGCCCAGCTAAAGGCCCACAAGATTTTGCAGACCATATTCGGCCGGCCCAGCTAAAGGCCCAACATTCTCAGTTAAGGCACGTATGGCTAGTGTCAAATCGGCCTGTCAATGGCCTGTCCTAAACTTGTCATCATCGCGGCCCATGGCCACTTCTGGCTCGTTAACAGTCCGCTAAGTATATGGGATGAATTACGGCCCGGTGTATTTCCGGCCTGTTAAAGGTCCTGCTTCATTTGGGCCCATTTACAGGCCATTGAAACTTTTGTCCCATAAACGACCGTGAAGGATTTGGGTCATATTCGGCCATGTCTGACATTCGGCCTGTTAGAGGCCTACTATAGATTTGGGCCACTTTCGGCCTATTGTGATTTTCGGCCTGTTAACGTCGGACGAAATACATGGGCCATATGTGGCCCAACGTCACATCGGGCCCATTAACGGCCAATAAAAAATGACAATAATCTAGCCCGACCGAACTTTCGGCCTGTTAAAGGCCCGTGTATTAGGTCTGCGCATTTACGGCCCATCCGAATTTCGGCCTCTGAAAGATCCGCATCGTAAATGGGCCACCATTTTTGCCTACTAAGACCAATGGGTTATTTGGCACAATCAGGGCCCAATCTCACTTTCAGTCTATTAAAGGCCCATGTTTTTTATGGGCTCGAGATATTTACACCTGTAAACGACCTATTGTTACTGAGGGCCCAAATTATGTTTTGGCATGTTAAAGGCCCACTATGGGCATAGGCCTACCAGAAAAATATGAAAGCTTATGTTGATTTAGGCCCAAATATTTTTAGTGGGCTACATGCAAATTTCGGACCATAATCGTTTTAGCCCAATTGGAATGGGCCTAACGTTGGCATGTTGGGCTCCTACGAAGCTTTCGGCCGAATACATTACTAAGATAAACCTACACTATACAAAAATAGCGTCGTAATTACTGCAGCCTTTGGCAGCATCATAAATGTTGTATCACAACAAAATATATTCCAGCCATACAACAAAAGGCCTGTTGGCATAAAGTTTACAATCCTTGCAGATAAAAGCACCATCAGATGTATAGAAGCACAGATCATTTGACTTGAGTGCTAATGTTTCAGGCTGTAGAATCTGATGGAGCAGCACGATATTCACCTTTTTCCGCCATTGCTCTAGAACAACGAAGCGAATATCTGATAGTCTGGTTTCAAAACCATTCATATCTTGACAACATCTGTCAACCACTATTCTTGTTTTCAAAACGACGTCCATTAGGGATTGGACTTGTCTGGGGCACAGATATATCACTCTGTATAGCAGGAAGATTTTGTTCAGTAGGCGATTTGGACGAGGTTACCTTAACAACCAACCAAGAATTACGCAGGAAGGTGCTTTTTGCACTGTTAGTGGAGAGATACTGACACACTGCAGCAAGAGGTTACATTGTGCCTGTAGTAGCCTCGTCACCTTCAGGTGGTTGTGGTTGTTCAATCATTTGTTCCATAGCTTCATGAAAGTTTGAACTTGTAGATTAGTGTACCAGATAAGTTACTAATGAGACAAAAACAAACAAAGTAGGTTACATTTATACATAACTTATTTTGGTGAACTACTGTAATACATTAGCATGTATTCTAGTGCCAACTACATAGTAAAATCACTTTCGGAACATATGTCCATGTAGCATGCCTACTGTATTGTCTATTTTCTCACATTCGTTGACATCTAAGGATAAAGAGACATGGTTTAAAGTAGGATGAACATAGTATGACATCATTCATATCATGGGCAAACAAATATAAAACAAGCAGGCTATTTTATCATTGTGTGCGCATGTGAACATAACAACTAGATTACAGATCAAGACCAAAAGAATATCCTTCATCTCTGTTAAACCATGTAAGGTGAAATGATACGTTAAGGCAACTGTGTATAAAAGTGAATAGAGTAACCGACATTGGCTGCAAACCAAGTAGTTAAGTGAACACATCACAGTACCAATCAGTTAAAAGGCAGGAGGAGTAAGGACTTACAACAGCGGCTTGAACTGGTGTGCTCATGCCCTTCATCTTGCTGGTGTGGCAATCTTGAAGATTTACCGCATTCGCCTGTGTTCTTTTTGGTCCGCATGGCTTTCCTCTCGTATTTGGAACAAGTCATTATAGATACGATAATATGGCACAGAAAAAGAAGGAAGTATCAGCTATTTACAAGAGCCTCGCAGTGCAATATAGCTACGAGATCCTGTTGTCTGTTGGAATTTCACTTTAGAACGGTTGGTCTTGTTCTTCAAACAGTTATCCTAGAAGAAGATATACATGTAAGGCACATACATATATACAAGTTCAATATCTGGTCTGATCAGACCAGTGTTTAACGAGGGTTGTCCAGTCTTCATCTGTAATATATTCCACTTCAGTTGTTTGGGCGATTTCATTATTAGCTTGCCTTCAAAGTGAGATTTTCTAAGGTGGTACCGATACTGTCGCAGAGCAGACTGAAAAACATGAGTGCATGCTTGTTTAGTTGCATCAAATTTCGGATCCAACTTGAACCTCAACTATTGAAAAAAGAATGTGAGTCTTATTAGGAGGAACCTAGAAAGTATGGGACAGAGCAAGACAATATTACTAATTGCGATGAATAACATTACTTACAGATAAATGGTCAAGGAAGGTGTTAAACTGGGTATTGTCTTTCTCATTCCTGTACTGGATCCATGTTGGGAGGATACATGCATCACGTTTATGGCTACCTCTGATACTAACTTGGCTGACTCTGTAGCATCACGTGGCCTTCTTAAACCTGCCTCAAAATGGATCTCCATTCTTCCTCCTTTAGATTTTGTTAATCTGTCAAGCATTATCCCTGATGTCTGTTTCCGCTTGCGCCGTGGTGCTAGTTCAACAACGAATATGGAAAGTGTTAGTGTACATCAAACTGTGAGAATACATATAAAGGAGCATGCAACTGCAACTTGACTCGGTCAGGTACCGTCTTTGTGTTGATGCTCATGAGGTTCATCTGATCTTTCCAAGTCCTGTTGTGTAAGTAGTGCTTCAGAAGTAGTGTTAGGTGTGAAGGCAGCTTGGGAACTGGCCAGTTCCGGAGCAAACGAACGAGTAACTCGTTGAGATGCTGGTATAGTTGAAGCGGTTGCTGCAGCTGGTGGAGCAGGTGATACTGTGTTTGTAGATTTAGCTGGTGGACTTGGACCTTCTACTGCACTATAAGTACCAGCAGAATCTGGACGACAGATCCTTTTCCATTTCACCCGACGAGTAACACCACTCCCTACTATATATTTTCCTTGCTCATTTTTGACTTTGCCATGTCAAGCCGTACCCACAACACAGAAGAATAAAATCGCTCTTCAGAACTCATTGATGCATGATACAGACAAGCAATACTTTGATGTAAGACAACTGTATGAGGATGGAATATGTAAGAAAAACAGGATGGAATATGTAAGAAAAACAGGATGGCATGACATAGTCACAGCTACGATGTGTAAACTAAGCAGAAGGATTTTCAAGAAAATAGAAGTAATGCAATCTAGACACCATATGAAAGATGCAACCAATATTACTCTGCGAAGTTCAAAGTGTCTTGTCATAAGTGGCAATTCGAAAAATTAGAAGCAGTACAACGTAGAAATCAATGCAAGATGCAACAACTATCAATCTGCCATGTTAAAAGTGTCCAATCTTGAGTGACTGATGCGGGATACACAACAGCAGTACTTTGATGTAAGAACGTGGTATGATAGATAGATGTGGTGTATTCTAGACACAGAACGCCATGTCATATGCACATGTATAACGTATAAACTCAGCAGGTGCAATTTAATCAAAATACAAGAAATACAGGCTAGACAACATATGCAACATGAAACCAATTATCACACTGTCAACTTAGATCAAGCACCTGCGATGGTGGAGTACGGGAGATGAACTCATCATGTAGACTTGGGACTTCAACTTCATTAGCAGTAGCAGTGGCAAATCTAGAGAGTCTCAGTTTGCGTCGGTGCGGAGGACCACCAACATGCCCTAACTTACTCTTTTCCTTCCTATTTTCTGATATTGCCTTATGAAGTCAAAACCACAAGAAGATGAATAAAATTAGCTCTGCATAACTGGTTGATGCATGATATAGACGAACACTACTTTGATGTAAGGCAAGCGCAGGATAGGAGGATGGAATATATACAAAAAAGACAGCGTTTCATATTCACACGTACGATAGGAGGATGGAATATGTATGAAAAAACAATAAGCGGAAAGCATTTCAACAAAATTAGAAGAGGCACCATATGAACATGCAACCAATATCACTCTATCAGGTAAAAAGTGTCTCGTCGTAAGTGCCATTTCAAGAAATTAGAAGCAGTACAAGCTAGAAGACAATGCAAGATGCAACCTATATCACAGTCCCAATTTAAATGTGTCTTATGGGTAAGTGATCGTTGCGGGTATAAGTTGTAAGCTACGCAGATGCAATTCAACATAATCAGAAGCAATACAAACTAGACATCATACGGAAAACGCAACCACATATAACAGTTCCAAGTTAGAGCAAGCACCTATGATGGTGGAGTAGGGGAGATGTGCTCATCATGTACACGTATGTTCTAGAAACAGGAACACGTGTCATATTCACAGGCATTATGTGCAAAGTAAGCAGATGCAATTCAACAAAGTTAGAAGCAGTGCAAGCTAGACATCATACGCAACGTGCAACCACATATAATAGTGCCAAGTTAGAGCAAGAACCTGTGATGGTGGAGTAGGGGAGATGTGCTCATCATCTACACAGCTACGTTGACTGTCCAGCCTTGTGTTGTCTTGCGAATCTTGTTGGGAGGATGGCGGAGTAGAATCTGTAGAGACCCCCTGTTTGAGTTGCTCCGAAGGACCACCATCATCCACTGCCGGACTAATTTCCTTCAGTTGTAATGATTTTGCATTGTGAAGTCAAACCGATAAGAAAAAGGAATAAAATTCTCTCTTCAGAACTCATTAATGCATGATACTGATGAACACTACTCGGATAGAAGGCAAACACATGATGCGAGGATGGAATATGTATGAAAAACAGGATGAGGTGACATATTCACACCTATGATGTGGTAACTAAGCAGAAGGCATTTCAACAAATTAGAAGCACTACAAGCTAGACACCATATGAAAGATGCAACCAATATCACTCTGCCAAGTTCAAACTGTATGGCGCTTCAACAAATTAGAAGCAGTACATGCTAGAAATCATATGCAAGACAGAACCAATATCATAGTGGCCACTTAAAGGTGCCTTATCATAAGTGACTGATGCAGGATATGCAAGAACAGTAGTCTGATGTAAAAACATCGTGTGATCAGATATAGTATGTTCTAGAAACAGGAACATATGTCATATTCACATGCATTATGTGTAAAGTAAGTAGATGCAATTCAACAAAGTTAGATGCAATACAAGCTAGACATCATACGCAACATGCAACCACATATAATAGTGCCAAGTTAGAGCAAGCACCTGTGATGGTGGAGTAGGGGAGATGTGCTCATAATCTACACAGCTACGTTGACTATCTAGCCTTGTGTTGTCTTGCGAATCTTGTTGGGAGGATGGCGGAGTAGAATCTGTAGAGAACCTCCGTCTCAGTTGCTCAGAAGGACCACCATCATCCAATGCCTTGCCAATTTCCTTTAGATTTATTGATTTTGCATTGTGAGGTCAAACCGACAAGAAAAAGGAATATCATTCGCTCTTCAGAACTCATTCATGCATGATACTGACGAACACTACTCTGATGAAAGGCAAATTCATGATACGAGGATGGAATATGTATGGAAAATGGATGGCTTGACATATTCACTCCTATGATGTGGTAACTAAGCAGAAGGCACTTCAACAAATTAGAAGCACTGCAAACTAGACACCATATGAAAGGTGTAATTATTATCACTCTGCCAAGTTCAAACTGTCTCGTCATAGGTGGCGTTCATCAAACTAGAAGCAATACATGCTAGAAATCATATTCAAGACGCAAACCAATATCACACTGCCAACTTAAAGGTGTCCCATCATAAGTGACTGATGCAGGATACACAAGAAGAGTAGTTTCATGTAAGAACATTATGTGATAGACAGATCTAGTATGTACCAAAAAGCATGTCATATTCACACGTATCATGTGTAAGCTAAGAAGATGCAGTTTACACTAATTAGGAGCAATACAAGCTAGACACCATATGCAACATGCCACGAGATATCACACTGCCAAGTTAGAGCAAGCACCTTGGATGGTGGAGTAGGGGAGCGGAGACTTGGACCTTGTAATGCACTATCGATACAAGGAGAATCGGCACAGATGCTCCGTTTATGTTGCTGCAAAGGACCACCATCATCGCCTTCCTTACTCGTTTCCTTCCTATTTCTTGATTTTGCCTTGTCAAGTCAAACCCACAAAAAAAGGAATAAAATTTGCTCTTCGTAACTCATTGATGCATGATTGTGATTTAACACTACTTTCATGTAAGGCAGCCGCATGATAGGAGGATCGAATATGTATGAAAAACAGGACGGCGTGACATATTGACATGTATGATGTATAAAGTGTAAACTAAGCACAAGGTGCTTGAACTTGTTAGAATCAATGCAAGCTAGAAACCATATGAAAGATGAAACCAATATCACTCTGCCAAATTAAAAGGGTGCCCTAACAAATGTATTTGACTAAATTAGAAGCAATACATGGCAACAGGCTAGAAATAATATGCAATATGCAACGAATAAAGGTGACTCGTCATAAGTGATTGATGCAGGATACAGAAGAGAGGTAGTTTCATGTAAGAACAAGGTTAACACATAGGTGTAGTGTGTACCAAAAATAGGAATGCATGTCATATTCACAGGTATAATGTGTAAACTAAGCAGATGCAATTTACCCTAATTAGAAGCATTACAAGCTAGACACCGTATGCAACATGCAACCACATATCACACTACGAAGTTAGAGCAAGCACCTATGATGGTGGTGTGGGGGAATTGCGGTCATCAACTAGAGAGCTATGTTGACTATCTTCATTTAGCCTTGCTGTATCTTGAGAATCATGCGGGGAGGATGACACTGCACTCTTTAAACGAGTATGGCGTCTCACAGTAACTGTCGGTGTCAAAACCGGCGGATCTGGGGTAGGGGGTCCCGAACTGTGCGTCTAAGGCGGATGGTAACAGGAGGCAGGGGACACGATGTTTACCCAGGTTCGGGCCCTCTCAATGGAGGTAATACCCTACTTACTGCTTGATTGATCTTGATGATATGAGTAGTACAAGAGTTGATCTACCACGAGATCGTAGAGGCTAAACCCTAGAAGCTAGCCTATGGTATGATTGGTGTTGTCCTACGGACTAAACCCTCCGGTTTATATAGACACCGGAGGGGTCTAGGGTTACACAGAGTCGGTTACAACGGGAGGAGATCTACATATCCGTATCACCAAGCTTGCCTTCCACGCCAAGGAGAGTCCCGTCCGGACACGAGACAAAGTCTTCAATCTTGTATCTTCATAATCCAACAGTCCGGCCAAAGGATATAGTCCGGCTGTCCGGATACCCCCTAATCCAGGACTCCCTCAGTAGCCCCTGAACCAGGCTTCAGTGACGATGAGTCCGGCGCGGAGATTGTCTTCGGCATTGCAAGGCGGGTTCCTCCTCCGAATACTCCATAGAAGATCTTGAACACAAGGATTGTGTCCAGCTCTGCAAAACAAGTTCCACATACCACCGTAGAGAGAATAATATTTCCACAAATCCGTCCTGCTGACATATTTGATACCATGACATCATACCACGGCCCGGTTATTATCGAACCGTTTTTCTCAACCAGCCTTGGCGCATATCGCGAGGCGGTATCCTTGGCACGTCTTGTCGAAGCAGAGATCGTGTCCCCTTATCGCGGGATTCTCATCAATACGGGCGTAGGTAACCCAATCGTGCCCGTTGGTATGACTCCTCGATTATAGGCAAGTCCCAAACGGTCGCGAGGAGGACGCTTGGTATTCACCCTCTTTATAAAGAGACCAAGGCCTATCCTCTTTTATTCCTCAAACTCAATCGAATCCTTACCCTGCCTCGAGTTCCAACACCCAAAGCTTAGGTCAGGCACTTCGGACCTTCAACCATGTCTGGATCCAGCCTTCAAGGTCGGTGGATGCCATCCTCCGTAGCGGAGGAAGACATCAAAAAGTTAAGAGAGGCCAGGTTTTTGACCGGCGAGATCGTGCACCGGCTGCCTGCTCGAGGGCAGGTCATTCCTACTCCCAAATTCGACGAGAGCGTCGTGTTCATATCTCACTTCCTTCGAGGTCTAGGCCTCGCTCTGGATCCCTTCGTGAGGGGGCTCATGTTCTACTACGGGCTGGATTTCCATGATCTGGCTCCGGATTCTATCCTCCACATCTTGTCTTTTATCGTCGTGTGCGAAGCTTTCCTCCGCATCACCCCTCACTTCGGCCTGTGGCTCAAGACCTTCCAAGTGGAGTCGAAGATGACCGAGGGGAGGCACGCAGAGTGTGGAGGTGCTGTAATAAGCAAAAGTGTCGATGCCCCATGGCCCGAGGGTTCTTTTCAGGAGGTGTCCTGCTTATGGCAACGAGAGTGGTTTTATGTCACAGCTCCCAGGGGTACCAAATGGGTGGATCCCCCTGCCTTTCGCTTGGGCTCCCCCCACGATTAACGTCATGGATCAACAAGGGGCTGGACTGGGGGCCAGTAAAGGATGTACCCATGCTGCAGAGCCGCATCCGAGATCTCCTTGAAAGAGATATTAGTCTGGCTACGGTAACGCAAGTGATGTTACCTCGTTGAATCCTACCCTGCAAACGTCGTCTCCTCCGCCTGTGGGAGTTCAACCCAGAGGGACTGCGAGCTATTCAGCACTTCCTCGGCATGACGCTCGAGGAGATGTACAAATTGTACTTCGGACCACAAGTAATGTGTCCGGATACCACCGAGGACGCGGGTCTGAGCTGCAATCGTCCAGAAACCCAAGTAAGTCGCCCTGTGGCCGAACATGTTGTATTTTTATTCATCACAACATTATTCTGAAAAGTCGCTCTTTGACCAGGACTGGATAGCAAAGGCGAAGATGATCAGGTGTCCGGCCCCCCTCCCCGAGGTCTCACCGGATCCGGTACTAGCCAGGATGTTGGAGCTCGCGCCTTACCAAGCACCCTCAGGGGAAGATAAAGGTGGAAAGAAAGATGCTGACGCCTCCGTGAAGGAGGATAACCAGGGAGAAGAAGCCAAAGTTCGCTCTCCCCAAGGAAGGAAGAGGACCGCCTCTGAAAGCCCGGAGACAATAGTCTCCAAACGGGGGAAGAAATCATCGCTAGAGGGTCCTGCCCCAGGGGATACCCCGGCCGCACAATGCCCGCAAGGGGGTCAGCACTCCATCGAGCTGTAAGTAAAACTGGGTCTAATAGTAAAAAAACATCCTACTTTACCTCCGAGGAAAATAACCGAGACCTTTATCTTATAGTCCGGATCGTAGCCCTTCTCGACAGAGTTCGTCTTCGGGGGATATTCTTGCGGAGATGATGGAGAGTGAAACGCCTCCCCATACCATCCCGCCTTACGAGGCGGGCGACCCCGAGGTGTCATCTCGGAGGGCTTATCCCGATCCGGCAAGGCCAGAGGGTGATCCTTTGGCCACCCGAAGTCCTCAGTGTCCGGCTCTTGAAGAGAGCAACCGGAAGAGTCCGGCTCCGCATGTTATGCGGTCGGACGCACTGAAGGATCTGCTAGAGCAGGCGGCTATCTTAGAAGCGCATCGTGCACTCATGGGCGCGGTGGTTGAGAGGATTTCATCCGTCGAAAGCGGGTTGCATGAAGCCTTTATGAGTCTGCTGACAGGTTTTGAGGTTGGTGAGGTTGCCGAGCTAAAGCGACAACTTGACGCGGCAGATGCCGACATCGTGCTTGTCAACAAGTGGCTTGACGAGGCGCAGGGTACGTAATTTCTCTGGTGATCAACATATAGTAAGAGGAGCGTGATGCCAGTATCTTTAACATGTTGTGACTGCAGATGGAGCTGCGGCAGTGGAGACCCTTCGGGCGGAACTTGCCCGAGCCAAAGAACAAGCCAGGAGAAGCGATGCGGCCGCTCTAAAGGCGGCCGAATAGCTGAGAGCCGAATAGGCCGCTCATGGCCGAAGCAAGGAAGAGATAGCCAAGATGGCTGTGGATTTGAAGGACGCCGCCGATCGTTACCAGCTTCTCAAAAATGAAGATCGAGCGAAGATGACTGACCTGGAAAAGGCCACGGCGGCGGCCAAGGATGCTCGCTCTACAATTAGAGCGATGAAGGAGGAGCTGCGTCACGCCGGGGATATCGCGGCTGGCAAGCCCTTTATGCTGCGGATGAAGTTCGTAGATCCTAAGTACGCTCCTCTTGATCGGTTGTGGAGCTCCGCAGACGATTATCTTGATTTGGCAGCGAGTGCCACAGATGCGGCCGAATACTTCAAAGATCAGAAAGATCGCGAAGTGGAGAAGCTGTTCTGGTCACAATTTAATGCTCCAGCGCATCCGCTTCCGTTGAATGAATGGATGGCCAAATGGGCCGAGCTCCATAGGTTGTCCGGGCTCGCCATGAGGTCTGTTGTGGATCATTTGTGGCCGGAAGGGCCAAGGCTGATACGTCTCCAACGTATCTATAATTTTTGATTGCTCCATGCTATATTATCTACTGTTTTGGAGCATATTGGGCTTTATTTTCCACTTTTATATTACTTTCGGGACTAACCTAATAACCAGAGGCCCAGCCCAGATTTGCTGTTTTTTGCCTATTTCAGTGTTTTGAAGAAACAGAATATCAAAAGGAGTCCAAACGGAATGAAATCTTCGGGAACGTGATTTTCTCATCAGATAAGATCCAGGAGACTTGGACCCTCGGTCAAGAAAGGAGGGAGGCGGCCACAAGGGTGGAGGGCGCCCCCCCTAGGGCGCGCCCCCTGCCTCGTGGGCCCCCCGAAGCTCCACCGACGTACTCCTTCCTCCTATATATACCTATGTACCCCCAACAGATCAGATACGGAGCCAAAAACCTAATTCCACCGCCGCAACTTTCTGTATCCACGAGATCCCATCTTGGGGCCTGTTCTGGAGCTCCGCCGGAAGGGGAATCCACCACGGAGGGCTTCTACATCATCATCATAGCCTCTCCGATGAAGTGTGAGTAGTTTACTTCAGACCTTCGGGTCCATAGTTAGTAGCTAGATGGCTTCTTCTCTCTTTTTGGAACTCAATACAATGTTCTCCCCCTCTCTCGTGGATATCTATTCGATGTAATATTCTTTTTGCGGTGTGTTTGTTGAGACCGGTGAATTGTGGGTTTATGATCAAGATTATCTATGAGCAATATTTGAATCTTCTCTGAATTCTTTTGTGTATGATTTGTTATCTTTGCAAGTCTCTTCGAATTATCCGTTTGGTTTGGCCAACTAGATTGGTAGTTCTTGGAATGGGAGAAGTGCTTAGCTTTGGGTTCAATCTTGCGGTGTCCTTTCCCAGTGACAGTAGGGGCAGCAAGGCACATATAGTATTGTTGCCATCGAGGATAACAAGATGGGTTTTTTTATCATATTGCATGAATTTATCCCTCTACATCATGTCATCTTGCTTAAGGCGTTACTCTGTTTTCATTAACTTAATACTCTAGATGCATGCTGGATAGCGGTCGATGAGTGGAGTAATAGTAGTAGATGCAGGAAGGAGTCGGTCTACTTGTCTCGGACGTGATGCCTATATACATGATCATACCTAGATATTCTCATAACCATGCTCAATTCTGTCAATTGCTCAACAGTAATTTGTTCACCCACCGTAGAATACTTATGCTCTTGAGAGAAGCCACTAGTGAAATCTATGCCCCCCGGGTCTATTCTCATCATATTACTTCCTACGCTTTATTATTGCTTTGCTTTTTTACTTTCCCTTTTATTTTACTTTGCATCTTTATACCAAAAATACCAAAAATATTATCTATCATCTCTATCAGATCTCACTCTCGTAAGTGATCGTGAAGGGATTGACAACCCCTATTCGCGTTGGTTGCGAGGAGTTATTTGCTTTGTGTAGGTACGAGGGACTTGCGCGTGGCCTCCTACTGGATTGATACCTTGGTTCTCAAAAGGTGAGGGAAATACTTACGCTACTCTGCTGCATCATCCTCTCCTCTTCGGGGAAAACCAGCGCAAGCCAAGACGTAGCAAGAAGGATTTCTGGCGCCGTTGCCGGGGAGGCTTATGCAAAAGTCAAGTCAAGATTTGGACTCCCGGCAACGAGCCATTTCTGGCGCCTTTGCCGGGGAGTCTACGCAAAAGTAAACATACCAAGTACCCATCACAATCCCTTATCACCCGCACTACATTATTTGCCATTTGCCTCTCGTTTTCCTCTCCCCCACTTTACCCTTGTCGTTTTATTCACCATCTCTTTTCGTTTGCCTTGATGTCTTACTTGGCTCGTTTTGTTGAAATATTTGAGTATTTATTCCTAAACAAAGAATACAATATCTATGGATCCTCATCCGCTTGCCAATCTTTTTAAGAGATCCAATTATGATGAACCAATTCCTAGTGATTTCGATGCACTAGATTATCTTTATAAGGTTTTGCCTGAAATCCGTGAAGTGACTCATGATAGATCTTTGAATAAAAAGCATGATTGCAATGATTTTATTATAAATTCTTTTGATGTCAATTGTGCTAATAAGATGCAAAACCCTAAGCTTGGGGATGCTGCTATGTCTACTACTTGTTGCAATGATCATGATTGGGGTGATTCTTCTTATGATCTTGAAAATTTATTTAAGCCCCATGATGAATATGAGATTGATAATATTGTTTACAATAATATTGAAAGTGGGTCCGGAAGAGTGTCATCTTTAGATCCCACATATTTGGAGAATTTTCAATCTTATGAAGTTTTTGATAAAAGTGGGTTTGGAAAGGTCATGACTTTAGTTAATGATAATCCCACTATTTTGGAAGAGTATCAACTTTGCATGCATGTGGATCGTGTTGACAATATACTTTGTGATAGCTATTTTGTTGAATTTGCCTATGATCCTACATGTAATTATTATGAGAGAGGAAAATATGGTTGTAGAAACTTTCATGCTACTAAATTACCTCTCGCTATGTTGAGATTGCAATTGTCTCTTTCCGCTTCCTTGCATATGCTAGTATTTGCTTGCCTTGATTCGCTTGCCTATAAGATTCCTATGCATAGGAAGTATGTTAGACTTATATGTGGTTGTCACATGTTTTATGATGCTCTCTTTGTGCTTCAATTCTTGTCTTTTATGTGAGCATCATTGAAATCTTAATGCCTAGCTAAAAAAGGCTTTAAAGAAAAGCGCTTGTTGTGAGACAACCCAATATTTATCCTTGCTATTTAGGAATAAATAATCCATCTACCTTATGTTTAGATGTGGTTTTATGTTTTAATTAGTGTTTGTGCCAAGTTAAACCTATAGGATCTTCTTGGATAATAGTTATTTGATCTTGCTGTAATTTCCAGAAACTTTCTGTTCACGAAAATAATTGTTAAAAATCACCAGAAAGTGATAAAATAGTGATTCCAATTGCTTCTGATCAATAAAGAAATTTCCTAGGTCTTCCTATTTTGTCCGAATTGTTTGAGTTCCAGAAGTTTGCGTTAGTTACAGATTACTACAGACTTTTCTGTTTTTGACAGATTCTGTTTTTCGTGTGTTGTTTGCTTATTTTGATGAATCTATGGCTAGTAAAATAGTTTATAATCCATAGAGAAGTTGGAATACAGTATGTTTAACACCAATATAAATAAAGAATGAGTTCATTACAGTACCTTGAAGTGGTCTTTTGTTTTCTTTCGCTAACGGAGCTTACAAGATTTCTGTTGAGTTTTGTGTTGTGAAGTTTTCAAGTTTTGGGTGAAATATTTTGATGGATTATGGAACAAGGAGTGGCAAGGACCTAAGCTTGGGGATGCCCATGGCACCCCCAAGATAATCCAAGGACACCAAAAATTCAAAGCTTGGGGATGCCCCGGAAGGCATCCCCTCTTTCGTCCACTTCCATCGGTAACTTTACTTGGAGCTATATTTTTATTCACTACATGATATGTGTTTTGCTTGGAGCGTCTTGTATTATTTGCGTCTTTGCTTTGTAGTTTACCACAATCATCCTTGATGTACACACCTTTTGAGAGAGGCATACATGAATTGGAATTTGTTAGAATACTCTATGTGCTTCACTTATATCTTTTGAGCTATATAGTTTTGCTCTAGTGCTTCACTTATATCTTTTAGAGCACGGTGGTGGATTTGTTATAAACAAACTATTGATCTCTCATGCTTCACTTAGATTATTTTGAGAGTCTTAAATAGCATGGTAATTTGCTTAAACAATCCTAATATGCTAGGTATACAAAAATAGTAAAAACTTTCTTATGAGTGTGTTGAATACTAAGAAAAGTTTGATGCTTGATAATTGTTTTGAGATATGGAGGTGATAATCAAAGTCGTGCTAGTTGAGTAGTTGTGAATTTGAGAAATTCTTGTATTGAAGTTTGCAAGTCCCATAGCATGCACGTATGGTAAACGTTATGTAACAAATTTGAAACATGAGGTGTTATTTGATTGTTCTCCTTATGACAGTCAGTTTTCGGCTTTCTCTACTGAGGTGCTCGTCCGGGCTAGCCAGGGCACAATCGCAGTAGTTATCGTAGTGCCACCTTATCCGATAGAGCGGAACGTAAGGTAGCAAAACACAGGAGCCGGGCAAACCCAACATTTGACCAAATACATGATTCGGAGCTGATGCATATAAGGCCAAACTCGCGACGCCGAACACTCCCTAAGGTATTCGGTTTGTGGTAATGAGACCCTAGTGTCCAGGTACGTGCAATATTCTGACGTGGCCACATGCCAAGAACGCCAGCATCCTTCTCGGTTATATTGAGAATCCAGAGGATGTGAACAACGAAAGACAGTAAAAAAGGTTTACGTAGGGTCTTAATCTAAAGAGAAACCTTTGAACGGGTCCCTGCTGCACGTCTGCGCCTGTGTCTCGGTTGTGCCGTATACTGGACGGGTGTAGCACAATTGTCATCTATAAAAGAGATGAACTTAGTTGAAAGTCGTCGTGCAAAAAGAAAATTGGCTATTATAAATAAACCGTATTAAAAGTTAAGATGGGTAAAGTTGAGTCGTATTATCGTTGTGAAGCCCCTGGTACCGCCTGGGAGGGTGTAACCATTACACCAATCTCAAGTATATCCAATGATTGTTCGGACCCGTCGAACCGTGTCCGTGGTCTTAACGACCAGTCATCTGTTCTGGTTGGTGAGGCCGTCTAGTGTTCGGCTATTAAAGCAGCCGTACGTTCTTCTGCGCGAAAGAAGCGCTCAACATTTCCATTTACTGTGATGATGCCACATGGACCGGGCATCTTAAGCTTGAGAAAAGCGTAGTGCGGTATTGCATTAAAACGAGCGAAAGTCGCTTGTCCGAGTAGTGCTTGATAGCCACTTCGGAATGGAGCAATGTCGAAGGTTAGCTTTTCGCTTCGGAAGTTGTCAGGCGAGCTGAACACAACCTCTAGTGTTAGAGAACCCGTGCAGCGGGCTTCTGCGCCTGGTATTACCCCCTTGAAGGTAGCATTACTGTGGCTGATTTTTGTTGGGTTTATTCCCATTTTGCGGACTTTGTCCTGATATATCAGGTTTATACTACTGCCGTCGTCCATGAGGACTCGTGTGAGATGGTACCCATTTATTATTGGGTCTAACACCAATGCAGCCAATCCTTCGGGCCGGATACTTGTAGCGTGATCCCTGTGATCAAAACTGATCGGTCGGGACAATGAAGGTTCTAGCACGTGTATGTCTCGGAGTGCGGTTTTGCTTCTCCCCCTCATTACTTGCACCACATTTACCGTTTTGACTTCCGGTGGGAATTTCTTCTGTCCCCCGGTCCCTTGCTGGCGAGGCTCATCCTCGTCTTCGCTTGGTGTGTCCTCCCCCTTATGTTCGGCGTTTAGCTTGCCTGCCTGCTTGAAGACCCATCATTCTCTGTGGGTATGATTTGCAAGTTTATCGGGGGTGCCGTGGATCTGACATAGTTTGTCTAGGATCTTGTTTAGGCTATTCGGACCATCTCTGTTGCCTTTGAAGGTCTTTTCCCGCTGACCCGGTCGAGAGCCCCTGAATCCGGCGTTTACCGCCGTGTTAGCTGGGCTGTCTTCTTTATTCTAGCACTTGTTTTTACTGGTCGCGGTTTTCCATTGCCGTCCCTGACTTTGGATGTGCTTGGGTCGCTGGTGCCACTTCGGACTAACCAGCTGTCCTTGCCCACGCAAAAGCGGTCATGAGGCTTGTTAGAGCTGCCATTGTTCTCGGCTTTTCTTGGCCGTGGTGTCTGGCAAGCCATTCGTCTCGAACGCTGTGCTTGAAAGCTGCTAAGGCTTCAGCGTCCGGACAGTCGACAATTTGGTTCTTCTTAGTGAGAAACCTGTTCCAAAGCTTTCGGGCTGACTCTCCAGGCTGTTGAATTATATGACTTAAATCGTCAGCGTCCGGAGGCTAGACATAAGTCCCTTGAAAATTAGCCCGGAAAGCGTCCTCGAGCTCCTCCCAACTTCCAATGGAGTTTTCGGGGAGGCTTTTCAGCCAGTGTCGAGCTGGTCCTTTGAGCTTGAGGGGCAAGTATTTGATGGCATGGAGATTGTCTCCGCGAGCCATATGAATATGGAGGATGAAGTCCTCAATCCAGACCCCAGGGTCTATGGTCCCGTCGTACGCCTCTATGTTCACTGGTTTGAACCCTTCTGGAAATTCATGGTCTAATACTTCGTCGGTGAAACATAGGGGGTGTGCGGCACCTCTGTACTTAGCTGTACCATGGCGTTCGGACGGTTGTGATATTTGGTTTTGGTTGGGTGCTGGAGCGTGTTTCCTTGATCCGTAGATGGATCTATTTGCGCCGGTCTTTTGATGCGAGTCCTCGCGTGGGTCATGTACTGACTTAAGTGCGGCCTCGTTGGCCGCTCTGATGCGGCCACGGGGTCGTCGATCCGATCGGCCGACAGTTTTATTTTTTAACTATGGGGGCTCTAAGGCCTCGTCGTCGAATTCAGGCAGCAGCTTTCGCTTTGGGTAGCTCTTCGTGTGGCGACTGTCACCGTACTTCTCTGCCGTATCGAGCACCTTGTTCCATCTACTATTGAGTGTGTTTTGTGCGGCCTTGAGCCTTTGTTTCTACTTCTTCAGACTTCTTGCAGTGGCGATAAGCCTTTCTTGCTCCAGCTGCCTTTTCGGGATGATGCGTTCGTCGTCATCCGGACTGTTCTCTTCTCGGGAGACGGGTTGATTGTCTTGATGCTTGGCGTCGCCGTGTTCGGACAGCAGCTCCGTACTCTGTTCGTCCGCTGGCTCACCCTGCTCTGTCGCTGGGTCTATTTGGTCGTCGTTTCCTTCGGAGTCGACCGGGGTATTGTTTATTCTTGCGTTGTTACCGCTGTTTTTGCCGAGGCGGGATTTGGGGCGGCGCTTACGTCGCCGCTTTGATTGCTTCTTGAGGGGGCTATCTTTCTTCCGTTCCTCGTCCTCATTTTCTTTGGGTGTATCCACCATGTAGATATCATGTGATGAAGTGGTGGTCCAGCGCCCTGTTGGCGGTGGTTCCTGTTCGTCTCCTGCATCGCTGTCCATACCATCGATGTCTTCGGAGTCGTAGTCGAGCATGGCGGTTAAATCCTCGATAGTGGCTACTAAGTGGGTGGTGGGTGGGGAGTGAATTTCTTCGTCATCCACATCCCATTCTAGCCGAACGTAGTTCGGCCAAGGTTCTCCTGACAGGGAGAGAAACCTTAACGAGTTTAGCACATCGCCGAAGGGCGAGTGCTGAAAGATATCCGCGTAGGCGAACTCCATGATCGGTGCCCAACCGGATTCGATGGGCATGGGCGCAGGCGGTTCAGAGTCTGTGGCCGGAGACGAGTTGGCTTCACGGCTCTCGCGAAGGGTAAGGTTAGTATTCGGCTCTATCGCCACTGAGGGTGCGGCCTCCAAGGCGGGGTCCATCCGCCCATCCTCGGGTGGCGCGACCTGTTCCGGATTATAGGCCGGAGTGGTTGCTGGCGTGATTTCCCGAGGACTGTCTGATGGCAGAGCTATATCGTGCTCGTTGTGATCGCGCGGCACACCTGGCATGGGCTGGAATCCGTCGAAGATCAAGTCTCCGGGGATATCGGCAGTGTGATTCAAGTTTCCAAACCTGACCTGATGGCCAGGGGCGTAGCTATCGATCTGCTCCAGATGGCCAAACGAGTTGGCCCGCAGTGCGAAGCCGCCGAATTCAAAGATCTGTCCGGGGAGGAAGACCTCACCCTGGACCGCATCGTTACCGATGATCAAAGGTGCAATCAGGCCTTACGGTGACGACACAGTGGAACTCTCAATGAAAGAACCAATGTCGGTGTCAAAACCGGCGATCTCGGGTAGGGGGTCCCGAACTGTGCCTCTAAGGCGGATGGTAACAGGAGGCAGGGGACACGATGTTTACCTAGGTTCAGGCCCTCTCAATGGAGGTAATACCCTACTTCCTGCTTGATTGATCTTGATGATATGAGTAGTACAAGAGTTGATCTACCACGACATCATAGAGGCTAAACCCTAGAAGGTAGCCTATGGTATAATTGTTGTTGTCCTACAGACTAAACCCTCCGGTTTATATAGACACCGGAGGGGGTTAGGGTTACACAGAGTCGGTTACAATGGGAGAAGATCTACATATCCGTATCGCCAAGCTTGCCTTCCACGCCAAGGAGAGTCCCATCCGGACACGAGACGAAGTCTTCAATCTTGTATCTTCATAGTCCAACAGTCCTGCCAAAGGATATAGTCCGGCTGTCCGGATACCCCCTAATCTAGGACTCCCTCAGTAACCCACTAGGGTGCTGTCTCATCGTAAGTGATTGACGAGGGATACAAAAGAGCATTAGTGTGATGTACGATCATGGTTAATAGACATATGTAGTATGTATCAAAAACAGGAAGGCATGTCATTATCAAAGGTATAATGTGTAAAGTAAGCAGATGCAATTTAACCAAATTGGAAGCAATACAAGCTAGACACCATATGCAACATGCAACCACATTTGACAAAGACGGTTAAAGCAAGCACAGGATGGTTGTGTGTGGCTATTGAGATTATCAAGCTCGCAGAGCTACGCCATCGTCTCCAGCTGCGACATCGCACCCTTTAGAGTGCTGAAACGCCTAGTGCTTATCTTCGAATTACACTGGAGCGACTTCTGTCTTTTCTTTTCTGCATTCATCAACACTACTTCAGAGTCTGAAATACCCATGCATAAAAAAACAATAGTGTGAGTATTGGTGAAGTGTGTGCACAATTAGTACAGTGTAAAGATAGCAGATAGTAGGTCGGTGAGAAATAAATGACGGGAGACATATGATAGCTCTACAACATGCATGGCACACTAAATTACTACAGGATTGTATGAAAATAACAGTGGACTGAAAACAAATAGGTCAGTCCATTTTTTCTGCACCGTCCAACGTACAAAAAACACGCAGATCGCCTTCATCTACCTCCAGCTAGTTAGTGTTGACGATCTTCCTCGAAACGCCAGTGACCACCGGCCCAGTTCCCTGCCTGCGCCCTCCCCTCGATGTGACGCCCCGATACTGACGCTTCAAACGCCTTCCATGTTTTGCATGTCAGTTGTGTTTTATTTGTTTGCCACATTCACCATGTCATCATTTGCATTGCATCGGTAGCCCGCTGCCATCGTTTTCGTAAAACTTGCATCCGCTCGTAGCTACCGCGTCCCCCTTGCTTTCATTGATTGTTCTGAGACCAACCTTGTTCTTCGTTTGCCCACTTGCCTAAACCGGAGTCTCTCTGAATATTGCACATACCCCCTTGTGTGCGCGTCAAGCTGTCCCAAACCCGAACCGCTCAGTCATGGCCATTGAATTCGGATCATCCCCAAACATCTATAAAACATCTCTATTTTCTTATTTAAACTCCCTACCGAGTTAACCCCTACCCTAGTCCCCTACCTATATAAACTGCCTAACCCGCCGCCAGCCGACAGCCTCCCTCCAACCTCGGGATATCCTCCCGATCCACCCGCTCCTCTCTTTCCGCGCCTAGCCATCCCCTCGATCCATCCATCCAGTCGATCCAGCCACCTCCTTGATTTGCAAACCCAGCCAACCAGAGCCAACACCCCACTCGATCCACCTCGCCGGTGCCTCCTCCTCCAAATCCGATCGGGAGAGGAGCTCCCGATCTGAAGCTTCCTTGCGCCTGCGGTCCAGCGCGCCCGTGCCCAAGGCCTTCTCTGCCCGAGCATCACCTCTCTCTGTTCCCGTCGCTGCCGGCGACGAGCCGCAGCTTGCCGGGGCACCCAAACGTCGCCGTCGACCACCTCCAGCAGGACCTTCCCCAACGCGTCCAAGCTCCTCCCCTGCCCCGAGCCGCATCTGCAGCTCTCCTCCTCGAGCAGCGCATCCCCAAGCGAGGAGCGCTCCATCTGCTCGTGCTAGAGCCCCTCCATGGAGCCTAGGAGCTCCTGCACCTTGCCTCCGCGGCCTTCATCGAACCTCGCCGCCGGCACCTCCATCCTCGACGCCCTCACCCCCATCTCCGGTGAGCCTCGTCGCTCATCCTCTCTCACTCTCTATCTCTCCCATGTCTCTCTCTGCTATCTCTGAACCTTCTCCTTTTTCCTTCGGCAGGAGCATCCATGGCCGTCCCTACGTCGTCGCTGCCTCGAAGTTTCTCCCTCCGGCCACCTCGAGATCTGGCCATTCCTCGCTCTGGACGAGGACAAGCCCCCGCGCCTCTGGCGCCCTGCCATATTCCTGGAGCCACGGCGCCCGCTCGTCCTCTGTTTCGGGCGACAGGGACATGCGCCTCCTTTGCCTCGCGCGTTGACCGCGTCGCCAACCACGTCCTTGCACGGCCCAGTTCGCCCTGCCCCAGCCTCTGCACCAGCGGGCCTTGGCCCAGGGTGAGCAGCACTCGCCCCTCTCCTGTGCACCATTGGGCCAGCCATATTCGGCCCGTAGTGTTTTTTTTCTGCTGCTGCGAATTTGTCTAATTATCCAGAGAGCGCCTGTTTTGCAGAAAAGCCCTCATGTTCATGCATTTAATATCTCACAAACCGTGTATCATATGTAAATAATTCATATATGAAAAATGCTTAGAATTTCATCTAGTTTCATAATATGCTGCTTTCATCCATGTTTAAAATGTTAAACTTGCTGTTTGCATTTATTTTGCATAAATGCCTTGCTAAATGATTTATTTCATAACTAAATAACCGTTGCTCCAAATTTGATAAACTTTCTATGTAAATGGGGTACAAAAATGCCTAGTTTAACATGGTGCACTTAATTTTGCTGTTTAACAACATTAAAATTTTGTTTAGGGCAGAACAGTACCAAATCTGAAATATGGACATGAGAATTTTCCGGAATTGTTGTTTGTTGTTCCGGCCTCATTTAAACTTTCCTAGATAGGTAGTTTTGTCATGCTTCACCTCTTGCCATGTTTAACAACATTTCGTATTGTTGGGTAGCCTAAACAAGAGTGAAGTAATAAATATTGTGAAGTTTCATCAATATGCAACTCGTTGCATATTGAGCTCCACTTAATTTGTAGTATCGTTTGTGCACTTTACCATCCCATGCCTCATTAAACCGTACATGCATCATACTTGATTGTGCATCATGCCATGTTCATGTGATGGTTATTTACCATGTTGTTTGCTTCTTTCCGGTGTTGCTTCTTCTTGATAGTTCCGGTAACGTTGCATTTGTGAGGATTCGTTCGACTACGTCCGTTTGTCTTCTTCATGGACTCATTCTTCTTCCTTGTGGGATCTTAGGCGAGATGACCATACCCTTGAAATCACTTCTATCTTTGCTTGCTAGTTGTTCGCTATATTGCTATGCCCCGCTACTTACCACTTGCTATATCATGCCTCCCATATTGCCATGCCAAGCCTCTAACCATCCTTTCCTAGCAAATCGTTGTTTGGCTATGTTACCGCTTTTGCTCAGCCCCTCTTATAGCGTTGCTATTTTCAGGCGAAGATGAAGTTTGTTCCATGTTGAAACATGGATATGTTGGGATATCACAATATCTCTTATTTTAATTAATGCATCTATATACTTGGTAAAGGGTGGAAGGCTCGGCCTTATGCCTGGTGTTTTGTTCCACTCTTGCCGCCCTAGTTTCCTTCATACCGGTGTTATGTTCCTTGATTTTGCGTTCCTTACGCGATTGGGTGATTTATGGGATCCCCTTGACAGTTGGCCTTGAATAAAACTCCTCCAGCAAGGCCCAACCTTGGTTTTACATTTGCCTACCACCTACACCTTTCCCTTGGGTTTTCGCGAGCCCGAGGGTCATCTTTATTTTAGCCCGGGCCAGTGGTCCTCTGAGTGTTGGTCCGAACCGAGCAGCATGCGGGGCCACTACGGGGAAACTCGAGGCCTGGTTTTACTCGTAGCTTGACTTATCCGGTGTGACCTGAGAAGGAGATACGTGCGACTCCTATCGGGATTTGTCGGCACATCGAGTGGCTTTGCTGGTCTTGTTTTACCATTGTCGAAATGTCTTGTAACCGGGATTCCGAGACTGATCGGGTCTTCCCGGGAGAAGGAATATCCTTAGTTGACCGTGAGAGCTTGTGATGGGCTAAGTTGGGACACCCCTGCAGGGTATAAACTTTCGAGAGCCGTGCCCGTGGTTATGTGGCAGACGGGAATTTGTTAATATCCGGTTGTAGAGAACTTGACACTTAACTTAATTAAAATGCATTAACCGTGTGTGTAACCGTGATGGTCTCTTTTCGGCGGAGTCCGGGAAGTGAACACGGTTCTTGTGTTATGTTTGAACGTAAGTAGTTTCAGGATCACTTCTTGATCACTTCTAGCTTCACGACCATTGCGTTGCTTCTCTTCTCGCTCTTATTTGCGTATGTTAGCCACCATACATGCTAGTGCTTGCTGCAGCTCCACCTCACTACCCTTTCCTACCCATAAGCTTAAATAGTCTTGATCTCGCGGGTGTGAGATTGCTGAGTCCTCGTGACTCACCAGATACTACCAAAACAGTTGCAGGTGCCGACGATACCAGTGCAGGTGACGCAACCAAACTCAAGTGGGAGTTCGACAAGGACCTTGGTCGTTACTATGTTTCGCTTCCTAATGATCAGTAGTGGAGCCTAGTTGGGACGATCGGTGATCTAGCATTTGGGGTTATCTTCTTTTCTTTTGGATTTCACTGTAGTCGGTCTATGTGTGTATTTTGAATGATGTATGAATTTATTAATGTATTGTGTGAAGTGGTGATTGTAAGCCAACTCTTTATCCCATTCCTGTTCATTACAAGGGATTGTGTGAAGATGACCCTTCTTGCGACAAAACCACCATGCGGTTATGCCTCCAAGTCGTGCCTCGACACGTGGGAGATATAGCCGCATCGTGGGCGTTACAAGTTGGTAATCAGAGCCATCTGATGAAGTCATGTACCTAGGGTAGGGTCATGGACCTGTCTAAGACACCCTCCCCAAGGACATCTCTAGAAGAAATTACCTTTCAGTCGACCAGGAAGGGTTCCACTCGACCAACTGGAAGACACTCGACCATGAAGCCAAACCACTCGACCGCCAGGAGATCTAAAACCAGTATGCACACATACGGTCGGTCATTAAGTAGCTTTATGGTCATCATAGCACTTTATGTGGGCGTTACCAGTAACCCACTACCTTAATGTACCTTTAACCCTGCATAACTGAGGGCCGTAGGGGTCTGGCGAACTCTATATAAGCCACCCCCCTCCTCAGTGCCAGGGATTCGCACCTTTGTAACTCATACATGCATAATCCAGTCGACCGCCTCCGGGCTCCGAGACGTAGGGCTATTACTTCCTTCGAGAAGGGTCTGAACTCGTAAAACTCATGCGTATACAACTACTCCATAGCTAGGATCTTGCCTCTCCATACCTACCCCCCATTCTACTGTCGGGCTTAGAACCACGACAGTTGGCGCCCACCTTGGGGCAGGCGTCTTAGCGACTTGTTGGAGAAGTTGCATTTTTTCCGATCCCATTCATCATGGTTTCAGGCGAACTTTTGGTTGAGGGCCGCGAGATCCGTCTCGGCACGCTCACGTTCATCACCGACGACTCCGCTTGGTTGCAGGAGGCTCCACTCGACGTTGACGCCTCCCGTCTGCTGGGCGGCGCACTTCAGCGCGTCGTCGCGGCGTCCTCCTGCGGCAGCCGTCGACCCAGTATCGGTCGGCTCTTATGTCGTTCTCCCTCCTGGTCTCGCGCCGGCGCAAGCGCTCCGATTGATCGAGACTTCAGCGATGGGTGAGGCACGCGGTGGCCCGCCAGTCGGCCACTCCCCAAGTCACGGTAATCGAGCCCGACGAATCTCTCTACGGCATGTTCGATCTGTCGACTGGCTCCGCAGAGGCTGCAACCGAGTGCGACAGCAGCGACCTAGCGGCGGAGGTTCTGATAGTCGACGGACCACGCAGTCCTCCTGGTTTCCCCCGCACCGACGGAGGCGTTGGCAGAGGCGAGCCGACGCAGGCTCACGAAGAGTACCAACTCGAGCCCCTCACTTCGTTGCAGAGGGAGGAGCTCCGCCGCCAGAACATGGATGTGCTTCACACTCCTATCATTGGAGAAACCCCCGAGGCCCGTGCCTTAGAAGATGCGCGTTTGGCCAACTTGGTTGAGCGCACTCGACTGGGAAATCTCCTGCAGTGCTCGATGAGCGAGCGCAACAACGGGTCCGTCTGCCGGTCGGCGTCAACTCTTTCCACAACCAACTCAGGTATACCGAACTCCCATTCAGAATCTAGCAGCTGCAGCCCGTATAGCAGAGTCCATTCAGCCTTCCCAGACGGAGGCTGCCAGGGGCTTACTCCAGATCAGAGATTTGCTCCGGGCAGCAGGAGATCAGAATTCAGCTGTATCGCAGTCGCGAAATAGGATTCACAGCAGATCCGTCGCTGCGAATACAGTCCAGTTGGCACATAACCCAAGATCGCCCCCGAGGCGTGAGGGACATGGAGGCCGGCGTGATCAGTATGAGGACCGATTCGATCGTGATGATCGACGTCGAGTGCCCACTCCTCACCCAAGGGGTGGGTCGTATGCACCTCGTCAGCAAGATGACAGACGCCAGCACAGTGTTGGGCGGAGGATTCCAGTCGACCCCAGGGAACCATGCTTTGATGCGAGATCCGTCATCGTTCAAGGTCTGGTCGACAGGAACAGAGCTAACCGTGAAGGTCACGATAGAAACGCACCCATCAGCGGCAGAGTACACGTCTCAGGACCAGAGTGTTTTAGCAGAGCCATCAGAGCCGCGGTGATTCCTCCCAACTTCAGGTTGGCGACTGGAGTCAGTAAGTTCACCGGTGAGTTTAAGCCAGATACTTGGCTTGAGGACTACCGAGTGGCTGTTCAGATCGGCGGCGGCAACAGTGAAGTGACCATGAAACACCTGCCACTTATGTTGGAGGGATCGGCCAGAGCATGGCTGAATCAGTTAGCACCCAGCAGCATTTACACTTGGGAAGATCTTGCCCGAGTGTTTGTCAGGACATTTGAAGGAACTTGCAAGCGACCAGCAGGGTTGACAGAGTTGCAGTCGTGTGTGCAGAAGTCGAATGAAACTCTGAGAGATTACATCCAGAGATGGATCACTTTGCACCACACAGTAGAGAATGTATCTGATCATCAGGCAGTCTGTGCCTTCAAGGAAAGGGTCAAAAACAGAGAGTTGAGTCTGAAATTCGGTCGGACAGGAGACATGACCCTGAGTCGAATGATGGAGATTGCCACCAAGTACGCCAATGGTGAAGAAGAGGATCGACTCCGGAGTGGCAAGTACAAGTCAGCCGCTAATGAAACCGGTGGAGGGAGCTCCAGTCGGATACAGAAGCGGAAAGCCGAGCCAGCTGCTCCTGGAGAAGCCTTGGCTCTGACCCCAGGAAAGTTCAAGGGGAAACCCAAGGGTCCTTGGAACCCCAAGAAGGTGAAATACCAAGATGGAAATGATGTGTTGGACTTGCCATGTCACATTCACACGAAGAACGATGAAGAGGGTAAACTTATTTACCCAAAACACACCACTCGGCAGTGCCGGCTCTTGATTCAGCAGTTCCAAGGGAAGCAGCCCAAGGACAAGGAAAAGGAATCGGGCAAAGTTGAGGACAAGGAAGATAGTGACGGCGGGTACCCTCAGGTCAATTCCACTCTGATGATTTTTGTTGACGTTGAAAGCAAAAGTCGATTGAAAGTTATCAACCGCGAAGTGAATATGGTCGCTCCGGCGACACCCAGTTAGCTGAAATGGTCGTAGACTGCCATCACGTTCGACCAGTCTGATCACCCAACACACATAGCTACCCCTGGGAGGCAAGCATTGGTGGTCGACCCAGTCGTCGAGGGCACTCGACTAACTAAGGTTTTAATGGATGGTGGCAGTAGTTTGAACATTTTGTATGCAGAGACGTTGAAAGGGATGGGCATGCCAATGCCCAGACTCAGCACCAACAACATGAGCTTCCATGGAGTCATTCCTGGAAAGAAGGCTGAGTCACTCGGCCAAATTGCTCTCGATGTGGTTTTTGGTGACTACAAGAATTTTCGTAAGGAAAAGTTGACCTTTGAGGTCGTGGATTTCCAGAGCGCTTATCACGCTATTCTGGGGAGGCCAGCATATGCGCGTTTCATGGCTCGACCATGTTATGTGTACCTCAAGCTAAAGATGCCAGGTCCCAAAGGTGTGATCACTGTCACTGGCAATCGGAAAAAGGCAGACGAATGTTTTCAGAAAGGCTCTAAGATCGCTGATGCTCAGATGGCAGTGGTCGAGCTGCAAGAGTACCAGAAAACTGCAGACCCGAGTGATTTGTTGCGAGCCAAGAAGCCCACCATGGAGTCAGCATTTCAGTCGTCCGGGGAAACGAAACCGATTCATATTCATCCGACTGATCCCAATGCTGCTCCGACTCACATCTCAACAACACTCGAATCCAAATAGGAAGAAGCCTACTCCTGGTTCGGACCCTTGCAGTTGAGGAAAAAGCCTACTCCTGGTACGGCATATTAGTGATTGGGGTGTGTACATAGTACACGTGAATACCAGGCATTGTGCGTGTGTGTATACTATCGACGAACTAGCCCCCAAGCTTCTATAACATACTGGGGGGGCTAGGGTTACAAATCATATATAGTCGGCTTATCACTAGTGGGGATAGAGTCCTCCGTGACTCTGGTAGCTAGCTTCGTGTTGTACGCTGAGTCCTCCACATGGGTCTTCGTATAACGCGTCTCGGTCCAACCTATGTGGCGTAGGATGGAACGATCCATGAGTCCTCATGTTGACCCACCACAACTAGAAATGATGTGCCCACCACACCACACACGCAATCGGCTACTAAGAAAATAAGCATATACAATAGTACAATGTTATACATGAAAGTTAATTGCATGGTGCATCAAAAAATATTTGTTCTGCATTGTGAATGTTTATATATTCTCCTAAAATATTAGTCACGGGAAAGAGAAACGAAGGGCATATCTCTCCTTGTCTCCACCAGACACCCCCTCTTTCTACACCACTTTCACGCACACACCTAAACTATCTCTCGGACCTCTAAAAGTATTCATGCCCACGACACATTCACGCGTGACGGTTACTGTATTTCAAGCTAAAGCACTATACGATCACTGGACTTCAGAATATGCTTATTACGGTCACCGTATACATTCTCGTGGTGATCATATGGTATCTAGCTCACGATACGTCTCCGTATTTTCTTGATGACACAGACGGACTTTGCATTTGATGCGTGCTCCGTATTTTGTTGACGACACTTACGGTCATTGTATTTGAAGCGAAAGCACGATATGGTCACTGGACTTCAGAATAAGCTCATCACGGTCACCACATACATTTTTTCGTGCTAACCAACATGTGGTCGGATGGTTAGGAGGACAGTGGTTTCTCGAGCCCACCAGGGTTAAGTCCCGGTGCTCGCATTTATCTTGGGTTAATTTCAGTATTTTTCGGCGATGTGCGTTCAATGGGAGGAGACGTTCCACTCAACTACGAGGCACCTATGGTGACTTCATCAAATCTCAAGATCATATGCTGGCTCACTGTCTCGAAGGTGCTCATAGGGGTAGGGTCTGCGTGTGTGCTCTTATAGTGGTGAGTGCTTGCGCGTATACATGAGCCCTTGCGTCTGTACCGTGTTAAAAAAATACATGTCATGATTATACGATCACTGGCTCACCCATACAACTCCGTATTTTGTTGATGACACAATCAATTGACCAGTCAAACGTTCCACGTGGCGCAACTAGTGTTGCACTATCGGGGCGCGTAATTGTGGGGCCCACCTATCAGCCTGTGTATGAAAGAAAGAAATGGTAGTTTGAGTCTGTACTGTGTTAATAAAATACATTTTAGGGTGATCATACGGTCACTGGCTCACCATACAGCTCTGTAATTTGTTGATGACACGATCAATTGACCAGTCAAATGGTCCACATTCAGCAGCGCACATTACCATAGGGCCCACCCGTCAGTGCGTATATGAGGGACAAAAATGGTAACAAATTAGTGGTCGGTGGGTACTCGAAGTCGTGAGACCTCGGTTGGCGATCGCCCGGTGGGAAGCGCGTTGATTGGGCGGTGGGGTGGGGATCGCCGAGAAAAACTTCGCGCGGGGGCCTAGAGGGATGGCCGGTGCGACGGCGGACCGACGGTGTGGAGATGTTTCAGGGAGGACGGGGCGGCGTGGCGGCGTGGGCCGGCCGCGGGCGGCGGGGGCCAGCGGTTCGGCCGGTGGTGGCTGACAGCTCAGGGGGGTGGAGTTTGATGATAAACTGCAGGCCCTTGATTTCATATCCAACGGCTGGAAAATTTAATGACCAGAGATGAAAAAGTCAGTCGACTGACGTGTAGCCTCACCCCGCACGTACACATGCACGCACGCAAGACACGCACGCATGCAGGCGTGCGACACTGACACATACACATAACGAACACATGCACGCATGCAGGCGTGCAACACTGACACATACACATGCACTCGCGAACACACGCACATATGCACACATGCATGCAACACTGAAACGTACCCTTGCACGCACGCAACACTCGCACGCCTGCATGCACAGGGCACACGACACAAGACACACGCTCAACCTATACGTGCATGCACCCTTTTTAAGGACGTGGATTGTTACGGGTATTAATCAATCTTATCGGTGATAAGCAGAACATTGATGTTTGCAGCGGTCTTTATGAATCACAACCTATCGAATGGGCTATCAACATAGTAGGCTTATCTACATGAAAAGGATGATGTCACACTCAATGAACAATCATCGGTTTATGAAATGCCCGCTTCTGACTGCCCTGGCCCACCAAAGGTTCCTCTGCTATGCGCTACCTGCGTTGGGTCACTGACATGCAGGCCATGTACCCAAAGAGCCCACACGTCAGTGGAAGAACGGCGCGGTGTCCTACGTCAGATTCGAGGGCGCCACTCGCTGCCACTACAAAAAAAGACACATCCGTGGCATTTTGGGCCGAACGAATTTTTTTTCTATCATACATATGACACTTCTATGACGATAATTGTGACAAAACCCGGTATCATCATAGATGTGGTGTGCTCCTACTTCTATGACAAAAAAGCATGACAGAAAATGGGCTTTTCGTCCTGGGCGGGCCGGAGACGCAGCTGCATGACATTCTTTGGGCAGTCCATGACGAAAAAACCATGGTAGAAGCGAGGGGAGGAAAATTTCGGGAGTTGCGGTTACGGTGGGAGGTCGGGGCGGCGATGCGCTGCGTTTTCTCGACGTCTGCTGCGGCGTGCGTCGGCGTTAGCTCTAAGCGAAGCGAAGCGAGGTCGGGCTCTAATCGAACCCGGCGATTGCTGCTGCAGCTACAGCGTTCATCGAACCCGAGCGATCGATCGATGGCTGTTAATGAACCCGATGGAGCGATTCGCCGCTATTTCGCTAGCGAAGCCGATTGATGCTTCCTCAGGATGAACGATGGCGTTGGGGGGGGGGGGTTGGATGAGCATTGGCGGTGGCGTTGCCTCGGATGAATAGGAACCCGTGGTGTGGAGGGCTGGATGAGCGATGAGCGATGGAGGGGTGGCCGTGGAGGGTGGTTGAACAGGACCCGTGGTGTGGAGGGCTGGATGAATAGTAGGCGGTGTAGGGGTGCCCGTGGAGGGTGGTTGAACGATGGCGGTGGAGTAAGCGTGGTGGAGGCTGGATGAGCAGGAGCCCGTGGTGGTGGAGGAGGTCGACGGTAGCCCGTGGAGGCTGGAGGAGGTTGACGGTGGAGATGAACAGTATCCCGTGGAGTCCGTTTTGCGCACGCCACACCCCTCCCCCACGTTTCGACCGTAGCGCTCCAACTCAAGTCCGTTTTGTCCGTTTTGCGGTACGCCACACCCCTCCCGATCAACAGGACCCCCGTTTCGACCGTAGGAGGTCCGTTTCCTCCGTTTTGCGGACGCCAGGCCCCTCCCGATCAACAGGACCCCGTTTCGAACATGGTCGGTCAAACACAAGGCCGTTTCCTCTGTTGTGCGGTACGCCAGGCCTCGTTTCCATCGCCTGTTCCATCCAAGCCCTCCCGATGAACACGACCACGCATTCCGTTCCGACCCAGCCGGTTGGCTCCCACGCGTTCCGTTGCCTCCCGATGAATACACGATGCATTCCGTTGCCTCCCCATGAACACGACGACGACGCTGTTTCTCCGTTCTGACCCAACCATGTACGTATGCGCGAGTAGGCGTTCGAGACCCTGCCCGTATGTACGTACGTGGCTGTATTTTCTTTCTTGCACCCTCTCCGTTGTATATGCGTTATGCGTGCGGCGCCTCTACTACGACCAAGTATATGCATACGTTCGCGACCAAAATAAAACAACGCTATGTGCGCTTCGACCAGGTGGGTCCTGACCGCGAGCACTTCCTTGCGTGTGAAGATGTAGCTGGTGGGTCCCGAGAGTCGTGGGCGAATCGCTTTTTTTGCCGGACGCACTTCCTTGCGTGCGAAGATGTAGCTGGTGGGTCCTAGCAGTCAGGGGGCGAATCGTTTTTTTTTGCCCGGACACACTTCCTTGCGTGCGAAGATGTAGCTGGTGGGTCCCAGCAGTCAGGGGGAAACGTTTTTTTCACGAAATACGGTGGCCCGTCCGGTGGGTCCCCGCTGTCAGGTGGAGAAATAATTATTTTGCGCGTAATAAGGAGGCACTTCCTTGCGGCCGCTGTGGACCCAGCTGTCAGCCTCTCCACGCACAGTACTCTTCCGATGGAAGTCGGTCGTTGACCACATTGACCACATCGCGCCGAGAGCACCACGGCGGTGGACGACGGCGAGGCCTAGGAAGGGGACGACGCGGAGCCGGGGAAGACGCAGCAGTGGATGCCCACGCGAAGAGGAGTACGAGGGTGAGGCTGCCGTCGACACAGAATAACAGGGGGTGTGGGTGAGTAGAGGGATGGCCTGGCCAGCGGTGGGAGTAGTAGGGGGCGGTGAGGCCTCCGCGGCAGCACAGCCGGCCACGGGAGGCAGGAGCACGCGGCACGACCGGCGCTGCTTTGGGCGGCTGGAGCATGAAGACCAGAGGTTCAAGAAGCACTACGGCTGTTGGATGGACATCGTACGGTCACTGGAGCTAGAGTCGTTCATATTTACTAAGTTGACAAAGCCCTCCGTCCTCGTAAACTTAGTAGGCCCACAAGTCAGCCTCCCACCAAGGTGAGTCCCAGCTAGCAGGGGGAGTATTCATTTTTTTTGTGCGTAATAAGGAGGCATTTCCGGTGGGTCCAGTGACAATGGGGAACGTTTTTTTTGAAATACAGAGATCCTTCGGTGGGTCCCAGCTATCAGGTGGAGGAATCATTATTTTCTTGGCGTAATAAGGAGGTATTTTCTGTGTGGGCCCCTACTGTCAGCCTCTTCCGATGGCTGTTGTTTGTTGACCATGTTGACCTCGCTGCGCCGAGAGCACAAACGCGGTGGACGAGGGCGAGGCCCAGGAAGAGAACCACCCGGAGCCGGCAAAGCCACCACAGCGGATGCCCATGCTGAGGGGAGAACGAGCGCTGATTGGTCGGCTGCGGGGTGAGGCTGACGTCACCGGAAAATAACAGGATGTGTGGGTGGTTAGAGGATGGCTGGCGGCGCAAGGCCAGCCACCACGGGAGGAGGGAGCAGGCAGTCCCACCGGCGTTGGTTTGGGCGGCTGGAGCGGGAAGATCAGAGATCGAAGAAGCACGGCGGCCGTTGGATGGATATCCAACAGTCACTGTTGTGTGTTGACTAAGTTGACAAAGCCTTGCGTACGCGTCAATTTTTTTTAGGACAGCGTCATCGTCAACCTAGTAGGCCCAGAAGTCAGCCTCCAAATCTGTGGAAAACAACATATAACCCATTAGCCATTATTTTCAATAATTTACAGCCCATTTGCTAATTCTTAAGGATATATGAAGCTCATATTATTTTTATTAGCATTACAGACCATATATTCTGGGCACTGCTAAAAAATTCAACGAAATTTTGCATGTTTCGGTGGGGTCTGAACTCTTTTAATCACGAAATTTCGAGTCACGTTAAAAATAGTTTTCAAAAAATTATATCAAAATAAAATTCAAAAAACAATTCTCCGCAAAAAAAAGAATGAAATTTAGAATCTTAACTAGCAAGATGCTCGTTCGTTGCACGGAACATGAAGATGCATTTGTATGAGTAGTTTATCTTGTGGGTGAAAAGATGATATTTTAATGTAATTGCCAATTGGCTTTAGTTTTTATAAGAGTAGAGAGTAGAGAAATCCTGAAAAAAATGATATTTTAATGCAATTGCCGGTTGGCTTTGGTTTAAAAATTTACAGCCCATTTCTTACAACTTATAGCCCGTTTTCTGGGGAAGCCCATTTTTTATCCCTCCTCGTCTTGAAAGATTTGCAGCCCAGCAGGGCTGAGAAAAGCAAGTAGGCCTCGGTTTTGGTATTCTCCAAAAAAAAAGAACTGAGCTAGCCAATTTCAGAAAGAAAAAAATATCAACTGAGCTCGTCATGTGCTTAATAAAGTGTAAGCGTGGGCTAGACGGGCCACAGCCCCCGCACAGCGTGCAGTTGAGCTCCGTCTCTGAAATTGAAAAACAACTGGGCGAGCTGCTGGGTCCCTGGTGTTATCCGCTCGTTGTGTATTTTTCTCATTTATTGACTACATTGACAATGGCGTGGAACCTAGTTGTCAAACAATTAGGAGGAAGTATTGTTTTGGCTTCTAATAACAAGGCACCTGCTTGCGAAATGCAATGACCCTGGTGGGTCCCTACTGTCAGCCTCTCCATGTACAGTCATCTCCTGATTCCTCTTGGTTGTTGACCATGTTGATAACACCAGACGGCGGCGAGCACAGCGAGCTAACCAAGGCAGAGAACGATGGCAAGGCCTCGGACGGGAACGAACTGCAGCCCTGAAAGATGCGGTAGTGTAGTGGCAGGTCGAGGTGAGTACGAGGGCAACAACATGCAAGTCAAGCATACAAATGGTACAAAAGGCCCAAGGATTAATTGTTCATCAAATTTTTAGACAAAACCTAGATTGAACATGACAGTAACATCTAACCCAACCACTCTTTTTTGCAGTCACAAACAAATGGATCGGTCTGATCCATAAAATCAACATCCTGTGCAAAAAATATTATTTTAGGATGTCTACAACTTGTCGTAAATAGAAGCCGAGCACGTTTAGAAGCCCATTTGTCCACCTGAAGCTTCTTTTTTTGCTGTTCAACATGTTCGTCCGTGAGAAATCTCTTGCTGTAAAAATTAAGCCTCATGGACAATAGTAACCTCGCATTCAACAGGAAAAATGTGACAAAGCTTCTGTTTGCCTCGTTGAATGCATATCGTCCCATCGTTATTGTCCTCAAACGAATGTCATGAGAACTGAGAAAATCCTTGTGCCTATTACGCCAACGATTGGTTATATGTTTTTGTCCATGTGGTTCTGCCTAAGTAGACATGAAGATTGAAAACAGTTAAGGTCTGAAAAAAGAGTATGTCGAAAGAACGACAACTGAACAGTTAATTCTAGTACAATATATACAGGCTTTCAATGTGCATGAAATCATCACCTCTATGTATAAACTCTCCAGAGATCGAAAGCATCCCAGCAAGCCAATAATTATGTCCAGATCAAAACTATACATTCTAATATATATGACCTTGACAGAATCCAGCAGCATTGATAGGCTATCGATGGACGAACTCTTCATTGAGCATATAACATAATATTAGTACCCAAAGTGTACTCCAATATGATATAAAACTTATGCGCATAAATGAAAAATGTAGCATATGATTACAAATGTGTAGATGATAATATACGGTACACGAAAAGGTGAGGAGCCAAACACCAACTCCTTGTGATTATTAAGCGGGTCTTAATTACACCCAAGGTCTCCGGTTTGGTAGCGAGAGGCAGCGATTATTTCGACGGTGTATAACAATTATGAATGAGCAACCTTTCAAGTGAAGGGGCATCTTCGATGACGAGCTGCTGTCCTTCAAAACAAATTCCAATGCTTTAAAGGTGAGGCGACTTTATTTGGATACAACTGATACCGATTTCTATTCCCAAAACAATCAGCAAGCGCTCCAGGGCAGGGCAACTAGAGTGGATGATGCTGTGCACTGAGGCCTCCAACAGATAAACCACCACAAGCGAAAGTTTTTTTAGCAGTGGGAGTCAAAGCATTTGTACCAGATCGTCTGGTAGATGGCACCGGGCGAAGGTGGCGGTGTGGAGAGAGGAGGAAAACTGCGAGATGGACAACGGTGGTGTGGGCACGAATTCTTGGTATGTTTGTGGTATGAAACTTTCGTGGTAATGGTAGAACTCAAACTGCTGGAGTTTTCCGAATTCGGGGATGTCGATAGCGTCCACCTTGCGGGTATGGACAGCAGTAGCTTGTCGGGATGCGAGAGGCATTGAGCGAGGCCCTGCTGGTGAGAAGAGACGATGGCTCGATGAGATCAAATTCAGGAAGGATAGATGTCGGCGACGATCGAGATTGAGGGCGATGCTCCATAGAGGGCACCACCGAGTTGAGAGGACTTGTGTGCGGCAGCAATCCTTGGTGGGGAGAAGCGAGATGATCTCCTCAAGGATGACGTCTGGGAGATCGCTGATGCGGTCCACCGGAGATTCTACCGGTTTCTCAGATCCGGGTGGGGGGGGGGGGGCTCGCCGCTTCTCCCCGCGCTACCGGGTGCGGGATCTACAACCGGCGTCGCCGCTGGCGGGAGCCTCATCTTCTTGGCGCTGGGGACAGTCGACTCCATTTTCCTTGTGGGCGTCGTGCCGTGCTCACGAGTTTGAGCAGAGTAGCCAGAGACGAGCCTTGTGGCAGTGCGAGTGGGGAACAAGGAGGGCTGGGGATTTCTGTAGGAGTGTAAGAAGAGGAGCAGGTGTTTTCTGTACGAGTGAGGAAGAAGGTGAGCGGGGTTTTCTGGGCGAGTGAGGAAGATTGGGGAGCGGGGGGAATTGGGTGGCGAGACAGAAGCGGGAGAGCGAGCTGTTCGTGTTTATAAGGCACGCTGCACTAACTACTCGCTTTTTCCCAAGAACCGCTCTCTTCTTTTGCGTTGCTGCATGACTGGCCATGCATGCAGGATGCATGTGCCCGCCAGCCACTGCATGCGCCTGGTTTGTTACAAGGCCTATTTAATAGGGTGGTTATGGAGTAAATTAAGGAGATTTATTTTCTCTGTGTGCATCCACCAAATTAGAGGGCGTGATAATGGATCTGACGCTCACATTAAACTAACATTTAGAAGAACAAAAGTTCAGCATGTCTATGCATCTCAATGATTCACCATACTATAACCAATATACAAAACTGTGAGAAGGTGTGGAAATAAAGAAAATCGGTCGATGCTTCTCTCAGCAAAGGGCTTCCCTACGCACGCATTAATTTCCTGGGCATGCTTGTTTCTTCTCAATGTTGCGAGCACTTTGAGCATGTTGGCGACTCCACAGCTATCTAGCTGCCTCATCTTGCAATTGATGCTGACACATTTGCAGCAAACACATGAGGCAATAGAGATGACTCAACATGGGTCCATATTGTGCAGTTCCCCTGATATCCTATTCATTGTCCTGAATCTGAAAAGATAGGAAAACAATAGCTATACTTAAATGGTGTTGCAAAACAGTAGCACATATCTATAGCTCGGCATGACAAAACACGATCATCTGGACGAAGGGGATACTGACCTGCCTGAGGAAGATTACATATAATTTCATAAGTCCTTGGTTGATTTCCACCTTTGACTGTGAAAGTGCTAGTTATCGACTAGAGGGGGGTGAATAGGCGATTTTTAGGAAAGTCTTCAAAACACGAATGTTTCAAAGACAACCAATAGAAATGACCTAATTGATATGCAGCGGAAGATAAACTACAACAAGCAAGCCATAGTCAAGTATGCAATAATGTGAGCGGACAAGACTAATAGAAGCTATGTAGTAAGGATCAGGATGGAAGATAGTATGAAGCCGAACAACGATAGTAGTCCAGCAATGAAGTCAAACAGATAAGACATATAAGCAATGACTTCACGAAGACAAACTCAGGGTAAAGGAGGGAAGGGATAGAACCAGTCACTTGTTGAAGACACAGATTTGTTGGACCAGTTCCGATTCTTTGTGACAACTATACATCTGGTTAGGGAGGCTGAGATTCAACTCGAGAAGACCGCGTCTTCACCTTATTCCCCTTGAGCTAAGGACACACAGTCCTCGCCTAATCACTCTGGTAAGTCTTCAAGGTAGACTTCCGAACATTCACAGATCTGCGCTCACCGCAATCCACAATGACTCTTGGATGCTCAGAACACGACGCCTAACCGGTGGAGGATTCACAGTCCTCAAGTGTAATAAGTCTTGAGTCACATGCATGTAAAGACTTCAATGATGCCTAACACTCTTTGGCTCGGGTGTTTGGGCTTTGTCCTCAGGAGATTTTTCTCTCTCAAAGGCTTCGAGGTGGGTTGCTCTCAAACGACAAAAGCCGTGCACTAACTCTGAGCAGCCACCAATTTATGGTGTAGGGGTGGGATATTTATAGCCACTAGGCAACCCGACCTGATATGTCCGAAATGACCCTGGTCACTAAGGAACCGACACGTGTTCCAACGGTCGATTTCAAACACACACGACAACTTTACTTGGGCTACAAGCAAAGCGACTCATCCACTCTGGATAAGTTTTGCTCTCATTGTCTTCCTCAAGACATAGGATTTGGGTTGAGCATCACTTCATCATTCCGACTATGATCACTTGGACCCCACTTAACGAAGACGGTGGTTCCTATGACTCAACAAAGAAGAAAAGGAAACAACGAAACAACACATCTTGGCGCCCATAGTCTTCACTCAATGTCTTCTCATGTCATAGTCTTCAATGTGAATATCTTCACATACCACCATTGTCGCCAATGTCTTCATATATTTTTAGGGTCATCTCCGGTAGGTAAACCGAATCAATGAGGGACACTACCTGCGTTATCCTGCAATTCTCACAAACGATTAGTCCTCAACCACATTTGTCGTCAATACTCCAAAACCAACTAGGGGTGGCACTAGATGCACTTACAATCTCCCCTTTTGGTGATTGATGACAAACTGGTTGAAGTTTTCAACGGGATAAAATATTTGAAATTGTAAAGGATAGGAATTGTCTTCATAAGTGGCAAAGGCTCCCTCAAGATGTGCATATAAGTAGTTTGCTTTTGGAATGCAAATGCACATGGCAGGTTGTACTTGTGGAGATCCTCTTCAACTTATGAAGATAATTCATCATGCATGAAATGATATAGCTAAGAGAATGACATGCATAATGAAAATGGACGTCAGAGAATGATCTAAGTGCGAAGTTATCGTCGCACACGCGGAATTTATCATCGCACTGAGTAAAGCAAATAAGTAGCGAGCGACCATCGAGTTTAAGTGTTACAACTCAAAGAACCAAATGTATCAAAAGCGAGAGTTGTAAACACTAGGCAAAATATTATGCAACCGCCTTATGAACCCGCTTGAAGACTATCAAACTCATATGCTTCTCCCCCTTTTGTCAGTAATGACCAAAAAGGTTTGAAGACATAGAGCATCCACTCGTCCTCTTTAGAAGTCGATGATGCAGCAGGGTTGTCGTTGTTGGTTGGTGGTGCGAGCGAGCTTGTGCAAAGGTCGATGCGTGCGTAAGTAGGGGCGGTGAAGTAGCATCATCTTCATCATCGATCACTCTGGCATTGACAGTTGCCGGAGGAAGAATAGTCAGAGTCTTCAAGTGATGGAGTTCGTCGAGGACTGCATTCCGTGGAGGAGTGGAGTCAAACTTAAAGCGCTCGGTGAAGCCATCGCCTTGAAGATCTCGCTTCAAAGACCGAAAGCAGGGTCAAACTCTTCCATGATCGCCGATGTGTCTCGTGAGTGACAAAAGCATTCTTGGTGGCAAGGTTTCGAATGTGATTGACGTCCACCAAGAGGCTTTGCATTTGACGCTTGAGCTAGGAGTGATGCTTATCTTGCTTTTGATGCAGCGCCACAAGAATTTCTCGATCATTGAGGACTCGAGAGCGCTTCCGAGGCCTTTGGCCAATTGTGCTCTCAGTGGCTTCAGTCCGCGCACGATGAGGCAGACGTGTGTTCCCAGCCAGGGGATAGACACGAGATACCGCTTGGACGCCTTCCATGGGTTGAGAGAAGCTATGGTGATCTGCATTCTGAAGACTTAGTGGCGTTTTGGCAGGCTCAGGGTATATGGCTTCAACAGACATATCAACCTCTGGTAGAAAGATCAGATGATTGCGAGCAGAGGGTTGATAGTTGATAGCAGAGTGCATTTTGATGAGGCGCATGACCCATGGAGCATAGAACTTCAGACCAAACAGATCAGATCCAGACGCAGCCAGTTGTCGAATGAAGAATTCTTGCGTGTTGAAGCTGATGCCATTGAGGATGTAGAAGACCAATGTCTTCATTGCTCCTTCAAGCTTTGCAGACGATGAATGCCCTTTGATAGGCCATAGAGTTCGCCTGATGATGTGATATATTGTGCGAGGCAGATACTCAAGGTCATCAACAAAGAAGTGCTGAGGGTATTCAGCGTCATGTGGCAGTGGCTTCATCATGCTCAGCATCTGACTCATGTCGGCTTCTGGCTTATGAAATATGCTCTCCAAGGCATCGCGGTGGAGTTGACATCCAGGTTCAAACAGCTCTCCGGGAGTGGGTAGGCCTGTGAGCTCAATGATGTCAAGAGCTTTGGCTTCATGATGAACATTTCCTGTCATCCACTCGAGAACCCATGTCTTCGTATCTATGTTGTAGCCGCGGATGTGGAGGGTAGCATAGCATTGAAGCACAAGTTCTTCATTCCAGTGCTCTTTGTCTGTTACGAAACCAAGCGGACCTGCATCACGAAAGCAATCAAGTGCTTCTTCTAAGCACGGCAGTCCGGCAATGGCTTCAGTGTCGAGGCGCATATGAGGGAAAATGCGGCCTTGATCATACAGAACACAGGAGTAATAGCTTCGTTGCGGATAGCTCCAGAAATGGTCAGATGATATCCTTGGCCTTGTGTAGGGGTTCTTTGCACTGTCAAAGAAAGTATTGTGGGCCTTGAAGCCATTTGCATTGAAAGAACCTGTTGAGGTGGCAGTGCCTGGAAACCTTGGCAGTCTTGGCTTCGGCTTCTGGACCTGAGGCCTATGCGCAATATGATAATGAACCGAGGACCCGAGGCATGAGGCGGAGGGACTAGAATGGGCCATCTTCTCGTGACTAGCTCGCCATAGTTGTATGCTTGCTCGATTGTGTAGGGCCTTGGTGGCGGAGCTGGAGCGATGGCAAGAATCGAGGCTTCAGGCTGCTCGGCAGATGCTTGGCAGCGATGGCCTCATTGGCGAGCACATTTCCTTCATTGGCCGGGGCGGTTGGTGCAGGCTCCACATTGGCTTCAGCCATGACCACGCCATTGGCTTCATTGGTGTTGGAGGTGGCAGCCTCAATGTTTTCAACCTCCACTTGAGGAGCTGGAGGGTCGGCACCGCACGTTGATATCGGGATAACTTCTTCAACCATGGGGGTGTAGGGACACGTTCTTCTTCTTCTTGGGTGTCTGCGGTGATGCAGCGGATTGTCTTCAGCAGCTTTAGCTTCAGACTCAGAGACATTCACAGTTGGAGTGGCTTCTGAAAACACTTGTCGTGCAACAGGTTGGTGGTGCACTTCTCCTTCTGGAACGCTCGAAAGAGGTACTTGAGGCCTTTGACCTTTGCGAAGCCTGCGAAATGCTGGCGACGCCTTTGGAGAAGGGGTTGGCTGGGCCTCAAAGTCTTCCTCTTCTTCTTGCTGTTGTTGTTGGGGAGTGACTTGATGTTGGGGAGTACTGGGGGAGTCTTGTTGTTGCGGGCGATCAGCCCATGAAGCATCCTGAGCAATTGGCATCGAGGGCGACCAATCTTGATGAGTTCGTTGTTAAATGCGAGCAGCGATGATACCACATTGTACTCGATTTGAGGAAGAACTTCATCATCTTCAACATTGTCATGGTGACCAATGTCTTCAGCAGTGATGGGATCACTGCTGGAATCTCTTGACTTGAGGAGCCTCTGTGGAAGTAGGCTCATGAACAGTCATGTGAAGTTCTTGGGTTGCGGGCGGGACGAACCACGAAATGGGTTCAACAACCAAGGGCCTGTGGGAGCAGCCCGATTCTTCTTGGTCTTAAGCTTCTTCTTGGAGGGAGCAGCATCAGAGGCGTCAGGATTTTTCCTTTTTCTGGCTTCAGCCTTGGCAGCCCTCGTCTTATTCTGTTCAGAAGCGGTTGACCGGACCTTTGGCTTCGAGCCAGTCATGCTGCTTGGGAAGACTATGCGGGGTTCTTCCTGTCTTGAAGGTGCAGCTTGGTCAGTTGAAGACTTCTTTTTCTTTGCAGTCATCCTGGGGTCGATGCCAGGACGGCCAAGAGCCTTCCGCTTCTCAGCCTCATTGTAGGCAAGCACACACTTGTCAGCCAGAGCCTTCATGCTCTCACGAGAGCCTCTGGCTTCTTCACGCTTCTTGACAAAGGATTCCTTGAGGTCGTGCAGCATGACCTTGAAGTTTTTGACGTCTTGCACGCTGAGTGCAGCCATATGCTTCTTGAACTGAGCCTTCTCATAGTCAATCTTGTGCTTCAGTTCAACAATCCGCTGAGCAAGAGCTAGCTCAGAAGCAATGGCGCCATTGAAGGAGACGCTGAGGCCAATTGGAAGTTGCAGATCTTCAAAGCTGATGTTTGTGGTATCAAACCACTCATCAATGAAGTGATGGATGATTGCCACATCAAAGAGAGGCAAGTTGTTGAAGATTTCTGCTTCTTCTTTGCTCTTGATAAGTTGCTCAAGAGCATCATCTGCAAGATCGTCATCACTTGACAGATCAATGTGCTCTTCACGCAGAATGGCAGCAGGGGTCAGTGTCAGTTCAGTGTTCTTGACAATTTTCTTTCTCTTCTCCGTCTTCTTGGAGATACGAGATTGATCTTCGACCGTGCATCGGCTTCGGGGAGTGCGATGGCGCTGGCTTCACACATGAAGCTTTTGGAGGAGCAGCTGACTTTGAAGCCTTGACTTTCTTAAGCTTCGGCTTTGGAGCAGGAGCGGGAGCTGGAGCTGGGGCTTCATCGACTCAAGATCGTCATCGAGTGATCCACTTTGGCACCTTGGACCAGGATGTAGGTGATGAGGCCATCAAGGTTTGAAAATGGACCGATGACATTGGGTTCAAGATCACGTGAGCCCAAGACGGGGAGCAGAGGGACCAGGGTTGAAGTCTAATCCCAATGACTTCTTGTTTTCCTTTGCGTAAGCCTTTGCGTCTTTGGAAGTTGCGCTTGAAGAGATTATCATCATGACACCAGAGCAAAGACGTTGGGTCGGCATTCTCAGGCTGAGGTCCATGGACCATGCAAGGATAGAAACCTTGTGCAATAGCTTCAGCCATGTTCTTGGGAGGAAGGCCTCGAAAGAGAATATCACCCCAAGGGCTTCTGATAGCATTCTTCTCGGCATATTCCTGTGTGACGAAATTGTACTTGAACCACTGTTCAGCCCAATATCGACGAATCCATTGGATTCGCGTCTTGCGCTGATTGTAAGTCTCTTCGGGATCTGTTTTGTACAGCTCTGCGAGGTCATCAGGAAGATCTTTTGAGGTTCCCTCACGACGCTGTCTGCTGCCCTTCTTGACTGATTTCTCTGAAGCCATGAATTTCAAACTAAATGGCTTCATGTTCAAAGGCTTCAAAGGCTTGCGTTTGCTTTGAATGATGTGAGGCGGCTTCGGAGAGTTAGTTTGATGTTGTAAGAATTCGCAAACGAATGCAGACTATGAGAACCAAGGATTCTCCCACGGACATGTACCGTGACAAGATTAGAGATGCGAGGAAGGGAAGAGGTCATATGCATTCTCGTAAGATTTTGAAGATAAATCGGTTTGAAGACATTGACCTCATGATGCGAAGACATTCACTTATACGCGAGAGTTGGTTCTAGATTTGTACGAATCCGTGAATAAGTACAAGTGAGGAATCTAACTAGTTGTGAAGCTTAAGTGAATATACTAGGCGATATGAGATGCGCATGAATAGATCTAACATAGTATGGGCAGAAACCAATTTTGGCAAGTAGGTTGAATCTTGAAGATCAAAAAGATGGTAAAAATAGAGTTATATTTACCGCTTCGAAGAACGGCTAGACGGGAAGAAGGGAGGCCGAGCAGTTCAATCCACCGTGCCCTAACTTGGCGACGGAGGACACCTACGGCGGCGGCGGGGATGAAGATGTTCGCGGCCGGCGTGAAGACGGCGTCGGAGAGGTCGCGGCAGCTAAGCACTTCGTCGTCGGCGTCGTCGAGAGCTAGCGGTGGCGCTAGGGTTTTGTCGAGGTGGAGAGGTGGAACAAGATTTTCTTTACCGTAGGGGACAGGTATTTATAACGAGGTGTGCGGCATGGCGCAATTACGCAGTGCCTGGCGGTTCACATCCGAGGGCACGTGGCAAGCATGCAACATGCTCTGAGTTGTCCCACATTCCCACGCCGCCAGTTTGTTTGATGGTCGTTCCGGCTTCTCCGAATTCAACAAGAAGGATGAATCATTTAAAACAGACTTAAAGTTTGTCTCGTGTCTTCTCCGACAAGGGCAGAGAAGACATTCGACGATTTCAATAGAATGCATATGATTTGGACAGATAGAGTTTGAGATAGAAAGCATAGAGAGATTAGGGTCCCATCACATTCACTTAGTTCAAAAGATTCAACTTGAAGACATAGCTATAAGTGAATGTTGTAGAGATAATATATATATATATATATATATATATATATATATATATATATATATATATATATATATATATATATATATATATATATATATATATATATATATATATATATATATACAACAACCAAATCAACATAGTGAAGAAAATCATGAAGATAGTTGAAGTTGAAGACAAATCAAATGCGAAGATATTGCAGAAATAACACCATGAGTGAAACACTTCAAACAAAGAAATTTGGTGGTGGCGTTACCCACCGTATAGGAAGTATTAGACCTGGACATGGCGCACAATTATCGTGGCGCTCCAAGTCAAATTCCACGTTAATGTATTCACACTCGTAATGTAAGTCTTCATTGATTGAAGATATATGTTACTTGCGTGTGTTGCACATCTAAGTCATCAACATGCATAAGTGTTAGGATGTGTGCTTGATCACAGGACATTTGAGGATTCCAAGATATTTAGCTCACACCGTAACTTGCAAAACCTTTTCTCATCCAAGGGCTTTGTGAAGATATCGCCATTGCTCTTGGTGTTGACGTGAATGATGTCAATATCTTTCTTCATGACATGATCCCCGAGAAAATGATGACGAATTTCAATGTGCTTTGTCTTCGAGTGCTGGACTGGATTGTTGGCAATCTTGATGGCGCTTTCGTTGTCGCAAAAGAGAGGTACTTGTGTCAGATTGATGCCATAGTCCTTGAGAGTTTGCTTCATCCATAGAAGCCGAGCACAGCAAGATCCAAGAAGAATGTATTCAGATTCAGCAGCTTGAGAGTGATACGATTACGCTTCTTTGAAGACCAACAGACAAGTGATCGTCCCAGAAAGTGACTTGCGATCCACCTTGTCACCAGCATAATCAGCATCTGAAAATCCAACCAAATCAAATTTTGAGCCCTTTGGATACCATAATCCGAGTGTTGGGGTGTGAGCCAAATATCAAAGAATTCGCTTCACAGCTAAGTGATGCGATTCCTTTGGTGCCGCTTGGAATCGAGCACACATGCAAACACTAAGCATAATATCTGGCCTAGATGCACATAGGTAAAGTAAGGAACCAATCATGGAGCGGTATACCTTTTGATCGAACTCTTTACCATTGTCGTCGGGACCCAAGTGGTGTTTGGCTGGCATTGGCGTCGTGTATCCTTTGCACTCTTGCATTCCAAACTTCTTCAAACAATCTTGGAGGTATTTTTCTTGAGATATAAAGATGCCATTTCTTTGCTGACGAATTTGAAGACCAAGGAAGAACTTGAGCTCTCCCATCATGGACATCTGATATTGTTCTTGCATCATGTATCCAAATTCATCACTATACTTTGGTTGGTGCAGCCAAGATAATGTCATCCACATATATTTGGCATACAAAAGTTCACCATCATATGTCTTCGTGAAGAGTGTGGGATCAAGGGATCCAGGTTTGAAGCCTTTGCTCTTCGTGAAGTCTTTGATTGTATCATACCGGTAGCGAGGAGCTTGTTTGAGGCCATATGATTGCTTTATTTAGCTTGTACACCATATCGGGATGTTTTGGATCTTCAAAGCCGGTGGTTGAGCGACATATACTTCTTCTTCAATCTTGCCGTTGAGAAATGCACTCTTCACATCCATTTGATAGAGCAAGATGTTGTGGTGGTTAGCATAGGCTAGTAGTATGCGAATGGCTTCAAGCCTAGCTACAGGAGCAAATGTTTCATCAAGTCAATTCCTTCAACTTGAGTATATCCTTGAGCCACAAGCCGTGCTTTGTTTACGACGACTTGACCATGCTCATCTTGCTTGTTTCGATATATCCATTTGGTGCCAATAATGTTATGCTTGCGAGGGTCGTAGGCGCTTGACAAGTTCCCAAACATTATTCAGCTTGAACTGTTGAAGTTCTTCTTGCATAGCTTGAATCCATTCGGTTCCATAAAAGCTTCAAAGAACTTTCTTGGGTTCGATATTGACACAAATGAAAAGTGCCCACTAAAATTTGCTAGCTGTGTTGCTTTTGAGCGAGTAAGCGGACCAGTGCATTGATGCTATCGATTATCTTCTCAATCTGTACTTCATTTGCAACTCGAGGATGAATCGGACGAAGACTTTGCTCATGCTGATCATTGTCATCATTGGGAGGATTGTCTTTAGGCTGAGCATTGTCTTGAGTTGGTTAGGTGCAGAAATGATAAGTTCCTCTTCAGTTGTGCTTCATTTGGCATGATTTCACGGTTCCCATCGCTTGATAGATTATTTGGCGGAGCTTCGTCTAGTGTACTTGGCAGGAACTCTCTTTGTGAACCATTGGTTTCATCAAATCGCACATCTACAGCTTCGACGATTTTGTAGAGATAGAGATTGAAGACTCTGAAGAGTGTGAGTCCTTTCCAGAATCGAGCATGAAGCCTTCGTGAGCTTTGGGTTCAAATTTTGACTTGTGATGGGGATCCTTGATCCAGACTTAGCCCCAAATACTCAAGTAGCCGACATTTGGCTTCTTGCGATGAAGGAGCTCATAGGATGTTTTGTTCGAAGCTTATGGATATAAACACGGTTGATGACGTGACAAGTCTGTATCAATGGCTTCGTGACGTAACTTTCTTGGTGTCTTGTACTCGTCGAGCATTGTTCGAGCCATCTCAATGAGGGTTCTGTTCTTGCGCTCCACGATGCCATTTTTTGAGGTGTGTATGGAGCGAGAACTCATGAGTGATTCCCATGGTATCCAGATAAAGATCAAGTCCGGTGTTCTTGAATTGATTGTCGTTATCACTTCGATATGCTTGATCTTGACGCCATAATTGTTCATTGCTCGATTGGCGAAGCGCCTCAAGACATCTTGCACTTCAGTCTTGTAGAGAATTATGTGCACCCATGTGTATCTTGAGTAGTCATCAACAATGACGAAGCCATAGAGACAAGCAGTTGTTGTGAGGGTAGAGTAATGAGTAGGGCCAAAAAAATCCATGTGTAACATCTCGAAGGGTTGAGATGTCGTCATGATTGTCTTCGAGGGGTGCTTTGCCCTAGTCATCTTTCCAGCTTCGCAGGCACCACACAAATGATCCTTCTTGAACTTGACACCTTCGATGCCTATGACATGCTTCTTCTTGGCGAGTGTGTGTAAGTTCCTCATGCCAGCATGCCCCAGCCTCCGATGCCAAAGCCAGCATTCTGAAGCTTTTGCAAGAAGACATACGGCAAGCTGTGGACATGCTAAGAAATCTACCATGTATAGATCATCTTTCCTATACCCTTCAAAGACTAGAGACTTGTCAGATTCCATTAGTACAAGGCACCGATATTTTCCGAATATCACAATCATGTTGAAGTCACAAAGCATTGAGACAGACATCAAGTTGAAACCAAGGGATTCAACAAGCATCACTTTATCCATGTGTTGATCCTTTCAGATTGCAACTCTACCTAGACCCAATACCTTGCTTTTACCAGTGTCAGCAAATGTGATGTGACTCTTGTCTGATGGACGTAAGGTTGAGTCCATGAGAAGACTTCGATCACCAGTCATATGATTAGTGCATCCACCGTCCATAATCCATTCTCAAGCATGAGGTGTCATACCCTACTGATGCAGTTAGGGGATAGGCTTCACCAAGAGCATTGTGAAGCATAAACATTTGACGAGCAAGTGGATTATTGAAGCTTAAATCAAGATTAGGACTGATAGGATGAATGGCAAACGATTCAGAACAAAATACATAGTGAGACCATTTGGGCATTTGATCTTGTGCCCTACAAGATGTTTTAGGTCCCCAAACAATATCATCGACGCCTTTGATTTTTGGTGGAGACCCTTTCCTGCAAAGAGAGTTAATTCTTCTTAACCACCCACATCTTCGGGGTGGCTTAGAAGCAATGAGTCTAAGTGCAGCATCGAGAATTTCGCTTTGGAGCCCTAGCAAATAGCCTTGCAGGAGATGAATGATACTCATATGAATAAGCGAGAAAAGTTCTTAGTTCTATGAACATAGCGGTTTGAAGACACACGCTCATATTCATAAATTTGAGTACGGTTTCCGCAAAACATTGGCGTTAGGGTGACTCGGTGAGTCCTCGGTCCGTATGAAGCCTTTGGACCATATGACGCCTTAGGTGCAGGGTTTGTCTTCTTCCTGTGGTGTCATGATGACATTCTTTGGAAGATTCTCAAGACAGCTTTTGGGAACCAGATCTTCTTCATAGGCGGTCCATTCCTGCAGTTAGTACCAATATACCCGCAAACACTTCACCATTCTGATTCTTGAACAGCTTATAGTTTGCATCAAAGGATTCATCAATGATAATAGGGTTAGCACGGTAAAGCCAGATAAGGTGGATGGATCCTTGAAGGTCCCTTTGCAAACAACCCATGTGGTTTTGGGATCGCTCAAAGCTTCCAAAGAGGAACCATCAACATTCATTTTCCTCTCGAACCCAACACCCTCTTTCCTAGGGTTTCGGTTCATAATCGCTTTTGAGGACATCATAAAGTGTCGATGCCCTTTCGACTTTTATACATCCCTGTTTCAAGCAAAGTCTTCAACCTAGCATTTTCATCGGCAATAGCAAGTGGTATCCTCCATGAGAGGGTTAGTTACCACATTAGTAGTTGAAGACAATGCAACAGTAGCAGCAGTTGAACATTCACAACAGAGGTAGCGATATCACGCCAAGACATTTTAGACATGGTGGTTCAAATCCATCCTGAGCGGAACTGATCCGTTGAGCGAAGTGACTCATTCTCTTTTGAAGATCTTCATGAGCCGCCTCAATTTCTCAAGCTCTTGCTTCCTTTGAAGATAATCATAGGAGAGCTTTTCATGAGTAGTTGAGAGCGTTTCATGACGACTTTCAAGTTCTTGGTACTTAGCATGAAGATTTTAATGTCTTCAACTAAGGACTGTGAACGTGTCATTTCCGTGTCCAACAGGTCATCGCTTTTGTCTAACAGTTTTGAGTATGTTCCATAGCTCTTTGTTGTTCGGTTGCAATTTTAGCAAGTGTTTTGTAGCTGGGTTTGGATTCACAATCGAGTCATCTTCACTTGATGTTTGAAAGTAAGCATCACGTGATTTTACCTTGGCACCGCGTGCCATGAAGCGAGAGGTGGGAGCAGGGTCGTCCTTGTCATCGCCTTCAGCGTTGGTGTAGAAGTCATTGTCTTGATGTTGAAGATGGACTTGGCAACATAGGTTGTGGCTAAAGCCGGACTTGCAACGCCTGGTCGGACTCCTCTTCGACTCCACCTCCACCTCCTCGAAGCAGACTCCTCCTCAATCCATTTCCTTGCCAACAAAAGCACGAGCCTTGCCAGATGAGCTCTTCTTATGAGATGAAGACTTTGATGAGGACTTGGAAGAAGACTTTGAAGATTTCTTCTTCTTGTCATCAGAATCATATTCTTTGCTCTTCTTCTTCTTCTTCTCATTGTCCCACTATGGACACTCAGAGATATAGTGTCCAGTTTTCTTGCACTTGTGACAGGTTCTCTTCTTGTAGTCATGAGTGGAAGCTTCATCGTTTCTTGAGCTGGATCGTGAAGACTTTCTGAAGCCTTTCTTCCTAGTGAACTTCTGGAACCTCTTCACAAGCATAGCAAGTTCCTTTCCAATGTCTTCAGGATCATCAGAACCACAGTCAGATTCTTCTTCAGATGAGGAAACAACTTTTGCCTTCAAAGCGCGAGTTCGGCCATAGTTGGGACCATAGATATCTCTTTTCTCAGGAAGCTGGAACTCATGTGTGTTGAGCCTCTCAAGTATATCAGACGGATCGAGTGTCTTGAAGTCAGGACGACCTTGTATCATGAAGGCAAGGGTGTCAAAAGAGCTGTCAAGTGATCTCAGTAGTGCCTTGACGATTTCATGCTTGGTGACCTCAGTGGCGCCGAGAGCATGAAGCTCATTTGTGATGTCAGTGAGGCGATCAAACGTGAGCTGGAAATTTTCATTGTCGTTTCTCTTGAAGCGGTTGAAGAGGTTGCGAAGAACACTGATCCTTTGATCTCTCTGGGTTGAGACGCCGTTGACCTTGGATAGCCAGTCCTGCACTAGCTACGACGCTTCCAGATCACTCACACGGCCATCTCGTCCTTTGGTCGATGACCACAGATGATGTTCTTTGCAAAGGAGTCCAGTTGAATGAACTTCTTGACATCAGCAGGGTGACACCTTCACCAGATTTAGGAACGCCGTTCTTGACGACATATCGTAGGTCGACATCATGGCTTCAAGATGCATGCGCATCTTATTCTTCCAAAGAGGGATAGTCGGCCCATCGAACACGGGGCAAGAAGTGGAGACTTCGATTTTCCCTGCAGTCGACATAGCTAAAACTCTAGGTGGTTAAACCGAATCACACAGAACAAGGGAGTACCTTGCTCTAATACCAATTGAAAGTGCTAGTTATCGACTAGAGGGGGGGGGGTGAATAGGCGATTTTTAGGAAATTCTTCAAAACACGAATGTTTCGAAGACAAACAATAGAAATGACCTAATTGATATGCAGCGGAAGATAAACTACAACAAGCAAGCCATAGTCAAGTATGCAATAATGTGAACGGACAAGACTAATAGCAGCTATGTAGTAAGGATAAGGATGGAAGATAGTATGAAGCCAAACAACGATAGTAGTCAAGCAATGAAGCCAAACAGATAAGACATATAAGCAATGACTTCACGAAGACAAACTCAGGGTAAAGGAGGGAAGGGATAGAACCAGTCACTTGTTGAAGACACAGGATTTGTTGGACCAGTTCCAGTTGCTGTGACAACTGTACATATGGTTAGGGAGGCTGAGATTCAACTCAGAAGACTGCGTCTTCACCTTATTCCCCTTGAGCTAAGGACACATAGTCCTCGCCCAATCACTCTGGTAAGTCTTCAAGGTAGACTTCCGAACCTTCACAGACTGCGTTCACCGGCAATCCACAATGACTCTTGGATGCTCAGAACGCGACGCCTAACCGGCTGGAGGATTCACAGTCCTCAAGTGTAATAAGTCTTCAGGTCACACAGACAGAAAGACTTCAGTGATGCCTAACACTCTTTGGCTCTGGGTGTTTGGGCTTTGTCCTCGCAAGGATTTCTCTCTCTCAAAGGCTTCGAGGTGGGTTGCTCTCAAACGACAAAAGCCGTGCACTAACTCTGAGCAGCCACCAATTTATGGTGTAGGGGGTGGGCTATTTATAGCCACTAGGCAACCCGACCTGATATGTCCGAAATGACCCTGGGTCACTAAGGAACTGACACATGTTCCAACGGTCAGATTTCAAACACACACGACAACTTTACATGGGCTACAAGCAAAGCTGACTCATCCAGCTCTAGATAAGTTTTGCTCTCATTGTCTTCCCTCGAAGACATAGGATTTGGGTTGAGCATCACTTCAGTCATTCTGACTATGATCACTTGGACCCCACTTAACAGTACGGTGGTTCCTATGACTCAACAAAGAAGAAAAGGAAACAACGAAACAACACAGCCTTCGCGCTCCATAGTATTCACTCAATGTCTTCTCATGTCATAGTCTTCAATGTGAATATCTTCACATACCACCATTGTCGTCAATGTCTTCATATATTTTTAGGGGTCGTCTCCGGTAGGTAAACCGAATCAATGAGGGACACTACCTGTGTTATCCTGCAATTCTCACAAATGCATTAGTCCCTCAACCACATTTGTCGTCAATACTCCAAAACCAACTAGGGGTGGCACTAGATGCACTTACAGACTGCACTGCTTGTTTGCTCCTCCAGACATGACAGGATCGTTCTGCACTGCATTCAGCAAGTCAACGTACGAATAAGCTAATTTCATCTTGCGGTGGTCATTGTACCTAGTTACGAATGTAGGAATACCTGGAGCACCATGAGGTTAGCTGACAGCAGGTAGATGCAGCCATATAAATTTTGTGCGGTGCTACCAAAATTGAGGTTTGTATCCCTTCACGTTATGAGAATTCTTCTTGAAGTTGGTAGAATGTGACGGCTTGTTCTTTGCATCAAACTTCCCTTTCCCCTGAGATTTGTTCTTGTTGTTTTGGGGCTGGTTGGGCTGGAAGTTCTTCTCGTGTACCATGTGGGCACTAGAAGCTCCCTCGGCGACCGAGCACGTGTGTCTTTTGCTCTCGCTTTCTCCTCAAAATCAAGAGTGCTAATGAGATCCAAAACAGAAAACTGATGTCTCTTGTTTTTCAGAGAAGTAGCAAAATCGCTCCACGAAGGTGGAAGCTTGGCAATGATGGTCCCAGCAACAAATTTGTCCCAAACACACACTTAAAGTACTCAAGTTCCTTAGAGAGTGATCAGATCTCATGAGTCTGCTGAACAACAGGCGCTCATCGGTCATCTTGTAGTCACAGATTGCTCCATGACGCATAACTCGTTGCCAGCCAGAGGGCCCAAACGTGGCCTCGGCGCAGCCCACATGTCTTTGCCGCTGTCAAACAACATATACGAATCCACAATGGAGTCGTCAAGAACACTCAGCAGGCGGCTTTGAAGAGGGTATCCATGTTCAAAAGCTTCCTGTGTAGGATTAAGATCGCCTCGGGCTTACCCTTAGTGGCGTCATAGCAGCACATGATCTGAAACCAATTTACTGCTCTTGTGCGCCACCTTTATATTGCACCCCTTAAAAGTAGGCGGCTTCAAAAGCGCAACAAAACAACTCGGAGTAAATTGCACGTGATCAGGTTTTGGATTGGATTGTTGAATACATGAGCAATTTAGTATGAGATTTAATCCGAATCAGCAGATAAATAGATCATGACGACAATTGCAAACATCAAAGTAATGATGCGACTAAACCAGGAGGACAGAATCACATATTTGTCAGTGGGAGCAGAACCGATGTGGTTGATGTTGTCACTCATGTCGTTGATGAAGAGGTTACCGAGGTCGGGAAGAAGGCTGTCGTTGAGGAAGTCGTCATTGGCAGCACTCACAGTGAGTGTGCTCCCCAAAAACCTGATCGCACCTCTCCCGTATAGGATCACGAAGGCGGGTTCGAGGATGCTGTCCCTTCTCGCGGTGCACGCCGGAAGGAGGGATGGAGAAGAATTGTGTGGCGGCGCTAAGATCTAGAACGGTGCGAAACCATATGATACAGCGGCGGCTAGGGTAGAGCATGTCAGGTCGAAGTATAATATTAGGCCTTTGGCCCCCAAACCCCACGTCCAAGTCAATAATAGCTCAAAAAAAGTCAATAATAGCCCCACCAAGGTTTGTCTAAAAAAACGGAGTAATTAAGGCGTCCGTTAGTCCCTTTAGTATAAATACAATATCATTAATAATGGCCCCACCTTTTGTCTCACAAAGTAGAGTATGTTGGAGTACAACCGGCTACACGTTTACAATCCGCTTCTCTTCTCTCTCCTTCATCTAAGCACAAATACCATATTTAAATCCTTATAGCCTGCTTATGTCATCTAATTATAGTAGTACTTGCTCTAAAAGTTACTATCCACTGTGTAGTCTGAAATGCCGGGCGTGCAGCGGCCGGTGCCCTCGGTCGGCGCGCCGCTTCAATGGCGGAAGCAGTGAGAGGTCGCGTCGCCCTGACTTTCCATCAATGTGGGGTGGCGGGCTCAGCTGGCGCCGGGCGGGAAGCGCGCGCCGGAGGGGGGAGGGGTTTTTGTTGGGCCAAGAAGGTGAGAAGCCAACTTGGGATCGGTCCGGACGGGGAAATATCATGTGCTCCCATACTCTGCATATGACACTAGTGTATGTTACTACTCCCTCCTTTCCGGTTTATAGAGATGTTTAGAGTAACATAGTAATATGTTACAAAGACAAGTTACTCCCCACTATGACCAGCCTTGGCCTTTCCAGTGCTCCACCATGTATAGCTGCTAAGCCTGCCACGTAGGCATAAAATATGATGTGGCACCAATAAACTAAGCACCTATGCATTGAACACTTGAGTTACTAAGCCATTTAATGCACTTAGCACCTCATCTAAAGAGAATTAATAGTATAGCCAGCTGCTGGCTATAAGCCTACAGCCCATCTTATAGTCAACATGTACTACAAAGTGCCTAGGAGCACATGCTAGAGCTGGCTCTTCACGAAGAGCCCGCTTACCTTCTCTCTCCTCTTCTCTTTACTCCAACTAAGAAGAAATATACTGTACTGTTTATTCCTTATAGCCCTCTGACTCAGCTCTATTGTACTTGATCTAAGCACATCTAAGCACTTGCTAGCACCCCCTTGACCGTGGACCTTGACGGTGTACGTCACCTTGTGTCTCATAATTTTCCTCGTCATCATCTGAGTCCTAGAATATCTCACCCACATCATCATTAGCATGCAGCCGCCTTGATAGACAACGTGCGCAGAAGGAGTAGAGGCGACTAGGGACGCACCACCACCACGTCGTGGGCACTCCGTATGTGCTCGTGTGCGTGCAGCGTGTGTGTTTTTCCATCGGTGCTAACTCTAAGGCCAAGGCTGCGGTCGTCTTGGTCTCCGACTAGTAGTTGAGCAACGACGGCAAAGAGGTGCTGCAAGAGATGCGTATGTGCCGTTGTGTGCGAGCTTCGCCGTAGCACGATTTAACCGGACGTCGCCGCGGATGGCGACGCCTCCATGCAGCAGCGCGTGTGCGCATGCATGTGTTATTCACGTGCATTCTGCGGCCGGCGTGTGTGCATGCACGTCTTGTGTACGTGTGTTGTGTGCTCCATCTTTGCTTGGCGTATGTGCATGAGTTGGATCGGATGGAGTTAGTGCGTTCGCTTGTGTACATATTTTAGAGTGTAGATTCACTCATTTTGTTTCTTATGTAGTCCCTTACTGAAATATCTAAAAAGACTTATATTTGGGAACGGAGGGAGTATAAAACATCTTCAACTTAGCATTCTGATGTACCGTTTCTAGTGGTTAGCGAAAAGTTCATGTTCTTTTAGTTGTTTATCGGTGGGCAGGTGGCAAAAAACAGGGGAAAACGCGCAAGGTTCCTTGTAGACGCTCCACCACAAGGTTCCTTGCTCCTCCTCGGTCGTCGGGAATCTATGCTCTTCAACTCTTTTCTTTTACGTGAGCTTTGTTCATCCTTTTCCCAACACGCGAGACATCTAGCATCAAGGTGCACGTGTCATGCAAGAAAATGGAGATAATCGATAAGCAAGGCGTAAGTGAGTCGTCGGCGGGGGGAAGCGGGGAAACCTTTTCCGTAAGTGAGTCGTGCACTTCGATGGCACCTACGCAATATTTTTTCTCCTCGATGGCACGTGAATGGCACGTGAATAGTGCATGTACTCAACGATGGAGCACGGGATGGTAGCAATGACATGGTCAACCCTTTTTTGGAGAGAGTACGCACTACTAGTAAATAACTTTGATGTGTCCTGTCAACTCGCAGTACGACGAGAAGCTTGATTACGCCTTCTCCCTCGCCAACGCGTGTGCGGTGGCTCGCAACACGAGGAGAAACTTTTGCTTACAAGCAGTGGACGTGCAGCAGTTCATTTGGTGTCAGATTGCCAGAAGCACTACTGTAGAACCATCGACTTCCGGAAGAGGCGAAGAGCCAAGCGCAAGGTCACCTACGAACCTTAGGCTAGGCGTAGTGGGAGTAACATAAGTAGAGGTACCTCCTTTTTTTATTCTAGAAACAACCACACGCGAATATCAAGGTGCTGGTTACGTAGAACAAATTTCCTGCAGTTCGTGCTCAAGACTCCTCTATCTCTCTTCTCAGCCAGCCAGCGGACGCCTTGGAGCCCATCGTCATTTGCTCACATGCGCCCCACATGTCGCTGAAAAGCAAGAGGACCAATGAACCTGCACATCTTTCAACCTCGACGTCTTTGGTGATGAAAAACAAATCAAGAAAGATCTTTGGTGGCGCTTTTGGAGTTATCAAGAGTAGTAAGATTCTATTTACAGTTTAACCCAAGATGCACATCTCATGGCTTCAACTTATCAACTACCACTCTATTTTATTTCATGACACGACCTGGATGCTGGATGTCCCACGTGTCGGCAAAGGAGGAAGAACCGACCAAATCTTGGTTGTGCTCTCGGATTAGACTAGTTGTGCTAACTTAAAAAATGTATTGTGTACTCCCTCCGTTCCAAAATACTTGACTTCCATTTGTCCAAAAATGGATGTGCCTATATACTAAAACATGTCTAGATACATATATATTTTGACAAATACTACCTCCGTCCGGGTTTATTGGTCCCCATTATATTTCGTGCCAAAATTTGACCTTAGATTAAACTATAACAAAATGTTAACGCATGTCACCAAACATTATATTTTTGAAAACTATGTTCAAATACGAATCGAATGAGATAATTTTTCTTGACATGCATTAACATTTTGTTAGTTAAATCTTTAGTCAAAATTTGACACAAACTACAAAGGGGACCTATAAACCTGGACGGAGGTAGTACAACGGAGGGAGTAGAATGGATGCAAGTTTTTGTACTGGGAAGAAGAGTACATCCATATATTGATAGAGCGTTGGAGTTGGCCTTACAAGTGGGACCACAGTTGAGGAAACCGACTATCAGCAAACCCCCACCTCGCCCGCCGTGCGATGGCTGAGTTAGAGAAACGATGAGGTTGAAGAGATTGCTCTAGTACGGACTCCAAGAAATATGGTGTCAGATGGAAGTCGTGCTGGTGGCGTGTGCCGTACTCCTCGACGTGAATGTTTGTTCTGGCCCATGCCACCCTACTACTCCTACTGCTACTTACTATATAGTACTACTAGTATCGAGGATTCGAGGTGCTGGTTACATAGTACAATATGGCTACAGTAAAAACACCCGCACGACGCGTGAAGCATGTGAAGCTAGTACAAATAGTGTACTACTATTGTTGATGATTGGCCTCATCCGATAACCTATTGCAATGCACGTACAATTATGTATTCGGAAAATATTTTTTCGCCTCGTCGCACCACTCACTCACAGAAGCATCTCGAAAGCCATTCATAAATTTAGTAAGTTTATCACAGGCATATCATTTTATTACATACAACAGGTCATCAACCCACATCGACTACGAGGATACATTATAAATACTAAAGTTTTCACCACACTACAAATAACAAGCAATGAAATGAACTTCAACTCAACCATTCCTCGGCGTTGGAAACGCTTGCTTTGAACCACAAGTGATTCTCTGGACGGGGCATCTATTGTCAATCTCGAGAACAACGCAGGACTGATCATCCAGGCTGAAGCGGCCTACTATATCAGTACCAGGGTAGGGAACGCAGGACTGATCATCCAAATCGAGAGGGAAACGCGAAGCGTCGGTGGACGGTTGCCAGTTTGCCACGGTTCACGAAGGGGCGCCCCGGCATACACGTCGGTTCAGAAATACTCCTACTACTCGCCGTCGTCTCACTGATATGTTGGAACGGGACCACATGTCAACGAAACATGGTCTGTAATTTCTCATGCAAAATGCGATCTGGCCACGTTGGCCCGAAGTGTCACATTAGTTTTTTTTTAAGTTTGCCGCATTAGTTATCGACCTTTATTTTTTTTTGACATGCAATCTGAATGGATAGCTCCTGTGGTCATCACACGTGAGCGGATATAGTGATGGTTGATTCGCCCGAGCAACTTTACTGTGGGAATATGGGAGTACCAGCTGATTCAAGGAACAGAGAAATGATGGTTGCTTCGTCCGAGCAACTTACTGTGGTGAAGGTGGGGCTCTGTGATTTGACTGCTCACTAGTCATTACTACTGCAGCGCAACGACCGGGGTGAATCTTTCCCTGAAGTTGTGTTGTGCACTCAATATTGCTGCATGGCAGGTGGAGCCGGATGAAGGATGTCCAACATGTCGGCGAAACGAAGTTGAATTGTTTCTGGCATTGCTATCAATCCTTCAGGATTTGTTTATATGTACGCATAATTTTGATGAAATTGTACTGTGATGCTATGAAGGTTTCAACTCTGGTTCCCGCAAGAAAAAAAAGGTTTCAACTTAGGATTCATGTGTCTTGCCTCGAGATTATATTGTTACAACATTCCATCAAATACAAATGAAACTACCATGGCTAATGCATCTCAATGGTTCACAGATTAGCGCCAATATTCACATCACAACTGAAGACAAAGTTGTGAGAAGGTGTACAAATAAAGAAAAAAATATAATTGATCGATGTTGTTCAGAGGCATGGCTCCATTTCCTTGGCACAGTGTTCATTGCTTGGCAGCTAGTTTCACCCAGCTCAGAGCCAAAAAGAGGTGTATGAAGGACACCACAATCCGATCATTTTGTGTAGCTCCACTAAAATCGGGCGGACCATCCATGTTTGCAAAGATATCCAGTCAGTGTGATTACAATAATAGTGGAACTAGATGATGAAACATAACACACATAAATAGAAGCCGATCACCTCTACAATCTCTCTTTAGGACTAACTTCTTGTCGGAGAAGATTAGGCACGGAGTTGGATGAGGAGGATAGCAAAACCAATCTCCCTTTCCGCAGTCCCACAGAAATGTAAAAATGTTGCCCGTGTGACATTTTGGCGGAACTGCACAAAACACTCACCAAAAGGCCGCAATAGCAACAAGGTGAAAATGGATAACCCTGTTTGCAAAAGGAGGTCGAAAGGAAACAATTACCGCCCAATAACACGAGTTGAAGACACATACGCTGACAAAAAAGAAGCATGTTCCATGTAAAAAGGGAAAGATAGCACATGGTGGTTTATCAAAAATGGTTTGAGGACGAGATTGCAAGATGGAAAGTACGCCGGCCGAGATACGATTTATGCAAACAACTAAAGAAGATCCACATGCAGCAACGTGGGAAGATGGGAAGTGGAGCAAGGCCGGAGGAAGCTGTTCCTGAGGATCATCGGGATGTTACTAGGCAGCGAGCAAGTGGCGAGGGCCCTACCGCCCCGGAGCTTGGTCAGAGAGAACGGCGGGTACCGCAGATCGGGACGAGCTGCCTCAACGCCGTCGAACAGAGAGACGATGCACATCCTCCCTTTCTGCCGGCGGACGGGATGCGGCCGGATCACTGACCAACACTGAGAGAGAGAGGCCACGGCGGCCTTGTGTGAGATTGTGTGACGAGACTCACGAGAGACAAACCCATTTTTCCATTTTCCCGATGGCAATCGTTTTATATTCTAGGCGTGGTACCCGACCCTCCTTCGAGTAAACAACCGCTACACGCATCAAATTATCACGTGGGCTGCCTTTTTGTACAGAAACGAACTCCACCGTGTACCCGCGCGGGTGTGGCCGGGGACGAGACGTGAGTACGTGCGTCCTGCGTGCACTTCTTCTTTAGGTGCAAGTACGTACGTGGATGGGTGTGAGAGAGATGGTTTGTGCGAAACATAGGCAATGTGTTGATGATATCTTAATCATAAAAACGTAACATGAGATATCGATAGAATTGAAAACATGGATGAAGTGTGTGGCTGCGCGATCGATAAAGAGTGCCATCGAATTTGTGTTTGCCCACGTCAAAGATACAGGGCGGCTGGCCTACTGGAATTTGAGAGGGCAGAGGTGCAGTTCTTCTCCATGGCATGGATACCTACCTACAACGTTCGACTATCGGTGTGTGTGTGTGGGGGTAGAGACCGGTCGACTAGTATATGTCTGGGGAAGGAGAGAGACCTAGCTATGTATTGAGGGAGATCAATCGACATCCATGGATATGTGTAGCAGAGGAATAAGGTTGGGAAAAAGACAAAGGTAGAGCGTCGGAGGGTTGGTGGTGGAGTGGCGTCTCACAAATGGTGGGAGAGGCCTGCTAGACAAACGGAGGGTATGAGTGCAATATCAATAAGAGAGGGCGGGGGATGTCTGTCTATCTATGCACGTGCGTGTGAGAGACGGGTCGGGAGGTATTCAAGGATGATGAGGGGAGAAGATATGGTTGTGGTAAGCATGTGTAACTACATAGGAAGATCAATCGTCGTGTGTCCGAGAAAAGGAGAGACATAACTAGCGAGGTAAGTGTATCGGTGCTTGGTGAAAACGAATTATAGTCGACCTGGCTATATGTAGGGAGATCAGTTCATATACACGCCTGCATGTGTTAGAAGCAAATAAGGTCCGGAGAGGGGCAGGGGAGAGAGTGTGGCTAGGAGGTGCGAGAGGCCTACCATGTCGAGGGGGAGGAGGTGCGAGCATGTGACTAATGAAAAGAGGGGCGGAGGTGCACTGTGTGGAATCGTATTGGACATATGGGGGCATGGACGGTGAGAAGAGAAGAGGGAAGTATATATGTGTTTGTTGTAGGCACACTTGGCTAGAGAGGTATATCGACCGTGTGTGCAGAAAGAAGGAGGCGGGGCCTACACACACCGCTGGTGGACGACCTAAAGAGAAATAATGAATGTGCGCGATGGAGGGGACGCTAAGGGTGTGTGAGGGGGGCGGGCATGTGCATGCACGATAGAAAGTTAGTGCTAGCTAGCTACAAATAGAAGAGGATCGTGAAGGTGTAAAAGACGAACAAAGATCATAATTCATTATAAAAAGGTGGATACGGATACTTGAAGAAGATATCATAATGTACAACATTGATTATAATTTGGGCTAATGTGTGGCTTTTGCAACTTAGGTCTAAATACTTGTCATAATGTAGGGGGCGGGGCACTATACTTTGTGTGATAAACACGGTGTAATGTATGGAACATGGTTTAGATTATGAATATATAGTTAGTACATCAAATGTACTATTATTTGGAATCAACATCAAGTGTATTCAAAAATAGAATTGAGTTCATGTAGTACACATAGTTCATATCTATCTCTATAGTAATCATGTGGTGTGTTATTAAGGTAATACACGAATGATGGTTGAAGTTGGCAACAATCATGATTGTAGATTCTTATTGAAATAGAGAAACGAATTCAAATTTAGTTTGAATTGCAGCGGTAGTATAGACATTTGGAATGCACTAAAATGTTGGTATGAGTAGGTTACATGCATTATACAACAAAGCAAAAAAAATTAATCGGACATAACATGGATTCATACTCCCTCCTTCCATCTATATAGAGCGTAATGAGATTTTTAAGACCGCCTTTGACTATTGACAAGATTAATAGTACATGACATGCACAATGTGAAAATTATATCATTGAAAGAACCTTTCACACACGAAGTTAACGATGTGCTTTGTGTAAGTTGCATGTCATATATCATTGCTCTAATATTTGGTCAAAGTTAGCATCAAAAACGATTAGGCCCTATATAGATGGAAGGAGGAGTAGCTTTGAATAGCATTTGTATAGTAAAACGGGCAAGACTCTCTCTTTGTGTGGTGTGAATAGTTTTATTTTTTCGTTTTCTTTTTGGTTGAGGAAGTGCGAATTGATTTGGTACGTACAAGTACAATATTACTACGTTAGGCTTGTCCCTAAAATTCAACGCGTCTTGTTATATCCCAAAATTCAGATATCGTGCTCCCAAAACTGGCGCCTTCACAACCCGCGCCTTGCTATCCCGAAATTACAACGTGCGAAAACTCCTCCACTGCCAAATCACGACACGCGAAATCCCCTTCTAACCTCGAGCCGAAAGGGCGCTAGTTCAAATCGGTGGGGGTACTTTTGTAACACACCCTACATTTTGGACAAGCGTCCCTAAGTCATGCTTCACCCTCCCATCGCCCCTTTTCACCATTCAAATCCCAGGCCGCCATAACCTCTCCGCTCCAGCCATGAAACCCCACCCTCCTCCGTCGCCACGCCACCGCTGCCCACCGAGCCTCTTCCCGGCGACGTCGCCCACCATAATAGCTCGATGTCCCTCGTCCACCTCCCCGGATGAAGATCCGTCGTCCATCTCACCGTCCCGCCGGTTCAGCCGCCCTGTCCTCCACCTCCAAGGAGGTGCTCCGACGATCGCCTCATCTATCGCGGCTGTTCCATCCCCACAGCGCCGCCTTAACCTGCTCCACCGGAACCGCAGCATCCTCACCGACTCCTCGGACGAAGCCAAGTCCTACTCGGCGCCACCAAAGAGGTTGTACACTCATCGCATCGCACCTTCTCCTTAACTCGACCTCCCGACGCCGACGGTGCTCCATCCCGCACCGCCATGAAGCGGCTACCTTGAAGCCGGCGTCGCGGGCGACATCTCCACGACGGATCTCCCCCAGTGCGAGGCCCCTTCGGCTGCGGCGTCCATACCAGCCGGATCTGCTGCTGCTGCTCGGCTCTCCTCCTTCCTTCCTTGCTGCTGCTGCTGCTCCAGCTCTCGCTTCGCTCGCTCGTTGCTGCTGCTCGCTCTCGCTATCGCCGCTCGTCGCTGCTGCTGCTCTCCCCGCTTCGTCTGCTGCTCTGCTCTGATTAAGCCACACTTGATCGACTGAATCGACTTTTGGGTCGATCGATTTTCAGGGTTGGGGGGCTCGCGGAGTTAAGGAAGAACCACCGGCAGCAGGGACGGGGGCTCGCCGGAGAGATACCCCACTATCTATCTTAGGGTTCAGGGTTGGGGGGTGGCGGGGGGCCTAGAGGGCTGGACGGGGCGGCGGTGGCGAGTTGTTTCGGGGCGGCGAGGCGGCGCTGGGGCCGGCAGCGAGGACGGTGGTGGCAGGCGGCTCAGGGGTGTGCAGGTTGAAGATGAACTGCAGGCCCTCCCTAAACTACATGTCAAGTGTCTCTCTGCTACCATTGCGTTCAGTTTCGACAGTAGCATTCAGATTCCACTATTAATTTCAGTTTCGACAGTTAAGTTCAGAGTCAACAGTGTTTACCTCATCTGTTGTAGTCAGGTGGTTTTTGGTGATGTTAAATTTACATCCATTTTTCATCATCTATTGGAGATGCTATTAGAATCCCACTTGAGATTGATGATGTCTATCTTGTGCTGCTTCAGCCTTGACGTCTTACGGCTCACCGGAGCTGCTCCAACGACGTAGCGATCCATCACAACAGAGCAGTGCCACAGACGCCGTCTATAGATTCCTGAGATCTTCCTCCACACCTCGACAGCCACCTCTGCCTCAAGCGCTTCAAATGACCAACCCAATGATCTTTGAGGTCGACACGGCTACTGGTAAAGAGGTTGTACACTTGTTGTGTCACTTATTACTATACATTCACGCTGATCCATTAGGGCTATTTTGGTTCAACGGAAAAACATAGCAATAGGGAATTTTCCAATGGCACTCTACTATTCAATTATTCATGCATTTTGTTGAAAGGAATGAAGCAAAACATCCACCTGGACCTACTTTTCAAAATCCTATGCATGAAAACAAGACCAAGTGCATTAGTGCCAGAATAACATTCTAACTGTACACACTTTCATATGGTTTCTCTTTATTTTGGCCATGTTTCTTTGCATTCCTCTGCTCTTCCAATTCCTGTAAACCAAACACCCAAGTTGATAGAAATCCTGTGTTTACAAATGCTCTGTTTACCATGTGCATTTTCCTATCCTATTCCGGTGTTTTTCCTATCCCTGCGTTTTAAGAATCATGCAAGCCAAATGAGGCTTTACAGAATTACTTGATCACAGTGCGTGTCGAAGGGAACTTTGTGTGGTTTGTCCTGCTCTGCCGCGACGTTGTTCACCTCACCGAGCTGCTCCATCAATGAAGCATCCACCAAACCAGACATCACGACTCTCGACCGTCTTTCGCCGCTCAGATCTCCTTCGCCACCGCACGCACCCCAACAAAGCATCACCATCATCGACTCAGCAGATGAACCCGAGGAGTACATGGGTCCACAAGAGAGGTCGCACTCTTTTGTTTTCGCTTATGTTATGCATTGCTTAAACTTACTCGCTACTTTATCGTCTGTTCAGCTCTTGGACTCCCAACTCAAGTCCAAATTCATGTTCAAACTTGAGTTCTAAATTAGTTGTGGGGCACATATCGAGGCAGCAATGAATAGTATGTCTGTCTAATATTTGGTTCACCTAGGGTATGCCTATGTTGTTCATCTTGGGTGGGAAACAAATAGTAAAGCAATCATCATCTGTCTTTTAATTAATTTAAAGCAATCATCAACCTACTATCATTATTTTTGGATCCATCCACTGGTTGTTACCATCACTCTAAATTTCTGCATGCTCTCCTTACATAATCTCACCATATTTTTTCGTATGCATATCAGATATTGTACACAGTCATGCTGAACATGTAGAGAAAAAGAGAACAGTTTTGCGCGGCAATACAATGTCATGGAGACATCGCTCCATGGTGGGTTCAATGGCAAACCCTCCCCACCCCTCTCCAGATTGTAATCCAGAGGAAGATATCTGTTCTGAGGCGGATTCAGACGCCGCTGACCACTCCTATTTACCCCCCAAGTTGTTTGCTCTACCTTGGCATGATGATGTTAGTCATATCATGCATATGTTGCCTTGAAGTGCCTACTTTTGACATCATATATGTTATCTGCTTAGTTTAGACATGTTCTGTAATGCCACCTGTTTAGTTTCTATATCATATATGGGAATTATGCAGTCTCATGTCTTTTAGCCAGCCATAATATATGTGAAATGTGCAATGCCATCCTGTTTAACCAGGCATCATATATTTGAATGATATCTTGCCCATCCTTTTCTTCATTACATTTCCATTTGTCGACAATGTTTGTACATTAAACTACTCTTCCGTGAATCAGCCATTTGGGTGGGAGATGGAAAATCTGGAGTGAAAACAAGGCCTTCAGAGAGCAGTGCTACTACCGTCAAGCAGATCTCTTGTTGGTCCCGATAGCTCCTCGAGATGGATTGAGAGACAGATGACCAGTCCTATTCCCCACCGAGGTGTATGCTCTAACTTGGCACGGTTATATCTGCTCATATCATGCATACTGTGTCTTGCATTGCATAGTTTAGACATCATATACACAATATTCAACACCATGTTCTTAGTTCGGACATCATATCGAATGCCCTTTGTTTAGCATATAAATCACATATGTGAATTAAATGATGCGATCCTGATTACTTAGATAACATGTAGGTGAATTATGTCATGTGATCCTGTTTTGTTATTCATCATATCTTTGAATTATGTTATGCTATGCTATCCGGTTTAGATAGACATCATATATGTGAAATTATGTCATGCTATCCATTTTAGTTAAACAATATACATGTCAACTATTTCATGCCCTCTTTTTTCCACACTATCTATTGCATCTATCTCTCATACAATGTCTGTACATTCAACTATGTTTCCTGTTTATCAGCCATTTGAATTGGAGCGGTGATGCAAGATTCAGCGGAATAAAACACGGTCTTCAAATAAAACAGTGCTACCTATTGGTGGAGATAGCACCCGGTTGTACATGCACAAGAACCAGCCCTACCACACATAACCCAAACTCTCACAGATTGTACCCCTCTGCGATGGACAGAGAACCAGCTTCACCCAATCTAACCCCAACCCCAGCCGATAGTAACCCAGTTCCTGTTGACACAAGACCATCTCCACCACAGAGCTCCCAAACAAGAGCAGTTAGTAAGGCAGCTCCGAGTGCCCAAAGGGCCAAGACTATCACGGCGAACCCCAACTCCACCAGTTAGTGCGCCTATTCCCGTGGAGGAAGCACAACCAGCCAGTCGTAGTTTAGCATCTATCGCATTTGATGTTGTTAAATCGTATGTGCGTAGCTTCCCATCTTGGAAATATTATACTGAAGATGAAGGAAAATGCCATTTGCAGGTGTTTGTCCAGGAGTTATGTGTAAGTAATGATATTCATGGCAATTACTTTGCTTTGTCCCATACATCCTACCTCCATGATGGTTATAATACAGCAAATTTTCCCATTTTAGAGAAGGACCGATTTGGAAACTTAGGATGAGGTAACCTGTGCTAATACCTCTGCTATCTTCAAGAATGCTTGGTTGCAGTATCGGAATTACCCGAAGAAAACGTACTTCACCGGCAAAGAAACTCATCAAATTCCCTTACGTTCTCCCGAGACACATTTACTGGACGATGATTGGGAACGCCTTGTTCTGTACTGGTCCCGAACCAAGAATGTGGTAAGGTCTATGAGCTCATTTTCTATTTTTAAGTATTATATTCTTGCGTCTTCTTGTACTGCTCATGTAGAACAAGTGCCTAAACCTGAAGAACAACTGTTCTAATTTAAGATTCCATTTCTATCATAGTTCAAAAAAGCGCTAGGCGTTAATTGTGCATTTTTCCACCGCCTTGCACTTTACTGACCAAAGCGCATGCTTATGCGCAGTTATGCACAGATTAAGCGTAGTTATGCGCAATGCGTTTTGCCAACGCCTAGAGCCTAGGGGCGCTTAAGCGCTCGCTTAGGCGCGCCTTTTTTAACTATGATTGCTTTGCTCTTGTATCATTGTATTTACTCATACAAACTTATTTTTAAATTGAAGGATCCAATCGAAACTCCAATGGCACGGCAGATATGTTCACGCATGTTTCTTTAACAGGTTTTCTCTTATCAATAGCTCTTTTGATTTCAATTTCAATTGTGTATACAATTGACTTTCATATCATGCACATTACTAGCATCACAACAGAGCCAATAGTGTTGTTGTACATGTAGACCCATGGTACCCATCTGAAATCTTGTTGTGCCATGTAGTTTCACACGCTTTGTATTCTTTCACCGCTGCTTTGTCTTGAACTCGATATGATTTGAACCGTGTCTCTATTTTGATTTGGCAAGACAATGCAAGTGACCATAGGACATAGATATATGTTTGTTTGATGCTTTTATTATGTACTAGTACTTGGCAATAGAAGACTTGGTAGTTTAATCCTGTCCACCTTACTAATGAACTGGTTCACGAAATGAGTTTCATATACTAGTACATGCTAAACTTGTTATTTGTCCGCTTGTTTCTTCTTTTAGAATCTTCATGAATATTGGGGAAGAGTGCCTTATTAAGCAATGGTAAAGGAAATAATGCGAGATAAGGTTCAGATAGTGACACATCCTTGTTGGTCTCCAACAAAGATGATAAAACAGCTAAGGAAGACTATCTTGAAGACAATGAGACAACCCCAAAGTCATGTCTTGGTTTAGTGTTCGAAGTTATTGGCCACTACCGCATGCACAAGCTATTCAAACTCACCGCTTGAATCAGTTCGGTTTCTTGAGTCTCAACTACAAGTCGACATCGATCAGCTGTCTTTGCGACAACAAGCGGAAGGACTCCGGAAGTCCCCGAGCATTCAGATGCATACTTTACGGTGCAACGACAAGCGTTGGAGGATTTTAGCGCCAAACAGACAAAGCTAATCAGCTTGCTAAGCTTATTGCCGCATGGTGGATACCCGGGATAACGTTTCTTGAGCTCTTCGAAGTTGTTTTGCTTATGCTCTTGTTTTGCTGCCACGTTTATTTGCACCGTGGCCAATTTTGACGGCCAAGTGTATGTAATA